>CM039736.1:22309539-22788465 GCA_022539455.1 Dendrobium nobile | reverse complement strand
TTTATTTAATATAACAAATGCCTAATTTTAAAAGTTCAATTTAGTGAATTACTAATAATACATTATATAACATTTTAAAATTAATTTTTCTTTGAATTTCAATTCTCTAGTAATGTGTACATAGTGTAATATCTAGTTTAGCAATTTAACATAATTTTAATATCCTATGCTTTCTTGTATATATATATATATATATAATTTTAAGGAAGTCCTACATAGGATTGCCATAATATCTGCTTCTTATCTTTTAACTCTATCTACTTTTGCCCACATGATATACCTAAATTTTGTATAAAGTTAATTGAAATGACAAATTGAAAAAGTTTAAGAAAAAAAAAGAAGATCAATTGAAATTCCTTAGTGTATTTGTGATAATCAAAATCTTAGTGCTTTTTGGGCTCATGTGATCAACAGGTTCCCTCTATCATGATGATAACAAATATATGTTAGAAATTTATAAGACACATTGGGGTTTATGTGACAAACAATACCCCTAAAGATAAGTAATAAAAATACTCAAAAATAATAATCATGATAACAAGACATCATAGTGTAATAAAGAAAATTATAAGATAATGAGTATTTAAAACTATCAACAGATAATAACATAGGATTATGGTTTTTATTAAAAAGTTAAATATAATAACAAGCATGGTACCTGGTTTTATACTCTTCTTTAGAAGCCACTATCTATCCCTCTATCCCTCTTTCCACAATCTTTCTCCCCTTTAACATAATAATTTGGGGGGGGGGGGGGGGGGGGGGGGGGGGGGGGGGGGGTATACAAAGCAAATAATGGTCAACTACAATGATTTGCAATAAAAATACAACCCCTATATTGAGAAGAAAATACATCCAAACTATAATATGCATAAAACAAACACCAAAGACAATAATAATAATAAGGATAAAAGTCCTCAAAATTTTCTTCATGATCATAATCACCTTACTCAGAATCATGCATAACCAACGATAATGGCCTCTCAAATGTACTACCCATGATATACTAACAAGCCATCCTTAGATAGAAAAAGTGGATGTAATTGGATGAGTTATCTCTTCATGGTGAGAGAGTCACCAAAAAATTGTAGGATAAAACACATAGGTGTATTGTTCAATTAGATATAACAAAGGTCTAGGTTAGGATGCTCAAAGGAGATAATGAATATAATCATGTAGCATAGGCCTAGGCTATGTGACCGTTGAGAGGCATGACTTTGTAGGAACATAATTTGTTGCATGATGAAGAAAAGCATGCCTTATGATTCAAATACTTTGTAGGTCATCATAAAATACGTCACTAAAAAGAGGGTATGATTCAGCATTCCATCATCACTAGCTTTTCGGAAAAGAGAATTAATTGTCCAAATCCATCAATATGGATTAAAAGTTGATATGGATAGTTCTCTTCAATAGCCATGTTATTGTATAATATTTGAATAAAATTAAAGGAAAAAAGAGAGTCACATTAGGGCAAATTTAATGTCCAGATCTAGGAAAAAGTGGGAGAATATTAGAAGCAATGTTAATGATGTGATAAAAATAGCGAGATAGCCGCATAGAAACATGGTTTATGCTTAAGTGGGATTTATTTGGTATTCTAAGGGAAGATTCACTGCATCATTGATATCAATATTTCTTTGTGTTGTCATATATCTAAGATGTTAGAAGAATGAGATGATAAGAAAAAAAGAAAATGTCAGAGTGGATCCCATTAAAATAGATTAGTATAAATAGAGCATAAGGAAAAATAAGATATAGTAAAAAAAATGATGCCTTGAAGCTTCTCTCCTATTGGGGAACCTTCCTTTTATTAACTTAGCTAAAATTAAGAGATATACTGCATAATACAATTGTCAAGAATGAGGATATGTCAATATTTATGGATAAGAAATTATGAATTTATAAATTATGAAAAATTTAAAAATTAGGAGTGGTCGTGGGTGTAGTAAATTGGTTAATAATGTCTATTAATGTTCTTGAATGCTTTAATGGTTTAAATGGTTTAAAGACAGTAAAAAATATGCCTTTTAACTTGAAATCCTTAGATGACATGTGGTTAAATATCACATATTATTTATCTTGCTACATGGCATTCAAAAATATAAGAAAATCATACATTGACTGTGAGTCATTATTAATATATAGAGGTGTGCTAAGACTATTGGGAGTCCATTACATGGATTAAATTTGATCATTTTATTTTTGATTTGGGGTCATTATGTAACCTAAAGACAAGATATCTATGGCATGGTAAACATCATAAGAAATGTGGGGTCTAGCATACCTACTTATCATTTGTGTGATCAAAATTATTCTATGCTAAAGGTATAGTGAAGATGTCATGAAATTGGTGGTCTATGTTAAAAAACTCCATAACCATATCACCATTGGCTACATAAACTCAAATAAAGTGATAAATATTTTAAATATGCTTTATTCTTAAGACTTGAATCAAACTTTTTTTTAATTAAATTGATTGCAATAATGTTGTCACATTTTATTAGAATGTGGTCTAAACTAAATTAAGTCCTCCAATTGTTATTTAATACAAGGTAACAATGTAATACCAATGTCTCCATTAATGTTCTTAGCTCTTATTATGGACAAGTCAATAGAGTTTTGCTTCTTATTGGACAAAGATATTAAGGGGAGCCTTAAGAACTGACAAGAACCTTAGGTGCTCTTTTTGTCCACTTTATAATTCACATAGTCAATATTAGAATAAAATATAAATTTAAATCATAGTTCAATCTCAGGATACCACTATACTAGGTTTGGTATCCCCATGAGATACCTAAAAAGATTCTTAGAAGTTAAAAACTATAACTTTGTAGAATTTTATTGAAATTTACCAAATAACCCTATAGTAAACATAATATCGGGTGACAAGTGTAAATTATTTGGTGTTTTACATGTTCTATTTTCAGTAAAATGTGTTATTTTAGTTATTTTTATAGAAAAAAATAAAAAAATTATAAAAATCATATGGAGCTTACAACATCATAGTGTCTGACAAAATAATACTGCAATGTCGCCTTCAATACCATTGAGCCACATAAATTGGACATTGTGATGTTGAGTACTCCATCTGCCAGCATTGTGGTGATAACAAAGTCAATACTACAACATTATCAGCACCATAATGTCATAAAGTTAGCTTGGTAGCATAAAATTTTCTACTTTCAAATGTCGTGGTGCAATAATTTCTTATGCCTTGGAACCATTTTTGCAGCTCGAACATCCCAACGCTTGAATTTCAACAGCAACATAGTGTTGCATTTGTAACTTCCAAGGGCCATGTTCTCTCAACAAAAAGGTGTGACTGTTCACTAAAGAACTGATCCACATCAACAAGCACCATGGAAGTGCTAAAGTGTCAGCGCTGAGCCTTTTGTTTATTTTTAAGGCACTATAGTGCCACTTTTTCAAGCGCTACAGTGTTGGATGCCTTTTTTATTTTTCTATAAATAGTTATGATGTTATGTTGGTAAGGGAGTTCAATCACTTGTGTAAAATTTAGTACTTTTAATATACTTCTCTAGTTCTATATTAGAGTAAAATCTTAGCGAGGATAGGGAAGTACATGATACAATCATTTAGAGTGTTTGGACTTTTTTTCTTAAATTAACTTTGTAAGTTAAGGGAGAAGGAGTGTAGAGGAGAAACTTTTATCCTTTCTAGTGATATCACTCTCTTATATTTTTATTCTTTCCTGAGTTTAATAAAAATGAGTTTGTATGCTATTTATTCTATGTTTGACTAATTCTCTTATTTTGGATTAATGATGTAAGTGCAAGTTAAGTACTAATGAAGAATCATATTCTATAAATGTTAAATGATATTTTCAATATTATCCCATTCTTAATTTAATGAATATAGTAGCCATATGTGTAGTTAAAATATAGTGTGATGTATAGTCTCGATGAAGGAATGCACGAACAACCAAGAATAGTAAGATAGGAAATGTTTATGCCTAGACATAGAATGTAAAATATTCTAGGTTCTTAGATGTTCTTTTCACCCTTAAAAGCTCAAAAGAGATTTTGAGATATATATGCTTAATATATCATATCTTTCATTAATAGTCTTATTGAATAAGTTATGAAATTTACACTCATTAATCAAATAACTATATTTAGATATTATATCTAATATTTTTACTAATTTATTTAGTGATATAATCTCCATAAATTTCATTTTTATTTTAGTAGGATAATTATTGTAATTAGAGTAAATAGTAGCAGTTTGTTGCAAGTGAGCACACTTCTTCATGGGTTTGACACTCTTGTATATCACTTTATTAATTGATTTGGCACATACACTTTCTTATATTAAGTAGGGTTTTATTATTTGTATATCAAAGAAAAGTTCAGCATTATTCAGGGGCTATAGATCCCTAGACTTTTATATAATTCAAAAGTTTACTCCATAAATCCCATCAAGTTTTGGTATCATTGCTAGATAAGTATTTTAATAAGTGTAATTTTAATTATATTATTTAATTAATTATATAGTTAGACCTATTTACATCTTTTATTTTATTTATTTTATTTGCTAATTACATATTCATAGTTGCATGCTTTATAAACATAGAAAATAACTTTTACTATTTGATTCTAAAATAGAAAGAACACTTTTAAAAATTTAAAAAATAAAAAGATTGATAAAATTATTGAACTTGTACTAGATTAAGATTATTTATATCTCTTAGGGATTATGCTAACACTTTAGTGGATGGAGTTCTTAGAAGCATTAATAGACATACAATCCAAGCTAATATTTTTTAATTAAAACCTACCATAATTCAACTGGATCAAAATTCTCAATTTAAGGGAACTTCTGTTGAAGATCTCAATTTTCACATAGCTAATTTTTGAGAAATTTATATAATGTTTAAGTATAATTGTGTAAGTGAAGATGATATCAGACTTAGATTATTCCCATTATCTTTAAAAGATAAAACTAAGATGTGGTTGAATTCTTTACCCCAGACACTATAACCACTTTGAATGAGTTAGCTAGTATTTCCCCTTTTATAGACAGTTAAAATGTAGAAATAAAATCACTTATTTTACCCAATTTGAAGTAGAATAAATTTATGAGAGTTAGGAGAGATTTAAGGAAATACAGCACCATGCTTTATTTGATAGATTGGTTATTTTATCATTTTATATTGGCTTAGCAGGATCTCTTAGAGAAATTATAGATGTTATAATATGAGGATCATTAATGTTCAAGCAATTTGAGGAAGCATATGAATTAATAGTGGAAGTGACTACAAGAAATTTGTATTGGCCTATTGATAGAGTAAATTCTAAGAGAGTAGCAAGAATTTATGAATTTGATGCTTTATAAATATTGATTGTATAAGTTGCAATAATTTTTAACAAGTTGAGCAAATTAGGAATGAATTTAAAATTAGGAATTGAATCATCTATGTAATTGGAGGATCAAATTTTGATTATAATTAAAGTGATTAAACATATTAATTTTATTGGAAGATAAAATAATCCCCACTCCAATATATATAATATAAGTTAAAAGAACCATCCAAATTTTAATTAGTAAAATAATATTACTGGTAACAATAAATGGAATTCTAGTCAAAATTATCGAGTAAATTGGAATAATCCTCAACAATAAGTTGTAAATCTTAAAATTGCATATATTTTAAGATTTACTAGAAAACATTAGTTTAGAAGTAGAAAATCATCATTAGAAGATGTAGTGATGTAGTTAGAGACTCAATTGAAAAATCAAGATGCTTTTATTAAAATTTTGAAAACCTAATTAAGTTAGGTTGTAATTTTAGTTAGTAGTATACCTCTTGGATCATTGCCTAGACACATTGAAGTTAACCCAAAAGAAAAAGAAAAAAAAAATTATAGAGAAAATCATTTAAAGAATCTTAGCATAACCTAGTCAATTGATAAATCTAGGTAAATTTGTTGGTAACAATATTACAAAATTTTTTACTTCCACTTCCATTATTCTCATTCCTAAAGTAACTCATTATTGTATTGAATTATTTTAGAAACTATTGTCTTGTTACCATCTTTAGTAGTTTTAATTTCTAAAATTCTTATGAATTAGTTAACTTCTCTCCTTCCTAAAATTATCTCTCCTTATCAAATTGGTTTTGTCAAGGGTAGGCTATTTTTTATAATATCCTCTTAGCCGAAGAATTTTGTCATAATCTGATATTAGGGAATATGAAGATGTGTTAACTGGCTTAGAATTAGCAATCCTAATGTAAAAAAAAAAAAAAATTAAGAGATTGACAACTGATCGTCTATTAAATTGCTGGAATTTTAGCAAATTTTGAAGATAAAGATGTTTCCTTATTATCAATAAATGATGAATTTTTTTAGCAAATTCCTTTTCTTGATTTATAAAAGATATCCCATGGACGAATTCCATTATGATTTCCCTAGCAAAGCTTGTAAATAATTTGCTTGTTTGGAAGAGGAGTTGATTCCTATAGAAGTATAAAATTACAAAATTGTATCTCATATAGATCTTTAGTAAATTAATAATAAGTTTCCTTTTTAAGGCGAGAGCATTCTTTCTATGATACATGAAGTGGTGGATTAGAGTGAACGCTTCCTCCACCTTTTATAAAAAGGAAAACTTGTCCAGGAAAAATGTTTAGTTGACCAGACCAAGAAAAGGACCATTCTTCAGGCTTGATTAGTAGCACTTTATATCATTAGTCATTTGACCATATATGGTTATGTTATCATGAAAAACAAGAAGGCCATAAATCTTGGTCAAGAAAGAATATTAAAATTAAAAAATAGGTGTTATTGGTCATCAATAATTAGTGAATGCATGGATATTGAATGACGCTCTCATCAATGCCAAGTATATGGTGTAGTTTTACATCAATCGCCCAATGCACTACACCATATAATAACTTATGGCCTTTGAGAAATAGGACATAGATATTGTAGGTCCCATTAATTCTCATTCTTCCAAGCATCACAAATATATTTTTGTAGTCATTGATTACTTCTCAAAGTAGCTGAAGCCATCCAACTATAATAAGTCAAAGCTAAAAATGTCATCAATTTCTTTTGGGACAACATGGTGTATCCGTTTAACATGCCTCATCTAATCAAATTCAATAATGACTCGCATTTTAGAAGCAAAGAAATTTAAAACTTTGCATAAAGAGGCCACTTTAATTGGAGATGCTAAATGATCTATTATCAATAGGCAAAAAGATTGGTTGAAGCCATTAATAAGACTCAAGTTTAAATCTTGTAGAAAACCCTTAATGAGAATAAATTATAGTGGCAAAAAAGTACATTAAAGCCTTGTGAGTTTATCAGAACATGTATAGGACCTTGACTCAATCCTTATCATTCTCTTTAGTGTTTGGGGTTGAATATATTCTCCCCTTAATGGTAAAACTTTCCCCATTAAGGGTTGAAATTGATGATAAAATAACTTTTGAATAAAACAAACAACTATGATTTAAAAACTTAATGGTCTTAAAGAGAAGCACATGTATGATCATTAAAATCTCATCTTGTATAAATCTTACATGGATCAAGCCCATAATAAAATGGTTCATACTAGAACGTTTCATGTAGGTGATTTGTTCTTAGTTCTTCTAAGGCCTATTTTAGCCCATCATAAGTTTTTTTTTTTTGAAGAATTACAACTTGCATTAAGAATGGGGAAAAAGAAACTATTAGAACCTCAAAAGGAAATAGATTTAACAACCTTACCTTTTGTAATATTAGTAAAGGAAGGTTTATTGAAAACAAGCTAAATATAAGGAAAAGTTTATTTGCAAATATTAATTATGATAATGGAAAAATGATCCACTACTCCTCATCTTAGACAAATTTAGGTTTTGGGGACACCAAAAGTATGGAAACAACTAAATTAGTTGGTTAGTATCCCAAAATTTCATATCTAGTAAAAAAATGAGAAATACAAAGAGTCACAAATTCCATTACTCTAATTTAATAATGCAAATAATCCTTTCTTAATATATGAAAACTAATAGGCCATATCACCACCTCCTCCCTACTAGGTCATAACCTTTTATTACTCACCACATAATTCTCATTATAACTGACATGAAATTGACCCTAATCGCTACTTGACCAATTATCCTTATTAAGTCTTCACTAGGTGTTAAGAGATTGATCTCTTTGTAAGGCCTAAATTTAAATTCTTCTGATGCAACCTCAAATGAATTGAAATCATTTTTGTTATCTTTATCATTGTCCACATTATTCGAGGAAGAGGCTCCATACAACTGAGTAAAATAAGCCTCCCATGGGTTGAACATTCATAGCTCAAAGAAACACAAAAAATCTAAATAGAGTTTATTTTGGCATCAAAGTCTAATTCAGTAACCATTTGAATAAATATGAAATTTTCATCTCCTCCTGATCCAGAACCTAAAATTTCCTCTCCCTTTGAGCCTACACCAAACAAGCTTTGATCTTCAAAGAACAAAGCACCACCATTCTTTAGCTTTGATGGGATGTGATACCATTTCAAGCAATCAACAAAATAACTTGGAAGGCCCCAACCATCTTCCTTAGATGACACAAACAAAGGTAGCCCATTAGTTGTAGTAATTATGGCATTCTGTGTAAATGATCCTACTTGAAACATAACATCTATTTCCTTTACACTTGACAAAGAATTTATTCCACCTGACACTACATAAGGCTTCTCCACTGATGATCCCACATCTTTGCAATTCAAAGTCTTGACACCATCAACAACAAAATATTTCAGACAATACTCTTAGTCCTCGATAAGTTGAGGGCAAAAATTTGATCCTACATGGGAAGGCCTATTTGTGGTTGATAATGTCTACCAAGGGGAATCCTACAAATTAATTGAGCGCCAAGGTGAATACTCTATGCTTCTCATCAATGGACTTTACCTCAAGAATTATTATGAATATCCTAAAGAGCCTAATGCAGAAGAGAGAGAATCTCCACAAAAGTAGGAAGAATTTCAAAGAAGGCTTTAAAGGATTCGGGAGCTATTGTGGGAGATGGATGAAGGTGGCCGGTCATCTAAGGATGACCGAAACACCAAAAATTTGATATCTACCGCAAGTCCAATCATGTTGGATTCAAGAGGTAGATTCTCCTTCAATCGAATCTCTTCTTTTCGGATTTTGGAATCTCCTCTAGTCATAAAAGAGGGAGGTTTAAATGCTATGAAAAATAAACCTTTGCCAATTTCAGGCAAAGGTAAGGAAATAATTTTGTCTTTGAATGATACGCCAAAACCTTTGTTGGCTATCATTGCTGGAGCAAATGATAAGGGAGCATCATCATCAGAAGGTAGTTTTGCTGATATTTTAAAGAAGGATATTGATATTTCAATTTCTTCTTCAAAATTGGATATTCCTAATGTGTGGATTAAAAAACCTCACATTAAAATAATTTTTAGTGAAATACATGAGGATATTGGAGATGAAAAAGTTGTCATTTTTGACAAGGAAAAAGAAAAATCTAATGTTCAAGTTTTGAATAATTCCTTGGTTGTTAAAATTCTTAGAAAAAATTATCGTTTTTCTAAGTGTTCTTTTGAATTAAGAAAGCAATGGTCAAAATTTTGAGGATTTCATATTACATTGCTTGGTCTAGATTGGCTCCTTTGTTTTTCATTCTCATGAAGCCATGGAGGAAGTTCTTAACGGAGGTCCTTGGCTTGTAGGGGGTTTTGTGGTAGGCTTAGACAAATGGTCTCTTACCTTCTCTCCTTATTCTCTGAATGGAATTTCTTCTCAAATTTGGGTTCGTCTTCCTCATTTGCCACTACACTGTTGGGATGAATCCAATATCACTAGAATTGTTTCTAGAATTGGAACTCCAATTTTATTGGTTGGTAACATGTTTAAATGGGGGAGAAGGGAATTTGCTAGAGCTTGCATTCGAGTAAATTTGAATTCTAAGCTCCCCTCTGGAATTTGGGTGGAAGGAATTCATGGTAGATTTTTCAAGAGTTTGAGTATGAAAATCTATCATCTTTTTGCTTTAAATGTGGAAAAATCGGCCATATTGATTCTGTGTGTCCTAATACAATACATAATCAAAATCCTATTGTTAAAGAGGCCCCTTGTTCTTTTTAGTCTGAGAATAATTCTTTTGGACCTTGGATGCATGTGAAGTTCAAAAACAAAAGGAGAATTATTCTAGAAAAAAAGATTTTTAAAGTTATCTCAAACATGGATAAATCAGATGAAGTTTGTGTTAATAACAAAAATGCTGCCTTGGAAGATGCTGAAGGAGACGGGATTTCTGGTTCAGAATTTTCTATTGATCCTTTGACAGCTTGTGACGTTGCTGCAAACAAGGAAGAAGAAGACAAGGCAGTTAGACGGGATGCTGAATCTTCTACCGTCTATCCAGTGATTGCTGAAAAATTAAAAATTCAAATCCAACAAATTATGGAGGAGAACTGTCCAGTGGAACAATTTCAGGAAATACAGAATTTAAACTCTGAAATTCGTTTGGCTGATCCAGTGGAAGTGGAGTGCAGTAATTTGAATGTCAACAGCAATATTTTGAATTAAAAATCTGAATTCAAAATTCCTGAAATTGTGGAAGCTATTAAGGAAGGAGTTGAAGCTATTCCTACCAATTCAATTCAAGTTGCTGAATTTCAAGTAGATAGCAAACCAATTTCTGAATTCAAAAATGCAGATTTTCAGGAGGTAATTGCAACTCCTTCAACTGAATTGGCGGCTGGTTATAGCATTAATGCTAAACCAATTATTAATTCAGCTTCTATACCTGAATTAAAAAACAGTTTTTGCTTAATAAGAGATACTTCTCCACTTTCGGATATCTCTTTGAATTTTAAAAAACCTGGTCTTAAAAAAGACAATAGTCTTTTTAAGAAGAGTAAATCCCCCGGTTCTAAGCCCACATTGTTCAAAGAACTTCAAGCTTTAGGACCGGTGAAAGATAATCCTAGAAGGAAGATGGCTGAAATCAAAGTGAAGAACGACATGAGAGGTTCTTCTTCTCTTTTATCTCATTAAAATGCAAGATGGTTCTACCGATGACAATAACATAGTTGGTAGATACTTGAAGATGGAGCAAATTATCAAAAAGTTTTGATTAATGCTATCTTTGGAAGCTGACTTTGGAGATTGGAAAAAGCTTATGGAATATCTATTAATGATATTCTTAAGTGATTGCTAGATTTTATTATTAAAATGTACTTCCTTTTTAGCTTTTATTGCTTCATTTTTTATCTAATTTGTTATCTTAAACTTTTTTTAATTGATTTTGGAATCATTACTAAGTCTTATTCTCTAACTGGATGGGAACTCTGGAATACTAATCAACCCTTGGGTTGTTTATTAATTTGGTATCCCCTGCATCTCAACAGTTTCAAAATAGGAATTAGTGGGTTTCATATCATTTATAATAAGTTTAAATTAACAAATTTAAGTCCAATAAGGTACCTTTTTCTTGTTGAAAAAGGAACCATTTGCTTCCTTTACCCAGTTTGTATTAAGTTGTCTTTTATTTTATAATTAATGCAATTATTCTTTTCTTCAAAAAAAAAAAGAAAAGATTTATTATGAATAATTATATTCAAAAGTAGAATTTTAATAAAAATGATACCTTTGTTATATAATTGATTTTATTTCCACAAAATATTCGTATATGAATAGGTCTTAAATATCAAAAGTCAATTTTGAAAATCTAAACTAAATTAAAAACATAAAATTCCCCTAAAGGTATTTAAGAAGTTTTGATGAATCTTGTTTGTGAAAGAAGGTCAAACTACTATTTCTTTTCTCTGTTACTAAAAAAAAAAGATGATGGCCTTTCCAAAGGTTATAGTCCTCGGTAGAATTTTTTGCATGTCATTTAAAGTTATCTCTATTCATAAGAAAGTGAGAAAGAAATGAATCTAAAAATAACATTCAGAATTCATGAAATCCACAAATAAATTCTCCAAAACAAAAATTAACAAATCTCTTACTTCTCTTCTAGAAAATGACATATATAAAAGTTTAGTATCCCTACTGAAACATTTGCATATTATCAAGGTCATTATGAGTAAGAGGGAAACAAAACATCAAATAAAAGTTTTCAAGATAAGGATTCATGATCTTATCATTCTCTATTTATGATGCCCTCAAGTACACCTTTCTATTATTATAGTGTTAGGTACATTTAGTTAGGATTTTGGATGTAGCGACACCTTACTAGTATATCTAAGGCTTAGGTAAAGATTTCAGCTAATAGAGGCTAGCCCTAGTTATGCTCATTTGGACCTAATCTAGACTCTTTTAGTCACACATAAGTCTAAGAATGTCTTTAGATTCCTTGACTTAATGTGCAATAGTTGATGAAAGTTTGTTAGGGATGTTAGGCCCTTATGAACTAGCCCAAGGCTAACCAAGAGAGGGGGTGAATTGATATTTTAAAAAAATCTTTCACAATCAAAATACAAACTCAAATCAAACCAAAATTCACCACAAAGAAAGTCAAAGTGTAGAAATTAAATACTGAAATAATAAAGGAAAGAACACACCAGATTTATAGTAGTTCAGTCAAACCTTAACCTACATCCACTCCTCGGAGGCACCCTCTGAGTATTTCACTAAACTTAGTGTCTCTTTTTAGCCCCCACAGTTAGGTGGAGAATCCCTTACAAAATCACTTCCACCTTCCCCAGTGCAGCGGAGTAGCTGGGTCCTTTGACACCAAAGCGATCTTCTTCTTCACAAAACTTCCCTCAATACGAGCCTTGAATCTGATGGTACTAAGGCGTAAGCTTGCCGCAGTAACCATGTCAAACCCTCTCCACACTCCCTTGAAATCCCCTCAAAGGATCTTCTCCTTCTCTCAAACTCCACCTTTTTTTATCTCCCTTTCAAGCTCTCTCTTCAAGTTTTCTTCAGAAGAAATGAAGTCTCAATAACTACCAAAGAAGCTTTCAAAGTCTTTGACAAAGCTTAAATAGAAGAGCTCCAAAAAGGCTCTTAAATACTCCAAACTGACATTATCATCCAGGATGATCACCGGATCATCCCATATGATATGCTTAAAAAGAGGGCTTCTAAAAACCCTAAAAACTCAATTTCAGCGTCAAATATCGTCCAAGACGATCGCAAGATTATCCTGTACAATGCACTTAAAAATAGAGCATCAGAAAACTATAAAAACTCAATTTTGGCGTCAAAAATCATCCTGGATGATTACAGGATCATCTAGTATGATGTGTAGAATTTGACCTGATAGTCCCAAACAATATTAGGATAGTCCATGATGATCACTACAAAATTATACAGATCGTCTAAGATGATATTGTGGATCATCCGGGATGATTAGAAGAAAAATTATGGTATTTCGTCTTGGATGATTTAAAACAATTAAGTATGATGACAAACATCGTCCTGTACGATATACAGATCATCCAGGACGATCCGAATAAACCTAGTATATATGTCTAAGATCATCTCATAAGGTTTCATGCAAAATAGTTCATAATCATGCATTAAAAGTATTCAACCTGGATTACTTGATTTCACTAGAGCCTTCGTATATAGTGTGTCAATTATCTCAAATTTTCTTGCCAGTAGTGCACGTGGAAACAAATATATAATCTTCATAATTTAAAGCACAGAAAAAATAGTTGAATGATTTAACATTTAATTGAGCATTGAATTATTCTTTCCTACTCCACTGATTAAAAGGTATATCAATTTTAATTCTATCTATTACACGTGATGATATAGAATAACCAGTTAAAATCATATGCTACAATCGGTAATCAATTGATTGCAAAAAAGTAGACATGTGAATTTTTCAAAAATCAAAAGTAATATTTTTAAATAAAGGTGGTATGGTGATTGAATAACCTTCCGCAATATTATGATTACAAAAATTAGCCATGGATCAAAATTAAAAAGTTTTTAAAAAACTCATTTTTATGAATCCCACTCTGATACCACTTAAAAGTTCATTAGAGATGTTAAGCTCTTATGAACTAGCCCAAGGCTAACTAAGAGGGGATGAATGAGTATTTTAAAAAATCTTTCACAATCAAAACACAAACTCAAACCAAACCAAAATAAACCACAAAGAAAATTAAAGTGCGGAAATTAAATAGTGAAATAATAAAGGAAAGAACACACCAGATTTATAATGGTTTACTCAAACCTTGACCTACATCTACTCCTCAGAGGCACCCTTCGAGTATTTCACTAAACTTAATGTCTCTCCTTTAGCACCCACAACTAGGCGGAGAAGCCCTTACAAAATCACTTCCACCTTCCCCGGTGCGGCGGAGTAGCCAGATTATTTGACACCAAAGAGATCTTCTTCTTTCCAAAATTTCCCTCAAAAAGAGCCTTGAATCTGATTGCTTTCCAGAGCAACCGTGTGAAACCCCCTGCACACTCCCTTGAAACCCTCTCTAAGGATCTTCTTCCTCTCTCAAACTCCAATCTTTCCTCTCTCCCTTTTAATATCTTTCTTCAAGTTTTCTCCAGAAGAAATGAAGCCTTAATGGGTACCAAAGATACTTTCAAAGTCTTTGACAAAGCATAAATAGAATATCTCCAAAAAGGCTCTTAAATGTACCAAACTGACATTATCGTCCAAGACGATCGCCGGATCGTCTTGTACGATATGTTTAAAAAGAGGGATTCTAAAAACCCTAAAAACTCAATTTCGATGCCAAATATCATCCAGGACAATTGAAAGATTGTCCAGTACAATGATCTTAAAAATAGGGCTTCAGAAAATCCTAAAAAATCAATGTTGATGCCAAAAATTATCTTGGATGATGGTAGGATCGTCCAGTACGATGTGCATAATTTGACCTGATAGTCCCGGACGATATTTTGATAGTCCAGGACGATCAGTAAAAAATTATACAGATCATCCAAGATGATATTATGGATCATCCAGGATAATTAGAAGAAAAATTATGATATTTCATCTTGGACAATTTAGGAAAATCAAGTATGTCGGCAAACATCGTCCTATACGATATACAGATCGTCCAAGACAATCTGATTGCAAAATTTAATCATAATTAATCCCCTAATCATAAGATCAATTTAGGCATGATTTGTATTGATCGTCCTAGATGATCATTATCATCCGAGATGATTAGAACAAAAATTAAAACTTAGAATCATGCTTAAATTAACATTGGCGACTGTTTTCCAATATCATAAAGGATCGTCTAGTACGGTTAGTTCAAAACTTGATCTTCTAGATTTGACTAGATCTCACTCCCTTCAGTGTGTGTGTGCATGGTCACCAAGAAAGCATACTCCCTTATAGGACTTGACTCAATAAATAAAAAATTACATCAATGAATATTACATACCCTTTATAATAAAACATTATTCAACCCAATCTAGAGCTTTGATTCTTTATTTGATGTTACATGGTATTCCTGAAATATTAGTATACACACAAACAAATGTAGAAATTAGAAATACTATGAGATATAAAAATATTTGTTATCATCAAAAACATAAAACTCGTGAGCTCGAGTCACAACAGTTGAGTAAATAGGTCAAAGCTTTGGCTTAAAAATCTTGGTAGGGCCTTAGGCTTTATCCCTCCTAATATTGTCATAGAAATCCCACAGTTCTAGAACATCATAGTATATGAACCTATAGTCTTTCTCTCCTACTAGGTTCCTAGATCTACTGTGTTATAGTTGATTTAGTAGGTCTAGGTGGTCAAGGCATTTGTTTGTAATTTTTGGTTAGGAATAAGCCTCCTAGCTTAGGTTAGAGACTAGGCAACGATAAATGGACTCTTAGTCCATTAAAGTTAGGATGTAGCCCCTGTGGCACATTACTAAAAATTAGACTCGTTAGTTTGAGAGCAAGACCCTTATAACATCTTCATAATTTAATGGCTAAAATCAAGTCTATCACAACATAGGCATTCATAAATCCACCCTCTTGTATGGGTTCTTTGATTTACTACGTCATAGTTAATTCAATAGGTCAAGGCCTTATCCTATAAATCTAGTTAGGATTGTAGGATCTAGAAACCTCCCCTTAGTATTGGCAATAAAAGTCCTTAAGAAAAGAAGCCCCCAAGTATTGAAGCCTTCTAACATTGAAGTCATCATGCACCATAGCCCTTCAGCACCAAAAGTCTCCTTTTGTATGACTCTACTAGGGTCTAATTTATTATGTAATATTAAGTCTTCAAATAAAAAAAAAGTCTTCAAATAAAATCCAAATTCTTTCAAAATTAAATCAAAATCAGAACTTTGCATTTCTCAAAAATTAAGGAAAAAATCCAAATTCATACAAATTAATTGAAAATCAAAATTCATAATTCCTCTTAAATAAATTAAAATCAGAACTAAATAAAGATCATAATTAAAAATTCATAATATTTAAAAATTTAAAATACATCTTTAAAATCAAATTTAAAACTTTTTTATTGGATATGTTGATTGATTCAATCAACTCGAATAAATCTGGTGTATTTTTCAAATCCACCACACCTTTTGGGAAACTTTTTATTCACCTTATTTTTAAATGAGGTTGACATTGCTTCTTATGAATCAATTCATAGTGATTTGGTCCATCTCCTTGGAGTAGGCCTTCTTTCATATGTCATCCATAGGTGAATTCTCAATAAACCTAGACTTGACCGACCTTAAAAAATCCAAAACCATAAGTAAGTCTTATAGTAGGACCCTTATAACTCCTAGGTTGTAGTAGACTTAGTTTGACCTTAGGTGCTTTTTAAGTCCTTTAGAAGACTTTCCTTGACAAGAATTAAACATCTTAGTTTAAGGCTAAGGACTAACCAAAGTAAAACCTATGTTGAACCTAAAAAGGCCTAATCCTAGCCTAAGAACCTAAGCCTAATAAGAAGACAAGGCCTTTGACTCTGATTGAACAAAATCATCCCTTGGATCATTTGGAATTTGGGTACCCTTGGTTAACCCATCTGACCAAGATGGGCTAAAATTACCAATGAGTTCTAACACCTTGCCCTTGGATCAATCCAAAGTTAAGCATAGTAATTTGACCATGGACATTAGAAGTTAACCTATGATTCCTATAATTCACTCTCCACACATGGTCAACCCATGTTGACAATGGTTGAAACAAAATATTAAAATACCCTTACCCAATCCATTGGTCAATAATTGTCAAAAGACCTTCGACATGATTCAAGCTTATAAAGGACCTTTTATTGATCAACTTAACCTAACCCACTCCTCACCCATGGTAAACCATTATAGATCATTGTTTAACTTAAAACTATAAAATTCAAAAAAAAAAAAAAAAAAAAAAAAAAAAAAAAAAAAAAAAAAAAAAAAAAAAAAAACTATCAAGATCTATCATATGCATATAATTTTACAACATTAAACTTTGAGTATGAGTCTATAAAAATAGGGGGGGGGGTCCGAGGAGTGGCTAAAATCATCAAGTCATTGATATTTATAATCTATTAAACTATCATTTTCCGTAGTAACCTCTTCAATCAGTCTCATAAAGTCTTGAGAGTATAATTTAGGTGTCATACACAAACAAAATTAAATTCACAAGAATAAATTTATCCAAATACACACCCATGTTCTTACGCAATTCTTTTAATTTTGTTACTCAATAACTGCTAATATGCATTTATATTTTTTCCAATTTGAGCTTAAAGCTATTCTTTTTTTTTTTGAAACTGGGGTATCTATCTGCTCCTACTCTAAACGGAGCGTTTGGCGACAAAACTAATCGCGCAGAAGAATCTATTGAGGCCACCCATTGACATCGAGCCCAAACTTGCTTTGCCCCACTAAAGAGGCGAGGTCATAGTAGAGGAGATTAGAACCCTGGATGGAGAGCTCCCAACCGTGCTCGTGCATCAACCACCCTAATGGTCAAAACTATACAATAATAAATGATATTTGAATTGACGTTTAAGTGAGGTTAAGCATTAAAAGCGATGTTTTAAGTGAGATTATGTATTAAAAGCGATTTATCACTCCCAAGGGATATAACAACGTGAGGGAGACCTGCAGGGCTCTATCATGATTGAAAAGATTCAGGTGTGTGTACTACGGCGCAAATTTTTATTTGATCGAGTGGCAAATTAGAATAATACTTTATCTTCAATCATAATGAGACTTCAATATATATATTTGAAACTGTACTAATGAAATCAGTTTTTAAAAGCAAGAATCGATAAAAGATAAGCTAAATTTAAGTCGTACGTAATAATATAGCTTTGCACTGTATATCCGTATTATTTTGAGTGAACAAACCCAACTTACTATCTGATACAAAATAAAGAGAAAGGGACTGATGAAAACCAGTTTTATGGGGGGACGAACAATACCTTTCTTCGCTAACAAGAAGTATGAAATTCGATCTTTTGCTGCAGATGAGCATCAAGTCTTCCAGATTCTGCCACGTGGCCATCCATCAGCAAAGTTGTGCCCCATCATTATTAGGGAACAATCAGCCTTTGCATGCTTTAATTTCGCATGAAACTTTACCCTTTGCTTAAAGGTACAATTAACCACGGATCTGTCCCCACGTTCATTATAGGGTTGAGTAGTTTAAAGAGCCTGCTTGAAAGGGTTCGCTAGTCAGTATGTGTGAAGAAATGTTTAAAATAGGATTTGCTTTTCACTTTACTATATTTTCTTAGACTTTTGAGCTAATCACACACACTATACAAACACAAACTTTAAATCTATAATGAGATTAGACCGAAATTCTCAACCAACAGATCAAAATGAGCAATGTCACTTTACAACTTCAGGTGGAATAAAGCCAAAAAGGAGTACAAGCATATACTAGGTATATACAAGTATTCATTAGCTTTATGCTCCAGCATAGGATGAACAATCATGTACTCTGAATAAAGCAGGAGTTAATAATCCAATTTTTTTTTTTTTTAATTAAACGATTCATATCTTGATTTTTGGATAAGTTTTATACTAGTTGTTGAATACCTAACGCATCTTTTAGCATTTCGACCCGGCAATAGTTGCACTAGGAGGTAATAATCCAAAATACAAATAAAAATGCTTTAAGAAGATGACACATCCATATCGATTAACTATGCCAAAGTATCTTTGCCCATGAACACTTTATTGCTATCTCACTAGGATAATTAAAAATATATATATTTAAAAAAAAAGAACTTAGCACGTTTTCCCAACCTTTAGATTCCTCTTAAGCCCAATAATATAGTGATATTGCAAATCCATATTATGTTGTACTAGGCTATGGAATATATTTTTAGTGTATTGACATTATAATGCACAATATTTGTCTTCATCTCCTCCCTCTCAATATTTTCTCCCTTGCCAGTCTAGCCCATGAGTATCCAAAAAAATGGCATATAATGTTCAACTAACTCTAGCATCTCAGTGAAAATAGTACTATATTTATCATTATTAAGGATAAAATTATTTAAAAGAAAATATGATGGTGTGGCATTATGTGTTATTGTAAGAGATTGTGGATCAAAGCAAGATGAATGTTGTTGATTATCAAGGTTCCATGATAAGGAGCAAGAAAAAAATCTATTAATTACATTTTTAAGTTTTTTGTGTTTCATGCTTGTAATGAAAAAACTATGATATGTAATTTTTAATGTTGGAGAAGGATTAGAGTGATAATTACTAAGAATAATCATTTAATTCCTCTCCATTTAACTTAATGCTAGACAAAAATACCTTCTTGCTCCCTTTTTCTATTCAGATTTGTTTGAATTATATATATATATATATATATATATATATATATATATATATATATATACTTATTTGCTAGAATGAAAGGATTCGATGATGATTTGAAGAAAATTTTTGACTGTTTTTCTTTTGAGTGAGGCTGGGTGGCCAACACTCTATTAAAGAGGTTTTCTGAGATATTCATACCTAGTCTCTTGTGTATGTAATAGGTTTACATATTTTGTTAAAGCTTCATTTTTTTTTTTATTAGAATTCTTCTACTAACCCTTCTCCAAGAAATCATACAAACATCTCACCCTTTCCAGCATAAAAATCTCTAAAGTATCCCACAAGGAATAAACGATTGAGTGTTGCATAAATAAGACATAATTTTGTTCCCATGGCATTTTGACCGCCATAAACCTCATAAAGAATTTTAAAATAATAAAGCTAGAATTATTCTTTTGATCATTCTTTATCATCAAATATTATTTTCATCTCTAGATCCTATTACTAAATCCTTTTCCCAAATCCATAAATTGAAAGGAGGGTTGTTTCCCAAAAGGGTTTTCCAATTTGTTACAAACCTGTTTCTGGATTATGATTTTCATGATAGCAAACAAATCTTGGTTCACTACGGCTTCCTTTTTTCACTGACACTTTCAGGATTATAAGATCAGACGAAAAACGGAATCAGCTCAAGACTGGGTAGATTAGGGTTGAGTCAGTCTATAATTCTCTTTTCCCTTTCTTGAGTCAATTGTAATTGTTTGAAGTGACTGATGTCAAGGTAACCCTACACACACACACACTTGAGAGATTTAGAACTTGTGTTTTTACTCACATCGTCCTGGACGATATTTATATCGTCCTGGACGATCGAGTTCAAAACAAAAGTTCTAATCAGGATTTCTTGTTAAGGCAGCCG
The DNA here is from genome assembly GCA_022539455.1 of Dendrobium nobile. Taxonomy (NCBI): domain Eukaryota; kingdom Viridiplantae; phylum Streptophyta; class Magnoliopsida; order Asparagales; family Orchidaceae; genus Dendrobium; species Dendrobium nobile. The sequence goes on along the minus strand of CM039736.1, from coordinate 22,767,845 downwards.
TAATTAACTGATCGGCCTGGACGATACTTGTATCGGCCAGGATGATAGGCTTAATACAGAAAGAATTTGTCGACATAATCAATTTAGGTATTCTGTATTTTTGGAAATCGGCCAGGACGATCGTGAGATCGGCCTGGACGATATCACACAATTATGCCTAAATTGATCTAGGAATCAAGGAAGTAATTAAGGATGATTGATACGATCACATCGTCCTGGACGATCACAGGATCGACCAAGACAATCTATTCAAAATCCCTTAGTTACTCCTGGATGATAAATATCAGTTAGCATGAATTAAGGGCGATGCTTAGGACGATTTTTCTCTGATTTGAACTGATCGGCCGGGACGATCGTGAGATCGTCCAGGACGATCAAGCTAATTTTCAATCGTCCAGTTTACATTCTAGGCGATGCTCTGGCCGATCTTATAAGATTTGTACTGATCGGCCAGGACGATTTCCATATCGTCCTGGATGATATTCATATCGTCCTAGACGATATAGTCGGCAACTTGCAATTAATGAGCTCCTTTGAAGCTCTTTTATAGAGCTCTTGTTCAATATTTTTGAAGATCCTTGGCTGCTGTCTTGACCTGAGAAAACCTAAAAAAGAGAGAGAGAGAGAGGATCTTGTGAGGGGGAGCTTATGAGGGGATTCACAAGGGGTTCTCCAAGTATTGTTCCACTTCTTCTTCCCTAGAGTCTCTTGTCCTTGGAAGGATTGGGAGAGGTAAGTTTCAGCAAGTGATCGAGGTTCTCTACTTGCTTCAGGAGGAAGCAAAAGGAGGAAGGTTCTCTGCCTTGCTGGGTGTGGCAAAAAGAGGTGTTTGTAAAGGCTTCTCCACCTAGCTGTGGGGGTTAAAGGAGAGTCACGATTATAAATACTCGGAGGGTGCCTCCGAGGAGTGGAGGTAGCTCGAGTTGACCGAACCACTATAAACCTTTGTGTTCTTATTTTTACTGCTTCTGCACTTAAATTTCTGCATTGTTTGTTTTGTGGTATTTTGGTTTGTGAAATTTGTTGAGCTTTGAAAGATGTTTTGAAAATACCAATTTACCCCCCCCTCTTGGTTAGTCTTGGGCCAGTTCTATAGGGCTTAACATCCCTAACAAACTTTCAAGTGGTATCTGAGCAGGATTTATAAAAATTGAGTTTGAAATTTTTTTGAATTTGATCCATGGCTAACTTTGGGAATCGTAACACTACTGAAGGATATTTGATTACACGACCTCCCTTGTTTGATAACCTACCTTTTGATTTTTGAAAAACCCGTATAGAAACGTTTTTATAATATACTGATTATCGCATGTTGATGCTTATTAAAGAAGGGTATTCTCCACATTCTTGTGAAATTAACAGAATTAAAACGGAAGTTGCTTTTACTGAATGAACTTTCGATGAAAGAGATTTAGCTCAATTGAATGCAAAATATTTGAACTGCTTTTTCTGTGCTTTAAAATCAGAAGACTACATGCGCGTTTCACTTGCAAAAATGGTAAAGAAAATTGGGATAAATTGTGTATCACCTATGAAGGCACTAAATAAGTTAAATAATCCCGTTTGAATATTCTTTTGCATGACTACAAACTTTTTCGTATGAAATCTTCTGAATCTATTTTTGACATGTATACACGGTTCACTCAGATTGTTACTTCATTACATGCATTATGAAGAGAACTTTTAAATTTTGAAAAAGTGAACAAGATTTTAAGATGCTTGCCTTCGTCGTTTGATGCTAAAATCACTGCTATAACTGAATCTAAGGATTTAAACACATATTCGATTGACAACTTACTTGGCTCACTCATTGCTTACGAGCAAGGAGTGAATCAAAGAAATCTTGATGCTGGTGTGAAGAAGAAGAAGAAAATGGTGGATAAAAGGTAATTCAAAAGCTTTTTAAAGAAGAAGCAAAAGCATCATTGGATAAAAGGTAAGGATAATAAATATTCAAAGGGATCTTCTGATGTTGTCTGTTATGAATGCAGGAAGCCTGGACATGTGAGAGCTGATTGTCCTACACTTGAAGATCACTCAAGCAAAGAAAAGGGTGAAGAGAAACCTAAGTTAAGGAAGGACAAGAAGAGAGTCCAAAAGGTGTTTTGGGCAAATTCTGCATCGGATTCATCGGAGACGGAACTAGAAGAAGAAACAACAAACTTGTGCTTAATGGAAGAAGATCATCTTGATCAAAGTGATGAAGAAGAGGTATGTAAACCAACTTATGATCAATTGTTTGAAATTTGTGAGAAAATTCATACATCATACAAAAAACTTAAAAAGACTCATGCTAGTTTAAAGTTGAAACTTTTGAATTTACAAAAAGAATATAAAATTATTCTCAAAGATAATTCTATAATTGATTCAAATCACATGGCTCTACTTGATGAATTTAATGATTTAAACAAAAAAGCATTCGGAATTAATTAATGAGCATGATGCATTAAAAGTTTCACACATCTCACTCAAATCTGATTTGAAGAAATCTAAAGAAATAGAGCGCAACTTGAGGATTGATAATAATGCTTTGGAAGATACTAACTTAAGGCTTAAAGATGAATTGGACTCAATTAAGAGAAATTGGATGACACCCACTTTTGATCTAAAGCCAAAACTTAGGAAGAGGCGTTATAACACTAATCATTTAAGAAATCCTTTTCCTGGAGTTAGATGTTTTTCATGTGGCATGCTAGAACACATCTCACACACTTATACTATTTACCATAGTACACATTGGGTGTGGAGACCAAAATTGCATGATTCACAGCATAGCACACATGCATTACACTCTACTTTTTATGAGAAGGGACCCAAACCTATTTAGGTTCCCAAGTCTGACAGCTGTTGATTCTTACAGGATTTCTCTCACCAAAGACTTCGTGAGAAGCATATGATACTTGGACAAATAGAGGCTTGCAGCTTATAACTGCCTAAACTTGCTGCTTAATAAATTCTTGAATTGCATTTTGATTATTGCTATGTTTTGTTTTTATGATAATTTTTGTTTAGTTGTTATACTCATTTTTTACTTTTGTTTTCTTTATGATGATTTTTCCTTGTTCTTAAACTTTTGGAGATTTATGGCCAATGATTAGCATTTCTAAATCGGTTAAAGGGAGAAAACACCGTTGATGGTTTCCCTCCCTCTAACCTCTTTTGATGATATAGTTTTCTTTTCTAAACAAAAAGTCTATCTCATTTTAACAAATGATTTTTTTAAAATTAAGGTCTTTTTTATCTAGCTACAATAGTCTATCTTATATATATGATCCAAAGTTCTTATATATCTTTCAAGTTAAATGAAATCTTGCCGTTGCACTTGTCGTATGACTTTGATTTTCGTTTTGTGGCTTGTTTTTCTCTATGTTAGAAAGAGAGCCCCTCTTCTCTAATATCTAGAAGATATAATCACAACTAAGAACCTTTTTTAAAGAGATTGTTAAAGAGTTTTTTTTTTTAGCTTGCAAAAAAAAAAAAAAGAAGGGAAGAGGCCAATGACGCCAAATTGAAAAGAAAAGTATATATATGAAAGTGTATCAGAAATCAAGAGATGCTCAAAGAGCCAATCAAAGTTATAAGAGGCATAAAATGAGCCCACTAAATGCAAGCTATCCTCTCTTTTCAAAACTTTTAAAACTTAGAAGGACTCATGGGTTATTTGATATTTTTAAAGGTATGATTTCAAATTCCATGATAGAGACAAATTACTTTGGTATACTATTTTATAAGATATTTTATTTGTAACTAAGTTTTGAATGGATCTTGTTTTTATCCAATTTATTCTAAGTTAGACCTCTTGTTTTCAAAAGACAATTTTTATCCTGAAAGAAGTCCGAGCTAGGGTAAACAAGATCGAATTTTCTACCGTTTTCAGATTGTGACATTATTAACTCATTAATCTTTCAAATCTTTAAAATTTAATTATTTGGGAAATTTGTCATATGCTTGCTTTGCTAAAAACAAAAAAATATAGAAAAATCATAAAAAATAAAAACATCTTTTTCTTTTCCTTGTTTTTTTTTTCTATTTTTGTTGTTTTTAGTTTGTATTTTTATTTGTTTTGGTTTTCTCTGATCATCTCCATCTTTCCTTTATTTTCCATTTCTTGTCACATCATCCTGGCCGATATCTTTATCGTCCTAGAAGATATAACAATTTATCTTCAAAATTCCATCTACTGAACCTTTTTCTGAGCTTTCTGTAACTCATCATCCCAGATGATCCCTTATCGTTCTGGCCGATATGATCGAACTCTATTACAATCATTTTTTATCGTCTTAGCCGATACATATTTCGTCCTGGCCGATGCACTTATGAGAATCGTACTGGCCGATACACTAGATTGTCCTGGACGATCCAAGTGTCAGTACGTTTAAAATCCTTAAAATCGGCCCTGGACGATCCATTATTGGACAATGGTCCTGGCCAATCCACTGTTCGTCCTAGACGATACACGTAGCACAGATTTAAAATGACTTAAATTTTGAAGAGAAATTGTTAATCATCGTCTTAGACGATACACCTTCTCGGCCCGGATGATCTGCTTTATCAACGGTCGTCCGGCTTGACTCCTCGGGACGATCGCCTGCGTCTAATCGTCCCGGTCGATATCTGATCAGCCTGGCCAATCGAACCGCCTTTTTGACCAATCGGCCTGTACGTAATAATTATACCATATCATCCTGGATGATTATACGATCGGCCTAGACGATATGGCCATTTCTTTATATACAAGGCCATTCCAGCCATTATTTTCACCTCAACCTTCTTCTTCTCTTGAGATTACTTACCTTTTTCTTGCTATGGATGGTGGGAAGCGAGTCCGACAGACTTTTGGGAGCTCTTCAAGGGCTAGGATTTATCCTCATTTTAGGGAGGCAGAAGATGATGCTGCTTACCATCGATATAAAGAATGTGGGATAACTGTCTCCATAATCATCAATCCTGTCCACCTTTCATATCCGGTAATGGATTTCTTTGCCCACACTTCTCTCTGTTTCATTCTTTCTCTCGCTGTCCCCTTTCATACTGAGCTTCTTCATGAATTCTTCACAAATCTTTGCATAAATTCTGCTTTCACAGCCCTGACCTCCTATGTGAATCGACACCCGGTCGAGATCACATATCAGAACTGTGCTGAACTATTGCAGCTATCCACCACCAGGGATAAGCTGCATATAATTATCTCAGATCCTAATTTTAATTGGTCCACTACAAATCATTTCTTTTGCCAGACCAATGCACCTTTTCATGTTGGAGAGACTAGCTCTTTAGTCAAAGATGCTAGGACAATTCAACATGTCCTTCGAACCTCCATTATTCCAAAAGCTGGGGACCGAATCCACATCACTCCTCTACTTTTTCTGACTACTTTTTACATAATGGCACATAGAGAATTTAATGCTACTGACTTATTTTTTTGATACATTAATCATTTAACTACAATCTGCGATCCAGGTCATAAGAGGAAACCCAATCTGGCTTTAGGACACCTCATAGCCTATGTTCTTGAAACTAAATATCATCTTCAATATCCTGCTCCTCCCAACCTCCCAACTCTCTTCTACTCAAACAGTTCCTTCAATACCCTTCACAGTACTCGTCTCCACCTAGGGGATGAGGAACCTCGGGGGGCTGAGGAGGAGGAGGAGGCTCCCGCTCCCACTCCCATTCCTGAACCTATTCCTCTCCTCCAGCACTCACAGTTTGATCAGTTAATAGAGAGATTTGATCGATGGTAGACCCGCTTTGACACTTACGTTGCTACACATGAGCAACAATATTCTGAGGACATGGCCCGCTACGAGCAGCACCACACAGAGGACTTAGCCCGCTTTGACAGCTACATTACTCACCAGCAGCAGCAGCACGACTAGGACATAGCCTGGTTCAATGCTCAGTTTACTACACTAGCTGGCTACTTTCAGCAGGCTCCACCACCTCCACCTCCATCTGATGATCAGGATCCCTCATTTTTTTAGTTTTAGTTTCTTTTTCCTAAAGATTGCTTTCTTTTTATGTATTGTGTTTTTTTTAGTTAGTTGCTTTAGTTTGTAGTTTCCTCCTCCTTTTTGAGATGTCAAAAGGGGGAGTAGTATGTTTGTACTTGTTTTGTATGTTTGTACTTGTTATGGTAAAAATTTAAAAGCTTGTTTAGTTTTTGCATTACTATTTTAGAATTAATTTTTGATATATTTTCCATCATAAAAAAGGGGGAGATTGTTACAAACCTATTTCTGGATTATGATTTTGATGATAGCAAACAAATCTTGGTTCACTATGACTGCCTTTTTTCACAGACACTTTCAGGATTCAAAGATCAGACGAAAAGCGGAATCAGCTCAAGACTAGGTAGATTAGGGTTGAGTCAGTCTTTAATTCTCTTTTCCCTTTCTTGAGTCAATTGTAATTGTTTGAAGTGACTGATGTCAAGATAACCCTACACACACACTTGAGAGATTTAGAACTTATGTTTTTACTCACATCGTCCCAGACGATCGAGTTCAAAATAGAAGTTCAAATCAGGATTTTTTGTTAAGGCAGCCGTAATTAATTGATCGGCCTGGACGATAGGCTTAATACAGAAAGAATTTGCTGACATAATCAATTTAGGTATTCTGTATTTTTGGAAATCGGCCAGGACGATCGTGAGATCGGCCTAGACGATATCACACAATTATGCCTAAATTGATCCAGGAATCAAGGAAGTAATTAAGGATGATTGATACGATCACATCGTCTTGGACGATCGCAGGATCAACCAGGACGATCTATTCAAAAACCCTTAGTTACTCATGGATGATAAATATCGGCCAGCATGAATTTAGGGCGATACTCAGGATGATTTTTCTATGATTTGAATTGATCAGCTGGGACGATCATGAGATTGTCCAGGACGATCGTGAGATTGTCTAGGACGATCAAGCCAATTTTCAATCGTCCAGTTTACATTCAGGGGGATGCTCTGGCCGATCTTCTGAGATTTGTACTGATCGACCAGGACTATTTCCATATCGTCCAGGACGATATAGTCACTAACTTGCAATTAATGAGCTCCTTTGAAGCTCTTCTATTTAAGAGCTCTTATTTAACATTTTTGAAGATCCTTGGCTGCTATCTTGACCTGGGAAAACCTAAAGGAGAGAGAGAGAGGGAGAGAGAGAGAGAGGATCTTGTGAGGGGGAGCTTGTGAGGGGATTCACATAGGGTTGCTCCAAGCATTATTCCACTTCTTCTTCCCTAGAGTCTCTTGTCGTTGGAAGGGTTGGGAGAGGTAAGTTTCAACAAGTGATTGAGATTCTCGGCCTGTTTCAGGAGGAAGCAAAAGGAGGAAGATTCTCTGCCTTGCCGGGTGTGGCAAAAAGAAGTGTGTGTAAAGGCTTCTCCATCTAGCTGTGGGGGCTAAAGGAGAGTCACGATTGTAGTGCAATACTCGGAGGGCGCCTACGGGGAGTGGACGCAGGTCGAGTTGACCGAACCACTATAAACCTTTATGTTCTTATTTTTACTGCGTTCGCACTTAAATTTCCGCATTGTTTGTTTTGTGGTGTTTTGGTTTGTGAAATTTGTTGAGCTTCGCTTAAAGTTTTTAAAATACCAATTCACCCCCCCCCCCCCCCCCTTCTTGGTTAGTCTTGGGCCAGTTCTATAGGGCTTAACATCCCTAACGAATTTTCACAATAGACCTAGTCTTGCTCCAACCCAATTAAACCCACTTAAAATTACTCAAAAATTATGAAACACATAATATATAATGTTGACATGCTACATATTTTCTCCATCCCTAACCCTAATTCCCCTTGAACTAAGCTCTTATGTTTTAACCTAATCTTAAAAGAAAATGTTTTAACCTAATCTTACCAAGGGCAAACTACTAATTATAAAATCCTTAACTCTACCTAATATCTAATACAATCAAAGCCTATATAGTTACTTTTTTCACTTTTGAGATGATTTGAAAAATACCAAAAAGTCATCGTTGAATTTGCTAATTTTGGGCAACATTAAATAGCCCAAGTATCTACACATCATCTTTCTTAGTGCACTTTCTAATAACATTCTATAAGTTTATTATTTTAAAGTTTTTGACCTCATCAAGGTATTTCTTATGCAACTGATTACACCAGCTCTTTATCTAAAACTTCTCATCATACGGAATTATCCAAACTGTAACCTACTAATCTATGCAAATTCAACAATGTTAAATATGGAGTTCTTACTTGTAACATGGAACACAATTAATGAAGTGCTCCTCATTATCACCATTACCAATCATTCTGAGTAATAGTTAACTAATCAATATCCCATAGAGTTGCAATTTAAGAGTTCTAAAGAATTGACCAAAGGGAATCTCTTAGCTTCGATAATGCAGTTTATAGCCACAAATTATATAATCGTTTTCTCAATCACACCACTTCCATTGTATGTAAACTAGGCATTATTATGCATATCTTCTTATATGATTAAAGAAGATATCTAAAAAAAAAACTCAAATAAGCCAAAAAAATGTAAAATACTTAAACTATGCTTAAATTATGTTTGAACCATCATTAAACCATACTCAGACTAGAATGAGCCATAATTGAACCATATTTAAATAAAGATTGAGCCTTGAATGAATGATAATCAAATAAACTTTTGATGATCATTTGAAAAGTCTTCAAATGATAATTAAACCATGTTCATGTGATCTTCGAACCAAGAACCAAGATCAAACCATGACCAGATTATCAAAATCATCTTCACTTATGGGTTAAAGATTGTTCAATAAGGGCTTTATTGTGATTGGAAGATGGTTTGAATTGTTATCAAAGTTGACTTAATAATGTTTTAAATATCATTCAAGGATTGTTCAAATCTAGTTTGACGGTTATTCAATAATGATTTAAAGATTGTTCAATCATAATTCAAAGATTATTATATTATGGTTTGAAGAATGTTTGATCATGATTTAATCATAGTTTATAGTTGAATGTTATCTGAAGATTGTTCTAATAAGTTTATATTATGTAATTTAGTTTAAAAAACATTGAAAATTTATATTTTACAGTGCAAACATCATATTTAATGCAAAATAATTAAATGAATGAAAGAACTAATCTTCATAGATAATGAAAGGAGAGAGAATATCATCATGAAATAATGCTGCAATATGAACACAAAAAACTCTACGATCTTGACAATCAAAGAAGGTGCTTGTAAGGTGAAGGTTGAGAAGGTCATGTTTGTTAAATGAGGGTTTCAAATCTATTTATTGAATAATTTTGGTATTTTATTTTGAAATAAAAATTTACATATTTCTCATTAGGAAAATAGTGGACATTTTTCTCTATTTTTTGATAGAATTAGCTACATAAAGTGAAAATTATTATTACTTTTGATGCATTATAAAATTTCATAATAATTCATATTTAGACAAAGATTTCATAATCCTTTTTTTTTTCGGATGTTGTAATATTTAAAAGTCAAGAAATGAGAAAAAGATTAATTTTCATAGTACTTTCTTTTATTGCTTTTCACCATTAGGTTCTAAATTCAAGATAAGAAGAAATAAGAATGTTAGTTTTAACTCTTTCTCATCCAATATGTAATTATTTTTATGAATTTAATTTATAAATACACATCCTTTAAAATTGCCTAATTACTAGGCTATATAAAGCACTTTGAAATAAGTTGGTATGCCATCACTCCAAAAGATGTATAAATAGGGTGCATGAGGTGAGTGAGAAAATGGAGGGAGAGGGAATAATAAATAAAAATTTAAATAGGAAAATAAATTCATAATATATGTACCTAATTTAATTAGTATATGGTTTAACCATTAGAGTTTTGTTACATATTAGATAGTTCAAAAATAAATTTGTGTAGAAATAACAAGTGTTTAGCCCTTATCCATAGATTTAAAATTTTTGGTTGAAAAAATACTTCATCACTTATTTAGGCTGACAATTTTTTGCCCCCATCAATCCATTTTCTAATAAGTAGTATCACAATCTATGATTTAACTTGGACTAATTAGTTAATATAGTTTGCAGTTATGTTGGGTTAAGGCAGGCTTCTATTATGATTAAGGGTGATTCATGAGCGAGTGGCTCCCATGATGACTTCATGCGACTGAGTAATCTATTGGTGCAGAATATTTGATGACACAAAAATGTTTTAATGTAAGGAGAGAGATGTATGTGGAAAACTTTCCTGTGATAGGTAGATTTTTAAAATATTAAATACTTTGGGTTTAGTCCCCCATCAAATTGTTAAAAATTTGTTGGTTTGAATATATCAAATAGTTAACTCTCACAAACTGCATCACTTCTTAAAAACTTTTATAGTCAAGACAATTCTAATTCATTAAAAAAGATGACCATAGAACATTATTAATCATTAATTACTATATTAATTGAGAATTTAATGCATAAGGTTTTATTTCATGACAAAGTGGTTTATTTGATTTTATAGATTAATGACATTTTTTCGTCAAAACTTATGGCCATTAAGTACACATATAATAAACAAGGCAAATATTTTTAGTGAAATGATTTTTATGGGAAATATTTTAGGCTAGACTAGTAGGGCAACATGGACTATATATTTAAAAATTAGAATATGAATGGCTTAATGCCTATCAATTGAAGGGATTTAATTATGAGATTCCCCTTGCATAGTAAAAAATTCAGCAATGAGAACACTAAAGGTGGTTTTCTGTACATCATTTGCAAAAAGTATTGAAATTATGCAATGTTAGAGTAGTTAATTTTCTTGGATATTATAGATAGCATTTTTTTTTTTGTGGTGAAGTAGTCTCTTGGTGCATAATATGTGAGTTAAGTAGTCTCTTGGTGCATAATATGTGATAATGTTTAAAAATTTTCATGTATGAAGAAAATGATTGATCTGGAGAGCATTCATGTGATAGGAGGTTTTTTAAAATACATGATATTGGACTTAGCTCATCAATTTGTTAAAAAATATATTTGCATGAATATATCAAATGCTTAACCCTCAACATTTGGATCAAGCTCTTGTGTAGAGATTAGGTTTGATAAATAATATAACTGATTTATTTTTTATTCCACCTTGATTCACTTCGTATAAACTAATTCTTTAAAAAAGATTTCAACATAACATTATTAATCTATAAATATATTAGTAATCATGAATTTAATTAGGACGTCCTTATTTCATGACAAATAGGTTCTCTGAATCTTTAGTTTTTTGATATTTCTTGTTAAAACTTATAAACACTAAGTGAACGTATTACAAAAGAGTCAAATATTTTTAAGGGAAATTTTTTTTTGGGAAAAAATATTAGGATAGCCTAGTAGAAAAACTTCCTTAATTTATTTAAAATTTTTCTTAAAAATGGCCTGTTTCCCATCAATCAAAGGGATTTATGTTAAGATAGTTGCTATTTGCATGCTTTACATTTTTGCAACTTATGAAGTTTTGATGATTCCAAACATTATTGTTCAAATGTGTAGTTATCTCCTAATATTTTTTAGAAGAATTGTATTTGCTCTTGTGTGTACTGATATTTCAGGAAAAGCGAACTCCAAATTACGAAGACTTCAAATTAAATTCAGCATGAGATACTGTGTAAAATTTGAAGCTTGCACTTTTCTTAGAAATCAAATTGAAAGGGAGTGATTGTACACACACACACATAAGGAGATCATATAAAATTTATACTGATCGTACGGGACGATATCCGTTCGTACTGGACGATCAGACAGTTATCTCTTATAGAGCATATGGAACGAATAGGAACTTGCTCGAAAAATTTTTTCTAAGTCCTATTCGTCCAGGATGAAATTAATTATCGTCTAGGACGATTGGTTCACTATAAAATTTTCATCCAGATGAATTTAAATTATCGTCCGTGGCGACTGGTTCTCTGGAAAGATTTCGTCCAGACGAAATTAAAAATCTTCCAGGATGATCGGGTCTCTGGAAAATTTTCGTCCAGACGAAATTAAATTATCGTCCGTGGCGATTGGTCCTCTGGAAAATTTTCGTCCAGACGAAGTCAAGAATCGTCCAGGACGATCGGTCCTCTGTAAAAATTTCATCCAAACGAATAAATTTTCGTCCAAACGATTAACCGACTTAGGACAGTTTTCCACAGTTTCTAGAACCGACCTTGTAATAACCGTTCGTACTGGACGAACCTAGTTCATACAGGACGATCAGCTATATGAAGACATTTCGTACACATATTCAAATAGGGTCGTTTCAGATCGTTTAAGTAAAATCATCCAGGACGATCCACGATCGTACGGGACGATCCACTGCGTACAGAATTGAAAACTTGCAGTTTTTGGGCGGTTTTTCTTGTCTTTTGTATAAATAGTCCAAATTAGACTGCCACCCAATCTTTTTGTCATTTGATCTTCGTGCCTCTTGAGAGAATAGCCAAGGAGAGAGTGGAAGAGAGCATTCAAGGGAGGATTCCTACCACTGGAGCAAGAAGGCTTCACTTGGAGTTCAAAGGTAAGAGTCTCTACTTGTGAATTGGGATTACTTCACTCTTTTCCTTATTCCTTCTAAATTCTTGTGAGAAGATCTGTCAAGGAGATCCGGTTCTCTGCCGACACTTGGAGAGTGTGAACAGCCGAAGGGTTCTCTGCCTACACTTGGAGAGTGTGAACAGCCGAGGGGTTCTCTGCCCACACTAGGAGAGTGTGAAAGGACAATAGTTCTCTGCCAACACTGGGGATAGTGTGAAAGGACGGATGGTTCTCTGCCAACACTGGGGATAGTGTGAAAGGACGGACGGTTCTCTGCCAACACTGGGGATTGTGTAAAAGGACAGACGGTTCTCTGCCGCATCGGTGAGTGGTGAAAAGAGTGTGTTGTAAAGGCTTCTCCGCCTTGCTGTGGGTGCAAAAGGAGAGTCACTATTGGTATTAGTGCAATACTCAGAGGGTGCCTCTGGGGAGTGGATGTAGGTCTGGTTATAGACCGAACCACTATAAATCTGGTGTCATTTACTTTACTGTTTTTACGTTTCCGCACTTTATATTTCAATTTTAAAAACTCTGTGGTTGAAAAACATTTTTCTACAAAATTTAAAAGAAATTTTATTTCGGTTCAATAATTTTCTAAAGGGGACTTAAATCTCTTAAACTACCAATTCACCTCCCTCTTGGTAGCCTTGGGACATTCACTTAGGCTTAACAACCTAATTACTAGACTCAACAAGTGGTATCAGAGCTTCGTTTCAAAATCATAAGTTTGAACTACTTTTTGATTAACGTAGATGGCTACTTTCGGAAACCGAAACACACCTGAGGGTTACTTTATCACTAGACCTCCACTGTTTGACAATATTCCTTTTGATTTTTGGAAAACACGCATGTCTTCTTTCTTACAGTCACTTGATTATCGCATGTGGATGCTAGTCCAGGATGGCTACACAAAACCAACTAGATTAGTTGATGGAGTTATGGTAGAAATACCTTTTACAGATTGGACTGTAGAAGAACGTGACTTAGCACAATTAAATGCCAAATGTTTAAATAGTTTCTTTTGTGCCTTAAAATCTGAAGACTACATGCGGGTTTCCACTTGCAAAAGCGGAAAGGACATATGGGATAGACTTTGTATAACTTATGAAGGGACAAATGAGGTTAAACAATCAAGGCTCAATATCTTGTTACATGACTATGAATTGTTTCGCATGAAACCTAATGAATCTATTTCCGACATGTACATAAAACTTACACAAATTGTCACTTCTTTGCATACACTTGGTAGGGAATTAACTAATGCTGAAATGGTTAATAATATTCTTCGTTGTTTACCTACTGCTTATGATGCAAGAATTACTGTAATTACAGAGTCTAAAGATTTAAACATTTATTCTATTGACAATCTTCTTGGTTCACTCATTGCTTATGAGCAAGGAGTAAGTCAAAGGAAGATTGATGCAGGAGAACCACGAAAGGAGAAGAATATAGCACTAAAAGTGGAAGAGTCAGAGAGTGAACACTCACAACCTGAGGATGAAGATGATATTGCACTGATGACTAGACAATTCAGAAGCTTTTTAAAGAGGAAGCAGAATAGACGCCAGCAATTGAATAGAGGTAAGTTTAACAGAAATGGCAAGGTTTCTAATGAAGTGATTTGTTATAAATGCAGAAAACCAGGTCATATCAAGACTGATTGCCCAAAACTCAAAGCCACTCCTGGTAAGGAGAAGGTGGAGGAGAAACCTATGGTAAAGAAGGGCAAGAAGAAGTTTCAAAGAGCTTTTTGGGCGGACTCAGCTTCAGACTCATCTGAGACGAAAAAAGAAGAAGAAGTCACTAATCTTTGCTTGATGGCAGACAATGTGGATCACTCAGATCAAGAAGAGGTATGTGACTTAACCTATGATGAATTATTTGAAGTTTCTGAACAAATGCATGATGCATATAGGAAAATGAAAAAGATGCATGCTAGTGTTAGCTTAGAACTGGAAGAACTCAAGAAGGAACATGAAATCCTTAGGAAAGATCATGCATTAATAGATGACAACCACATGAAACTATTTGATGAATATGATGACTTGAATAAGAATATTGAAAATCTAAAATCATTCTATGGAGAACTTGAAAGAGATTTTAAAAATTTTAAGGATGAATCTGAGAGCAAAGCATATAGAATCAATTATACCAATCGAATTTTGGAAGATATGAATTCATTTTACAAACTAACTATAAGAGCTCTCGAGGATAATAGGAAACCCCCCAGACTTGAAGATTTTACAAATCCTAAATATTATCCTAAATTCATGAAATCCCTTAGAAGACAATCACATGGAAGAAAACTTAGGAATATTTTTCCTAATGTTAAATGTATTAATTATAGATTTTTGGGACATATAGCTCACACCTGTACCTTAATGATGAAATCAAATTTGGTGTGGAGACCTAAGATGCATGAACCTAGACATATCATACATGCATCTGATTATAAATTGCTAAAAGGTGAACCCAAACTTGTTTGGGTTCCCAGGTCTAACATTTGATATTTTTGCAGGATTGCTCTCACACAAGACCTCATGGGAGCATATGGTACCTGGATAGTGGATGTTCAAAGCATATGACTGGAGACACTGCACAATTCATATCGCTAGAAGCCAGGAATGGAGGCAAGGTTACACTTGGAGATAATACCACAAAGAAAGTGGTTGGATCTGGTAAGATTGGTAATTTCAAAAACTTTTTTATAGACAATGTGTTATTGGTTGAAGGCTTAAAGCATAATTTGTTAAGTATAAGTCAGCTATGTGACAAGGGATATAATGTGAAATTTTTACCTACTAGCTGCATATTAAGCCTAAATGGGAAAGAAGTTTTAAATGGAAAAAGGGTAAACAATGTTTACATGCTAGATTTGAATTCATTTCATACTCCTATTGCTTTCTGTTTGAAAACGGTTTCTGATGAATCTTGGCTTTGGCATATGAGACTTTGTCATTCTAGTATGAAAAATCTTAGGAGAATTATCCAAAAGAATTTAGTAAGAGGTATACCAAAACTAGACTTTACTAAGGACCACCTTTGTGATGCATGTCAATTAGGAAAACAAGTGAAGTCCTCTTTTAAGTCCAATAATGATCTTAGAACTAGTAAACCATTAGAAATTTTTCAAATGGATCTTTTTGGACCAGTAGGAACTGTAAGTCTAGGAGGGAAGGTGTACGGATTTGTTATTGTGGATGATTTCTCAAGATTCACTTGGGTTAGATTTTTCTTTCATAAAAGTGAATCATTTGAGGAATTCAAAAATTTTTTAACTTGGATACAAAGAAAACTAGGATGTGAAATAATATCTTTACAAAGTGATCATGGAGGAGAATTTGAAAATGAAAGATTTGAAAATTTTTGTAAAGAAAAAGGGATTGATCACAATTTTTCTGCACCTAGAACCCCTCAACAAAATGGGGTAGTTGAAAGGAAAATAGAACATTAATAGAAGCCGCTAGAGCAATGTTGGCAGAATACTCACTTCCTAGATATTTTTGGGCTGAGGCGGTTAGTACTGCATGTTATGTTCTGAATAGGGTGAATGTGAGATCGAATTTAAATAAAACACCCTATGAGTTACTAAAAGGTAGAACACCAAATTTGTCTCATTTGCATGTTTTTGGTTGCAAGGTGTTCATTCATAACAATGGAAAATCTGCCTTAGGAAAATTTGATCCAAAATCAGATGAAGGAATTTTTTTTGGATATTCAAGTGTTGGAAAATCTTATAGGGTATTCAACAAAATAACTTTAGTTATTGAAGAAACCACACATGTTGTATTTGATGAATCTGGAAATTTAGAAGAGCCAAATATTGTTGAAGAAGAAATTGAGGAAAACTCCTAAAAGATTGATAGATTAAATTTGGAAGAAAATGTGGAAGAAAATTTGGAAAGAGAAAACCCTTTGCCTAGAGATTTGAGATTTTCTAAAAACCACCCAAGAGAATTGATTATAGGAGAACCTAGTGAGGGTGTTAGAACTAGGCGTGGAATAAATAAGGAAGTCAATCATTCAGCTTTTATTTCAACCATAGAACCCACTAATATTGATCAGGCACTTTCTGATGAATTTTGGATATTGGCCATGCAAGAAGAGTTAAATCAATTTGTAAGAAATAAAGTTTGGGAATTAACTACAAGGCCAAAAGATCAAAGTGTTGTTGGAACTAAGTGGGTGTTCAAAAATAAAATGAATGACTTAGGAGTAGTCATTAAAAATAAGGCTAGATTAGTTGCTAAGGGGTATAATCAAATTGAAGGAATTGATTTTGAGGAGACCTTTGCCCCTGTAGCAAGACTTGAAGCAATTAGGGTTTTACTTGCTTTTGCCTGTTTTAAAAGTTTTAAATTGTTTCAAATGGATGTCAAAAGTGCCTTTTTGAATGGTGTTATTGAAGAAGATGTTTTTGTAGAACAACCTCCAGGATTTGAAAATTCAAAATACCCAAATCATGTTTTTAAGTTAAAAAAGGCATTATATGGATTGAGACAGGCACCTAGGGCTTGGTATGAGAGATTGAGCACTTTCCTACTTGAAAGATCTTTTAAAAAAGGAAGTGTGGATACAACTCTCTTCTTAAAGAAATTTGGAAAGGATATACTCATTGTTCAAATTTACGTGGATGATATCATCTTTGGATCTTCAAATAAAAATCTTTGTGATGATTTTTCTAATACAATGAGTAGTGAATTTGAAATGAGTCTAATGGGAGATTTAAATTACTTTCTAGGTTTTAGCATCAAGCAACTTGAGGAAGGGACATTTCTTAGTCAAACTAAATATATTAAGGACATCCTCAAGAAATATGAAATGGACAATGCTAAACCTGTTAGTACACCAATGAGTTCCTCAGTTCAGTTGGATAAGGACCTTAAGGGAAAATCTGTTGATCAAAAGAAATATAGAGGGATTATTGGATCTTTGCTTTACTTGACTGCTAGCCGACCAGATATTATGTTCAGTATTTGCTTATGTGCTAGATTTCAATCAGATCCAAAAGAATCACATTTAATAGTAGTGAAAAGGATTTTAAGATACTTACTAGGAACTTAAAACTTAGGAATTTGGTATCCTAAGTTTAGCTCTTCATTTGAAATTATTGGTTATTCAGATTCTGACTTTGCAGGCTGTAGAGTGGATAGGTAAAGCACTTCTGGAACATGTCAATTCATTGGAAATTCATTAGTTTCTTGGTCCAGTAGAAAACAAAATTCAGTAGCCCTATCTACTGCAGAAGCAGAATACATTGCATTAGGAAGTTGTGTGGCACAAGTACTTTGGTTAAAACAACAGTTGATTGATTTAGGATTATTTGTAGGCACTATTCCAATTTATTGTGACAATACTAGTGCTATTTGCATTTCCAAAAATCCTATTCAACATTCTAGAACCAAACACATTGATATAAGACATCATTTTATAAGGGATCATATATCCAAAGGAGAAATTGAACTCACACATGTTTCAACTGAAAATCAACTTGCAGACATTTTTACAAAACCTTTAGCCCTTGATACCTTCAGTACTTTAAGAACAAGGCTTGGTGTTATTGATTTAAATGCCTAAACAAAATGTCTTTGTAACATTGATATTTATGTTTATGTTTTGTTTTTGATTTTGTAAAATTTTATGTGTTTTGAATGAATTTGTTTTTGAGTCTATGGTTTTGCATTATGTTTTCTGTGTTTTTAAATGTTTAGTTTGATTATCTTAAATTAAAATTCAAAATTCAAAAATTGGAGGAAATCGTCCGGGATGACTTTTGTTTCGTACTGGACAATGTGAGAAAAATTGGTTTGCACGAATTTTAACCGTTTTGAGAGCAGTTTTTAATTAGATCGTCTGTACGATCTGACGATCGTCCAGGACAAAATTTTTCTTTTTCTCAAACGTCGAGACGATTGAATGCAGCGGTTGAGTGGATAAGACAGTTTTAAATATGGATTTCGTCTGTAGGAATTTTTGGTTCGTCCAGACGAACATATGTCGTTTCATTGTAGGGGACGGTTTTCAAGAGACTGGAAAATAAGTTACTTTTGGATCGTCTGTACGAAATTATTTCGTTTGTACGATCGGTCAAGTCAAAAAGCCTGTACGAAGGGATGCATCGTAAGTTGTGTTGATTACGAAAAGCCGTTACATTTTGGACGAAATGGATCGTCTGTACGAAATATTTTCATCCAGACGAACAATGATTTTCGTCCAGGACGAACTGTTTTCGTCCAGGACGAACGTATCATTTTTCTTTAAATATGAAGGCTTTCTAACTCAACAATCACACTTCCAAACTTCTCTTTCAATCCCTTTCTACTTCAAATTGTTAATGGCCTCCTCAAGCAAGAGACAAAAGGTGTTAGTGAAGAAGCCCAATAGGAATGCCTCAGAAAACTTCCTGTCTAAGGCGAATGAGGAATCCTTTCCTCGTTTTGCATCCGCCAAAATAACTCCCTCTCGCATTTTAATCCAAAGCGAGATAAATTTTAAGGTAATGCACCTTTTTTCCTCAACCCAATTTCATTTCATACTTTCTCTCGTCCACTTCTACAACAAGAAAACCTTCCACTATTTCCTAGCAAACATGAGTTTTAACTCCGACCACTCTTGCATAAGTTTCTTTGTCTTCAAACAAAAAGTGGAAATCACTAAGCATGACATTGGAGCCTTTTTGAACTTAAGAACTGAAGGACAAAAAGTGTAAATGTTTGTTTTTATGTTTGTCTTTTCTTTTAAGTTAAGTGTATGTTCTTAAATGTTTTTAGATATTATGAAATGTGTAATCCTTTCATTAATATCAATGCATGTAGTTCTTGTTTCAAATTTGATTTGCTTTTGAAATGTGGTTAATTTTTATGAATTTCATTAGTATTATTTAATCTTCATAGTGCTTACATTAGATTGTAATTTGAGATTATCTACATTAGAAAATCTAGTCTTTCTAAATTTAAAAGTTGTTTATAACTTGTTGTAATTAGAACTTTTAAATTCATGTCTATTCATTTAGAAAATATAAAAATTAATATTATTATTGCAATTTAGATGTTTTCTTATTTTGTATTTCCTTGCTCAAATAATATTTATGCACTTAGAAATATTTGAAATTTTAGATTATTGATTTTGGAAAGAATTGGTCTCAATTACTCTTGAAAATTGTACAAAAAGTACAAAAAATCAAAAGGAATGCGCAAAGGTTCGCAAATATGAAAAAGAGGCACAAAATCAGCCCAATATCAAAAGATGCACAAAAATGTGCCCAAAAATTTTGAAAAAGATGCGTAAAGCGCCACATGTGGTAATTCTCTTCTTTCCAAATTCTTTCAATCTCTTAATTCAAATTGATCTTATGTTCATTTATATTCTATTGAACTTTGAAATATCAAATTTTTGTTCATCTCTCTTGTAATGATTTTTTATATTGGAATGTCTAAATTGAATCATGTCTTTGATAAATTCTTCTTACTTACAATGTTATATCACTTTTTAAATTTCATGAATTTCTATGATTGACCTAATATTTTTAGTTTAAAATTGCATATCTTGTGTCAATCACCATTTAGATTAAATTTTCAAATGAATTTCATACAATTACTTACATTTCTTGTCTTTTTCTTCTTCACTTTTTGTTGTTGTCAAAAAGGGGGAGAAATCATTGTGTTTGTATGTTTTGTTTGTGTCTAGTTTATTTTTTTGAAAAACTTATTTTTTTGAAAAACAAAATTTTTTGTGTTTTATTTTATGGTTCAAAATGCCTCCTTATTTTCATGTATTCATCAATTCAGTGGGAATTTAGGAGATAGGAGATTTGTTTAAATTAAAACCATACAAACAATAATTATTTTGCCATCATCAAAAAGGGGGAGATTGTTAAGATAGTTGCTATTTGCATGCTTTACATCTTTGCAACTTATGAAGTTTTGATGATTCCAAACATTATTGTTCAAATGTGTAGTTATCTCCTAACATTTTTTAGAAGAATTGTATTTGCTCTTGTGTGTACTGACATTTCAGGAAAAACGAACTCCAGACTACGAAGACTTCAAATTAAATTCAGCATGAGATACTGTGTAAAATTTGAAGCTTGCACTTTTCTGAGAAATCAAATTGAACGGGAGTGATTGTACACACACGCACATAAGGAGATCATATAAAATTTATACTGATCGTACGGGATGATATCCGTTCGTAATGGATGATCAGAAAGTTATCTCCTATAGAGCATATGGAACGAATAGGAACTTGCTCGAAAAATTTTTTCTAAGTCCTATTCGTCCAGGATGAAATTAATTATCGTCCAGAACGATTGGTTCACTGTAAAATTTTCATCCAGACGAATTTAAATTATCGTCCGTGGCGATTGGTTCTCTGAAAAGATTTCGTCCAGACGAAATTAAAATTCGTCCAGGACGATCGGGTCTCTGGAAAATTTTCGTCCAGACAAAATTAAATTATCTTCCGTGGCGATTGGTCCTCTGGAAAATTTTCGTCCAGACGAAGTCAAGAATCATCCAGGACGATCGGTCCTCTGTAAAAATTTCGTCCAGATGAATAAATTTTTGTCCAAACGATTAACCGACTTAGGACAGTTTTTCGCAATTTCTAGAACCGACCTTGTAATAACCGTTAGTACTGGACGAACCTAGTTCGTACAGGACGATCAGCTGTACGAAGACATTTCGTACACATATTCAAACAGGGTCGTTTCAGATCGTTTAAGTAAAATCGTCCAGGACGATCCACGATCGTACGGGACGATCCACTGCGTACAGAATTGAAAACTTGCAGTTTTTAGGCAGTTTTTCTTGTCTTTTGTATAAATAGTCCAAATTAGACTGCCACCCAATCTTTTTGTCATTTGATCTTCGTGCCTCTTGAGAGAATAGCCAAGGAGAGAGTGGAAGAGAGAATTCAAGAGAGGATTCCTACCACTGGAGCAAGAAGGTTTCACTTGGAGTTCAAAGGTAAGAGTCTCTACTTGTGAATTGGGATTACTTCACTCTTTTCCTTCTTCCTTCTAGATTCTTGTGAGAAGATCTGTCAAGGAGATCCGGTTCTCTGTTGACACTTGGAGAGTGTGAACAGCCGAAGGGTTCTCTGCCTACACTTGGAGAGTGTGAATAGCCGAGGGGTTCTCTGCCCACACTAGGAGAGTGTGAAAGGACGACGGTTCTCTACCAACACTAGGGAAAGTGTGAAAGGACGGACGGTTCTCTACCAACACTGGGGATAGTGTGAAAGGACGGACGGTTCTCTGCCAACTCTAGGGATTGTGTAAAAGGACGGAAGGTTCTCTGCCGCACCGGGGAGTGGTGAAAAGAGTGTGTTGTAAAGGCTTCTCCGCCTTGCTATGGGTGCAAAAGGAGAGTCACTATTGGTATTAGTGCAATACTCAGAGGGTGCCTCTGGGGAGTGGATGTAGGTCTGGTTATAGACCGAACCACTATAAATCTGGTGTCATTTACTTTACTATTTTTACGTTTACATACTTTATATTTCAGTTTTAAAAACTTTGTGGTTGAAAAACATTTTTCTACAAAATTTAAAAGAAATTTTATTTCGGCTCAATAATTTTCTAAAGGGGACTTAAATCTCTTAAACTACCAATTCACCCCCCTCTTGGTAGCCTTGGGACATTCACTTAGGCTTAACAACCTAATTACTAGACTCAACAATTTAAATATATGTTTCTCATTAGATAGTAAGGAAAAAATAGTAAGAAGGAAACTAAGAGTGGTTCTCCTATACATCATTTACCAAAAAATAATAAAAGTGTGCTCTGATAGAGATGTCATTTTGGTTATATATATATATATATATATATATATATATATATATATATATATATTATATATATATATATATATATATATCTCCACATGTTCCTTCTTATGGTCTTAAACATCCTCAAATATTTAGATGGTGATATGTAACAAAGTTGATATTTTTACTTAAATTTTTTATTCCCTCTTACAAAAAATTTAAATAGGCAAGTGTTCCCACATTCTTTAAGAAATTTTATTAAAGCTAGGGTGTCATCTGAAGGCGATGCTCTGTATGACCTAAATACAGTGACAAGTGTGCAAGGGAAGTTACACTGGCCCCCGGGTGCATATTTAAATTGGCAAGGGTTCCCACATTAAGGACGGATGTGGGCAAAAAAGTTAGTCCATAAAACTAAAATTAGGATATGAATATGAAATATAGGCTCTCTTACAGGAAAATTAAGAAAATTAATAGATATTATGATTTATAGGAAGATAAATATTTTGTGCATTCAGGAAACTAAATAGGTTGGAGAGAAAGCTAAGAATTTTAGTAGTTTTGGATATAAACTATGGTATTCGAGTAGGAGTCATACTAGAAATGGTATAGGTGTGATTATAGACAAGAGTTTAAAAAATAATGTTATAAAAGTTAATAGAATTAGGGATAGAATTATAGTTTTAAAGATTGTTATTGATGTTAAGATTGTTAATATTATAAGTGCTTATACTCCTCAAGCAGGTTTGGATTTGAGTTCAAAATTAAAATTTTTGAATGGCTTAGAAGAATTAATAAAAAAGATACCTCTTGAAGAAAGAGTTTTTATTAGAGGAGATTTAAACAGACATGTTGTTGGAGAGATAAATGATTTTAAAAGTATTCATGGTGGCCATGGGTTTGGAATAACAAATAAAGGTGGTAAGACTATATTAGATTTTTCTTTAGCTTATGATTTCTTAATAGCTAATATCTTTTAAGAAAAAAGATGAGCATTTTATCACTTATAAAAATGGACATAGTAAAACACATATAGATTATTTTCTTATAAGAAACTTAGATCGTTTAGATTGCAAAGATTATAAAATTATTCTGAGTGAAAATTTATATACACAACATCGATTATTCGTTTTGAAATTTAAGATAAAGGGGAAAAATAAAAGATAAAGTAAAATGATTTTCTAGAATTAGATGGGGGCATCTAAAGAATATTAACAAAATTATTTTTGAGAGTAAGATTTTAGATCTTAAGATTTTGTTTGTGCATGAGGATTCTAACATTGTTGCGTATCTAATTTCCAGAAATAGAATTTTGATGATAACAAACACTTCTGTTTCTTTATGACTGCCTTGCCTATTAACTTTTCAGGTCTACAGGATCAAGACTGCAATTTGAACCAGCTAAAGATTGGGTAGACTAAGTCTGAGTCATTTTGTAAACTTTTTCCTTTATTGAGTCTATTGTAATAGATGTGGTTACTATTGTTAAGTAACCTTGCACACACAAACTTGAGGGAATTTTTTCAGTCTGATTTAGAGTTCTCTATTTTTAGAACATCGTCCAGGATGATCCCAATATCGTCTTTGATAATCGGTTAGAAATAGAAACCCTAATAAGGGCATCCTTGTTAAGGCAACCATCATTAATCTCATCTCTTGATGATTATTTGTATCAGCTGGGACGATATGCTCAAATCAGAAAGAATCAGCCGCCAAATCTATTTAAGTATTATTTATTTTTGGACATCGTCCAGGATATCATCCTTGATGATGCAACACAATTATGTCTAAATTAATATGATAATTAAGGAAAGCAATTAAGGCTTGATCAGTTCAAAAAACCTTAGTTGTTCTTAGACAATCACATATTGAACAACTTCTATTCAGGTGATGTTCTGGATGATTTTCACAAATTTAAACTAATCATTCAGGATGATCTTGAGATCAGCCTGGATAATCAAGCTATTTTTCAATCTTCCAAACATCCTTTTAGTGTGATTATCTTGATGATATTTAATGATTTGAGCTGATCGTACATGATGACATTATATCATACTGGATGATATGAACAACTTTCTTCTGATCATGCAAGATCATCCCAGCTGATTGAGCTAAAATTGCATTTATCATACAGGATGATCTCTAGATCATCCAGATGATAATGTCAGTTTGTTGCAATTAAGAGCTATTTTGAAGCTTTTCTATATAAGCTCTCATATATCACACATGAGGGTATCTCTTGCTGCTGTCTTGACCCGAGAGAGCCTAGAGGAGAGGGAGAGAGAGGGAGAGAGAGAGAAACTTGTGATGGGGAGTTTGTGCGGGGTTTCACAAAGGTTACTCCAAATAAGGTTCGAAGTCGTCTTCTTCGGTCGTTATCGCTTGTCCTTAGGGGTTCAAGGGAGGTCTACTTCAGTAATCGATCTAGGTTTTATGCCAACTTTATGAGGAAGCAAAAGGAGTCGGGTTTTCTGCCTCACTAGTGTCGGTGGAAAGGAGGTTTTATTAAGGCTTCTCTATCTTACTGTAGGAGCAAAAGGAGAGACACTGAGTTTAGTGCAATACCCGGAGGGAACCATTAGGGAGTGGATGTAGGTCAAGTTGATCGAACCACTATAAATCTCCATGTTCTTTACTACTATTTTCTGCATTCATTTTTCGCACTTTGATTTTCATTTTGGTGAACTTTGGTTTATGTTTTGAGGTTGATTGAAATATTTTTTTAAAAGACCAATTCACCACCCCTCTCAGTTAGCCTTGTGCTAGTTCATAAGGCTTAGCATCCCTAATAAACTTTTAAGTCGTATCAGAGCGGGATTCATAAAAATAAGTTTTGAAAACTTTTAAATTTTGATCCATGACTAACTCCGTCAATCATAATACTATGAAAGGGTATTCTATTACCCAACCACCTTTGTTTGACAATATTTCTTTTGATTTTTGGAAAGCTCGTATGTCTACATTTCTATAATCAATTGACTATCACATGTGGATGCTTGTTAAAGAGGGTTATTCACCTTCGTCACATGAAATTAATTGCATTAAAACTAAACTTTTTGTTATAAATAGACTTTTGATGATAGGGATCTAACACAACCTAATACAAAATATTTGAACTATTTTTTCTATGCTTTAAAATCTGAAGATTACATGCGTGTCTCAACTTGTATTACTAGTAAAGAGATTTGGGATAAATTGTGTATCACTTATGAAGAAACCAATAAAGTTAAGCAATCTCGATTGAATATTTTATTGCATGATTACAAACTTTTTTGTATAAATCCTTCTGAATCAATTTCTAAAATAAATATAATATTTACTCAAATTGTTACATCTTTACATGCCTTAGAAAGAGAACTCACAAATTATGAAAAGGTTAATAAAATTTTGAGATGATTGCCTTCTTCTTTTGATGCAAAGATTACTGTAATTACTAAATCTAATGATTTAAATACTTATTCAATTGATAACTTACTTAGATCACTCATTTCTTTTGAGCAAGAGGTGAATCAAAGAAGTCTTGATGTAGGTGATAAAAAGAAGGAGAAAATTGTGGCACTGAAGCCCAACAACACGGATACTGATTCTTCTGGGTTCTAAAAGTGATATGTTGCCTTAATCACAAGCCATTCAAAAGCTTTTTAAGGAAGAATCAAAAGAACCATAAAAAGTGGAATAAAGGTAAGGAAAATAAAAATTTTAAGAGTTCTAACGGTATGGTTTGTTTTGATTACAGGAAGTCAGGACATGTTAAAATTGATTGCCCTACACTTAAGTCTCACCCAAGCAAAGAGAAGGGTGAGGAGAAACCCAAGTTCAAAAAGGACAAGAAGAGGTTCCAAAAGGCATTATGGGTAGATTCTGCATCGGACTCCTCTGAGATTGAAGCAGAAGAGGAGATAACAAACTTGTGCTTAATGGTTTATGATCATCTCGGTCAAAGTGGCCAAGAAGAGGTATGTGAACTAACCTATGAGAAACTACTTGAAGTTTCTAAACAAATTCATGCATCATATAGGAAACTTAAGAAATCACATGCTATCTTGAAATTTGAGTTTTTAAATTTATAAAAACTGTATGAAATTATTCTTAAAGATCATTCTACAATTGATAGCAATCACATGTCATTGCTTGATGAGTTTGATGCATTAAACAAAAAGCATATTGAATTATCTGATGCACATGATTCTTTAAAAACATCCCACACTGAGTTAGAAAAGGACTTTAAGAAATTAGAAAATCTAAAAGCCTTTGAAAATAAAAAACCATCATTGCATGCATCACATAAAAAGAAGAATCACCATATGTATAGATTAGTACATCCATTTCCTGGTGTTAGATGTTTTTCATGTGGCAGGCTAGGGCACATCTCACACACTTGCATTATTCAACATAATACACATTGGGCGTGGAAACCCAAATTACATGGTTCACAGCATAATACACATGCAATGCATTCTTCTTTTCATAAGAAGGGACCAAAACCTATTTGGGTTCCTAAATCTTACATTTCACAATTTTGCATACTTTCTCTCACAAAAGGCCTCATAAGAACATGTGGTATTTGGACAACAGAGGCTCACAGCTCTTAATTGCAAAATTTTGCTGCTTAATCAATTTTGAGTTACATATTTTCTAATTTATTACTTGTTGATTAGTTTCTTTTCTTTCCTTTCTATTTATTGTTGTTTTTCTAACTCCTTATTCTTCCAGAATTAATTGGTTCACTTTCTACTTACGTTTGTTCTTCAAAATTTATTTCTGTCAATCTAGTTTTTTTTTGTGATCACTACTGAATTGATATTTTATGCCCTATTTTTATTTTTGGAAATTTGTATGTCAAAGATTGATATCTCTAAAATCAGTTAAAGGGAGAAACACTGTTGATTGTTTCCTTTCCTCTAACTTCTTTTAGTGGTGTAATTTTCTTTTTGAAACAAAAAGAAATTGCTAGATGCGCCAAGAGGGGGGGGGGGGGTGAATTATAAAAAACTTGTTGCAATAAAAATCCTAAACAGGAGTTCTAATTTTTTTTTTGTTTTTAAAAATTTAATAAAAAATTTTAACTAATGTGAAAGAAAGTACTTGAGCATAATTTGTAACAACTAATTCCACAATGTTTTTCTCAAGGAGTTATAATGAAAATAAAGTGCAAGCAAAAATAAAAGCAATAAAGGAAAAAGCACACCAGAGTTTTTATAGTGGTTCGATCACTTAACCTATGTCCACTCCCCGGAGTCCTCCACTCTGGGAATTTCACTACAAAACTATAGTTCTCCTTTTACCCCCTTGGCAAGGAGGAGAAGCCCTTACAAGACTCACTTTTACCAACCCGACATGGCGGAGTGCCAAGCACTTTTCTCACCCTCCTGGCGATGGCAGCGTACCTTCTCATTTTTCTCCCTCCTGGAGAAGGCAGAGTACCTTAGAGGACACAAATGTAGAAGAGGCTCCCCCTAAGAAAGCCTCCCACAAGATCTTCTCGGGCCACAGGAGGAGTAAATTGCAACAAGCTCGGAGCAACCGTGTGATCTCCCTCACACTCCTCCCTCATCAAGCCCACCTTCTCCTTACTCTCACAAACCCTAAAATCTCCTCAAGAGCTCTCACCCAAGGAAACCCTCTATACTCACATTCCCCTCTCTTAGTCACACTGAAAAACATATCTTTTTGATACTTAAAATGGGCTCCAAAAATGCTAATTTTTTTTAAATTAGCCATTAATATCATACAATATGATTCCATATTATACAATACGATTAGTATAAATGAGCTTCGTCCTGGTTCGAAGGTTTACGAACAGATCAAAACTTTTGAATATATTGGTATAGTACGATATAAACTCGTACAGTATGATAGGGAAAACTCTTCTATCCATACAGGACGATACCCGGGATGATCAAAACTCATCTCTGTATATCGTAGGGTGCGACCTACTTCTTACAGTATGATTAAGCAAAATCAAGGGATTGTCTAGGATGAACTCCGAGATGATAAAAAATAGCCTCAGTTCATCGCATAATACAAACTAGTTTGTACAGTACGATTACCAATCAGAGATTAATCCTTGATTTATTCCACTAATCGTGGTTTAATTTAAGTAGGTATTCAAAATAAATCATACAGTACGAATCTCTTCATACAGTATGAACAGCTGATAAAACTTACTTAAACTAATCTGGTGGTTAGAGTTTTGGATTATTAACACATCATACAGTACGATATGAATCGTACATCATGACCTATTCACATAAAGATGTTTTAACCAGATCAGATCATACAATATGATATAAATTCGTACAATACGATTAACAGAGAAAAAAATCTATATTTTTTTTAAAAACTCTCTCCCCCTGTGTGTGTGCATGGTTGCTCAGATTTACATGTAGTTTGTGGTCAGACTCAAGAAAAGAGAAAATAAAATAAATGAATAAGTTACAATATTACAGACTCACACTTCTACTCTATCCAGTCTTGAGTCTTCTTGTTGTCATGAGTAACTTGTGATCTTTCTGAAATGTTAGTACTCATAGACAATAATAGAAATCAAAGATATTCAATGAATAGTAGTTCAAATGACATTATTTGTCAACATCAAAATCTCAAACTAGGGGTCATGATTTGCAACAATCTCCCTCTTTTTGATGATGTCAAATAATATTTGTTATAAGAAAATTTGTATGGCATTTTTATGTGTTTTTTTTTTTATTTTTTATTAATTTAAAACAACATGAAATAGATAAGAAGAAAAAAAGTGCATTTCATTGAAACATAAGGAAACATAAGCAACATTCATGAGCATAAGCATAAGCAAACTATAACAGCAAGACAATAAACTACAACAGACTGAACTGACTACAATAAGACTTCTCCCCCTTTTGACATCATCAAAAAGATGAGACACAAACAACACTAAGGAAGAAAGTACAAAATAGATACACTTCAAAATGGAGGATCTTGATCACTTGGAGGTGCAGGTCAGTGTGGTTGAAAATATTAAAGGATTGTGTACAAATGGTGATCAATCGAAGTGAAGCATTCCCCAAACCACCGCATGTCTTCCTTATTTTGCTGATGCTATTCTTGTATGTGTGTGTCAATATGACTCTAAAGTTGGTTGAAGCGTTCGACCAAATCATCGTGAGGGTAGGCTGGTGCAGGTGCTCGTGGTGCTGTATGCTGCTGTGGTCAAGTAGGAGCTGCTGCTAGGGCAGCTTCTCCTTCTTCTTCATCAAAGTCAGGTTCATCCAGCTTCGGTCCTTGATGAAACAAAATATGGAAGGAGGCATCCGTATAGAAAATAGGTAGGTTGTAGGGTTCACCAGGAAAGGTTAACTGATATTTATTTTGAAGAATGTACCCTATAAGGTGGCCAAGAGCTATGTTTTGTTTTCTACGGGTGATAGGGAGGCGAATTAAGGTCATATTTCAAATATCATGGATAATCAAGTCTGCCTCATCGAATTCGGTGTTGGACATGATAAGATATGTAGTGACAAATAAACTTGGGGTCATTCAAATTCGATCGCTAGCTTTGGGTACTATCGAGGTTCTAAGTACGTGTTGAATGATTCTGGCATTTCAACTTAGGATTGAACAAGTGATTGGTGCTGGTAGAAGGCGACATTCCTAAGAACTAAGTTCATAGCACTCCAATCAAAGTCATTGGAAAGAAATGAGTTAACTCTAGGATTGTTAGTGGAGAGCCCAATGTATTGGGCAAGGTCCGCTCTAGTGATCTCAACATGTTGTTGGCAAACGAAAGAGTTAAGGTTATGGTTTTCGATGTTGATTGTGAGGTTGGCTAGAAATTCAAAAAGGAGTTCTAAGTTGTATGGAAAGGCTAAAGTTAGAAGAATTTATAGTGTGGTGTAGGAAAATAGAGGCATTACCTCAAAATTTAGTGCCGCTTAGGTTAACATTCGAGATGGTGTAATCTTGCAGGCCATATATTTGTGAATGGCTACTTCATTGTCGACATTCAGGAAATGGTCACTGGGTCGGCGTGAGGAAGATGAGCTTCCAACGACTAGATGACACTGCTTGCTAGAGCTTCAAATTTTTGGGAAGGCAAGTAGATTAAGTGAGGGTGAAGAAGTGAGTGTGAGTGAAATGATCTTCCAATGAAGCCAATTTATAGAATTTTTCAGACATCATACAGTACGATCTGGTATCGTATAGTACGATGCTGTATTAATTATTCTCTGACCATTCAGTTCAAGAAAGGTGGTCAAATCCTACAATACGATGGGTATCGTACAATACGATCATAAGGATTTTGATCGTCCTGAGGGTCGTCGGTATGACACTTGACAAAAAGTTTTGTATAGTATGAACAGGTGGATCATACAGTACGAACTATAATTATATTGTACCGGCCATCTTTAAGTCGTCCTCATCCATTTTGCTGACGTGAATTGTACAGTATGAAGAGGAGATATTGTACTATACGATGCTCAATAATATCGCACCAAATGAATTAAATGAACTACCCCTTGTATCGTACAGTACGAAGTGGATCGTATAGTACGATCAACAGTGGCAAAAATTGTATCTGGGTTATGATTTGTGTAGTTTTAGATATATCATACAGTATGATAGTGGATCGTACAATATGATAAGGAAAGTGTCATTTATCAAGATTTTGTGTATTGAGTGGGTGATGATCAGGAACAGCCTTAAAAAAGTTTTTGTTTTTAGTTTTGTTTGTTTTTTTTTATATTTTTTTTGTTTTATGAATTAATGTCTATGACACCTAGTCTTGTCTTTAGAGTGCTAAAGGTGTCAAATGCTAGTGGTTTCATGAATATGTCTTCCATTTGATCTCCTGTAGTGATGTGATGCAATTATATATCTCCTTTAGCCACATGATACCTTATGAAATGGTGTCTAATATCTACATATTTTGTTCGAGAGTGTTGAATTGGATTTTTAGAGATGCATATTGCACTTGTATTGTCGTACATGATTGAGATGGTTCCTGCAGGTCATCCAAGATCAAAAATTTGTTGGTTCAACCATAGTACTTGTGCAACACAGCTTCCTACTATAATATATTCTGCCTCGGTCGTAGAGAGGGCAACCAAATTTTGCTTCCTACTGGACTAAGAAACTAAAGATTGTCCTATGAATTGGTACGTGCCAGAGGTGCTTTTTGTATTTACCTTACATCCTACAAAATCAGAATCTGAGTACCCTACAATTTCAAAGGGAGTGCTGTACTTGGGATACCAAATTCTTAAGTTCGAGTTCTTAGTAGATATTTAAGAATTCTCTTGACTGTAGTTAAGTAAGACTCTTTAGGATCAGCTTGAAAATAGGCACAAAGGCACACACTAAACATTATGTCCGGTCTACTTGCAGTCAGGTAAAGGAGAGATCCGATCATTCCTCTATATTTTTCTGGTCTACTGATTTTTCATACGAATCTTTGTCTAATTGAATTGTTGAGCTCATTGGAGTGTTCATGGGTTTAGCACTATCCATTTCATATTTTTTTAGAATATCCTTAATGTACTTTGTTTGGCTAAAAAATTTTTTGTTATCCATTTGATTTACACTAAAGTCAAGCAAGTAATTTAGTTCTCCCATCATGCTCATTTCAAACTCATTAATCATTATTTTTGAAAATTCATCACACAAATTTTTATCCAAAGGTCCAAATAAGATGTCATCCACATAGATCTGAATAATGAAAATTTCTTCTTTAATGTTTTATAAGGAGAGTGTAGTGTCCACAATACCCTTTACAAATCCTCTATCCAATAAGAATGAGCTAAGTCTTTCATACCAGGCTCTAGGTGCTTGCTTTAGTCCATAAAGTGCCTTTTTTAATTTAAATACATGGTTTGGAAATTATAAACTTTCAAATCCGGAGGGTTGCTCAGCATAGACATTCTCCTTGATTACCCCATTCAAAAAGTACTCTTTACATCCATTTGATAAAGTTTAAAATTCTTGAAGCAAGCAAAAACTAAGAGCACTCTTATGGCTTCTAGTCTAGCAATATTGACAAAGGTTACTTCAAAGTCTATTACCTCAATTTTATTATACCCCTTAGCTACTACTATGGCTTTATTTTTTATTATGGCTCCTAAGTCATTCACCTTATTTTTAAAGACCCATTTTATTCCAACTGCACTATGTTCTTTAGGTCATTTGACTAACTCTCAAACATCATTCTTGGTGAATTGGTTCAGTTCGTCTTGCATTGCTAGGATTCAAAATTCATCTCCTAAAGCTTGATCTATACTCATAGGTTCTATCATAGAGATGAATGCTGAATGACTAACCTCCTTCCTATGTCCATGCCTAGTTCTTACACCTTCTAAAGGGTCTCCTAAAATTAACTCTTTAGGATGACTAGAAGAATATCTCCATTCTCTAGGCAAATCTTCATAAGGTTCTATCCTTTCTCCTATGGTCATAGTCTCTACTCCTCGAATTGCCTCTATTTCATCTTCTTTTATATTAGATTCAGAGGGCTTATCTGATTCATCAAATACTATATGGGTGGACTCTTCTACTATAAGGGTTCTCTTATTAAAGATTCTATAGGCCTTACCTATAGATAAATAACCTAAGAAGACACCCTCATCAGACATGGAATCAAATTTTCCTAAATGAAGTTTGTCATTATTCAAGATGAAGCACTTGCAACCAAAGACATGTAGATGTGAAAGATTCGATGTCCGACCTTAAAGGAGTTCATAAGGAGTTTTATTTAGCTTTGATTTAATGTTCGCCCTATTTAAGACACAACACGTTGTGTTTACTGCTTCTGCCCAAAAGTATCTAGGAAGGGTGTACTCAGCTAACATTGCCCTTGCAGCCTCTACCAAGGTTCTATTCTTTCTTTCTGCTATTCCATTTTACTGTGGAGTCCTAGGGGATGAGAAATTATGCTCTATTCCTATCTCTTGACAAAATGATTCAAATCTTTCATTTTGGATCTCTTCATAATGATCACTTTAGATTGTTGAGATTTCACATCCTAATTTTTGTTGAATCTCCATGGAGAAAAACTTAAATTTCTCAAATGACTCATTCCTATGTGCTAGGAATCTTACCCAAGTGAATCTAGTGAAGTTGTCTACAATCACAAATCTATAATTTTTTCCTCCTAGGCTAGCTGTACTAACGGGTCCAAATAAGTCCATGTGAAGAATTTCTAATGTCCTAGAGGTGATCACATATTTGATTGAATGAAAGGATGATTTGATTTGTTTTCCTATTTGGCAGGCATCACATAATGGTCCTTAGTAAAGTCTAACTTAGGTACACCTCTAACTAGGTTTTTCTAAGTAATGTTTCTAAGTATTTTCATACTAGCATGGCATAGTATCCTATGCCATAGCCATGAGTCATCTACAATTGTTTTCAAGCAAAATGAATTTGAACTATCAATGCAATTAAGGTCTAACATGTAAATATTGTTCATTAATTTTCCTTCTAAAACTAGTTTGAGATTTAAACTAATCAGGCATTTGTCAGATAGAAATTTTATGTCAAAACCTTTATCACAAAATTGACTAATGCTAAGTAAGTTATGCTTCAAATCATCAACTAATAAAACTTTTTCAATTAAAAATTACTTAGCATTACCAATAATACCTGAGCCCCCCACTTTCTTGGTTGTGTTGTCTCCCAATGTTACTTTGCCTCCGATCCTGGTCTTCAGTAAAATGAACTTCTTCATATCTCCAGTCATATGTCGCGAGCAACCACTATCCAGGTACCGCATGCTCTCACTAGGTCTTTTTGTGAGAGCATCCCTATAATTTCATTCAAGGGTTAGATTTGAGAGCCCAAGTGAGTTTGAGTTCCTCCTTATGCTTGCATGAATGAGATGTATGCATGCTATGATGTGATGGATGCAATTTAGGTCTCCATACCAGGTGTGTCCTGTGGTGAATCGTTAATGTGCGTGATATGTGACCTAGCATGCCACAAGAGAAGCACCTACCATCGGGTGTTGCAAATCTATTTTTTCATGGCTTATGTTTTGATGATTGACAAACACTGTTTCTCTTGGACTACTTGTTGCTTCTAACTTTTCAGGAATCGAAGATCGGACGATCAAGAGGAAACCAAGTCCAGGATCGCGTAGGTTTAGGGTTGAGTCAGTCTGTAATTTTATTTTTCACCTTTTGAGTCTACTTGTAATAAATCAAAAAGACTGATGCTAAGTAACCCTTCACACACACACTTGAGAGGCTTAGAAATTCTGTTTTTGCCCACATCGGCCCGGCCGATATTTATATCGTCCGGGACGATCAGCTTAAAACAGAAAGTCTAATTAAGGATTCTTAATTAAGGCAGCCGACATTAACATATCGGCCTGGACGATACGTGTATCGGCCAGGACGATAAGCTCAAAATAGAAAGAGATAGCCGCCTTAGACAGTTTAGGCATACTAAATTTTAAATTATCGGCCAGGACGATTCCAGGATCGGCCAGGACGAAATTACCAAATTATGCCTTAATTGATCAGGAAATCAAGGGAGTAATTAAGGATGATTGATATGATCATATCGTCCAGGACGATCGTGAGATCGGCCTGGACGATCAAGCCAAATTTTAATCGGCCAGGACTGTTCCCAGGGCTGTGCTCAGGACGATTTACCTCTTATTTGAACTAATCAGCCAGGACGATCGTGAGATCGGCCTGGACGATCAAGTCAAATTTCAATCGTCCAGGACTGTTCCCAGGGCTGTGCTCTGGCCGATCTTCCTTGATTTGTACTAATCGGCCAGGCCGATGTCCATATCGGCCTGGACGTTAAAGTCGGCTACTTGCAATTAATGAGCTCCTCTTGAGCTCTTCTATTTAAAGAGCTCTTCTTCAATATTTTTGAGAGACCTTTGGCTGCTGCCTTGACCTGAGAAGACCTTGAGGAGAGAAAGAGAGAGAGGGAGAGAGAGAGGATCTTGTGAGGGGGAGCTTGTGAGGGGATTCACAAGGGTTGCTCAAGGATCGCTCTACTTGTCTTTCGTCTGGAGTTTCTCGTCCGTGGAAGGGTCGGTAGAGGTAAGGAGTTTTGCCTTTGGTTGTGGTTCTCTGCCAGCTTCAGGAGGAAGCAAAAAGGAGGTAGGTTCTCTGCCTTGCCGGGGTGGCAAAAAGGAGTTTCTTGTGAGGGCTTCTCCGCCTAGCTGTGGGGGCTAAAGGAGAGTCACGTTTTGTAGTGCAATACTTGGAGGGTGCCTCTAAGGAGTGGACGTAGGTCGAGTCGACCGAACCACTATAAATCTTGTGTTCTTATTTTTGCTTCCGCACTTTCAAATTCCGCATTTGGTTTGGTGGTGTGATTTGGTTTGTGAATTTATTTCTTTGTCTTAAGAATTTTTAAAATACCAATTCACCCCCCTCTTGGTTAGCTTGGGACTAAGTTCATAGGGCTTAACATCCCGAACGAACTTTCAAGTGGTATCAGAGCGGGATTCGAAAAATTAAGTTTGAAAACTTTTTGAATTTGATCCATGGCTAACATAGGAAATAGAAACACTACTGAAGGTTATTCGATTACACGACCTCCTCTATTTGACAACTTACCTTTTGATTTTTGGAAAACCCGCATGTCAACGTTTTTACAATCTACTGATTATCGCATGTGGATGCTTATTCAAGAAGGTTATTCTCCACCTTCTCGTGGAATGAATGGTATTAAAACTGAAGTTGCTTTTACTGAATGGACTTTCGATGAACGTGATTTGGCTCAGTTAAATGCAAAATGTTTGAACTGTTTTTTCTGTGCTTTGAAATCTAAAGATTACATGCGTGTTTCAACTTGCAAAACTGGTAAAGAGATTTGGGATAAATTATGCATCACCTATGAAGGTACTAATGAAGTTAAGCAAACCCGTTTGAACTTTCTCTTGCATGACTACGAACTTTTTCGTATGAAACCTCATGAATCGATTTCTGACATGTACACTAGGTTTACTCAGATTGTTACTTCATTGCATGCACTAGGAAAAGAGCTTTCGAATTATGAAAAAGTTAACAAGATTTTGAGATGCTTGCCTTCGTCTTATGATGCAAAAATAACTGCAATCACTGAATCAAAAGATTTGAATACTTATTCCATTGATAACTTACTTGGCTCACTCATTGCTTACGAGCAAGGTGTGAATCAAAGAAATCTTGATGCAGGTGAGAAGAAAAAGGAGAAAACAATTGCACTGAAGGCGCACAAATCGGATTCTGAATCTTCCGGGTCTGAAAGCGATGAAGTTGCCTTCATCACAAGGCAATTCAAAAGCTTTCTAAGGAAGAAACATAGGCATCATCAAAATTGGAGGAAAGGTAAGGATCACAAATATGTTAAAGGATCTTCTGATGTTGTTTGCTTTGAATGCAGGAAACCTGGACATGTGAGAGCCGATTGCCCTACACTTCAAGATCAATCAAGCAAAGAAAAGGAAAAAGGTGAGGAGAAAGCCAAGTCAAGAAAGGACAAGAAGAAGAAAATCCAAAGAGGATTTTGGGCAGAATCTGGTACTGATTCCTCTGAGACTGAACCAGAGGAAGAGACTACGAATTTGTGTTTCATGGGAGAAAATCAAAGTGATGAAGAAGAGGTATGTAAACCAACCTATGATGAATTGTTTGAAATTTGTGAAAAAATTCATGCATCATATAAAAAACTTAAGAAAACTCATGCTAGCCTAAAATTAGAACATTTGAATCTACAAAAAGAGCACGAAGTGTTTCTCAAAGACCATGCAACGATTGATTCAAATCACATGGCTCTTCTTGATGAATTTGATGAGTTAAACAAAAAACATTTGGATTTAATTGATGAACATAATGCATTAAAAGTTTCACACACCTCACTTAGTTTTGATCTTAAGAAATCTAAAGATCTTGAGAAAAATTTGAGGATTGAGATTGATGCCTTAAAGAGAACAAATTTGAGGATTCAAAATGACCGGATGACTTCCACTATTGATCTTAAGCCAAAACCTAGGAAGAGGCATTATAACTCAAATCATCTAAGAAATCCCTTTCCTGGAATTAGATGTTTCTCATGTGGCATGCTAGGACACATCTCACACACTTGCACCGTTCATCGTAGTACTCATTTGGTGTGGAGACCTAAAATGCATGATTCACAGCATACCTTACCTGCATTACATTCTACTTTTTCTAAGAAGGATCCCAAACCTGTTTGGGTTCCTAAATCTGACTGTTGTTGAGTTTTGCAGGTGTGCTCTCACCAAAGTCCTCGTGGGAGCATAGGATAACTAGACATAAGGAGGCTTGCAGCTCAAAAATTGCTTAAACTCGCTGCTTTATCACTTGCTTGAAACATTAGTTTTGTGTGTCTTTTTTTACTTTTCTTCTAGTTTGTATGCTCACTTTGTATTGATTTTAGTTTGCTTTATTTTTCATTTGTTTTGTTTTGTTTTGTTTTGTCTACTCGCTGCTCTTTAAATTCGGCCTTCCATATGATTAATCCTTTCAAGCTTTTAAATTTTGGAGTTTTTGGAGACAGTGATTTAGCTTTTCAAAATTGGTTAAAGGGAGTTTTCTGTTGATGTTTTCCCTCCTTTAGACTATTTTTAGTGGTATGATTTTTCTTCTCTAAAACAAAAGTCTAAACTCGGTTTAACTAATGGCTTGTTAATTAAGATCTTTTTCTTATCTTGCTACATTAATTTATCTTATGTATAATAGCCAAAGTTTTTAGTTATCATTCAAGCTTTTGAAATCTTGCCATTGCATTTATCACATGTTTTTGATTTAGTGTTGTGGATTGTTCTTCCCTATGTTAAAGAGAGAGCCCATATTCTCTAATATTTGGAGGATATACTCACAACTAAGTTTTTTTTAAGGGTATATTAAAGAATTTCTAGCTTGCAAAAGTTAAAAAGGAAAGAGGCCAATGAAGCCAAAATTGAAAAGAATGCTATATACACAAAAGTGTATCAAAGAATCAAAAGATGCTCAAAAGAGCAAATCAAATGACAAGAGGCATAAAATGAGCCCACTAAATGCAAGCTATTCTCTCTTTGATAAAACTCTTAAAACTTAGATAATTCATTAATTATGTGATGTTTTCAAAGACTTAATTTCAATTTTCATGATTGAGAAAAACTACTTTGATTTATTAAATATGAGATATTTTCTTTGTAAACAAGCTTTGAATGGATCTTATTATCTCTATTAGTTATTCTAAGCTGGATTTTTTTTTGTTTTCCAAAAGAATTTTGTACCCTAAAAGATGTCCGATCTAGGGTTAACAGAATCGGATGTTCTACCTTCTACTAATTGAGATTTGTTAAACTTTCTGATCTCTTGGAACTCTAAAAGTTTAACTTTTTGAAAAAGAATTCTCATATGATGCCTCCATAAATACAAAAAAAAAAAAAAAAATTTAGAAAAATTAAAAATCCAAAAAAAAAAAAAATATATATTCATTTTTGATTTTTCATTGTCCCTTTTTATTTTTTTTGTTTTGACTGTTTTTCTTTTGTTTTATTTTTTTTGAGAGTCTTGATCATCAGCCTTCACCTCTTGATTTCAATTTCTTATCACATCGTCCGGGCCGATACCCTTATCGTCCTGGACGATATGACAAATTCTGTTCAAAATCCATCTGCTGACCTTTTTGTTTGAAAACAATAAACTCATCGTCCCGGACGATCCCATATCGTCCTGGACGATTTGATCGAACTCTTGGTGATAGTCTTGGCTGATAGTATATTTTGTTTGGCC
The DNA here is from genome assembly GCA_022539455.1 of Dendrobium nobile. NCBI lineage: Eukaryota > Viridiplantae > Streptophyta > Magnoliopsida > Asparagales > Orchidaceae > Dendrobium > Dendrobium nobile. Next base: position 22,728,853 of record CM039736.1, on the reverse strand, counting down.
GATGCATTTTATGTGCATCGTCCTGGCCGATACACTGGATCGTCCTGGACGATCCACGTGTCAGTACGTTTTGATCTTTAAATTTGGCCCCGGACGATCCATTATTGGACCATCGGCCGGACCGATCCACTGTTCGTCCTGGACGATACACGTGGCAAGCATTTTAAACGTTTTAACTTCGGCCGGTACGATCAATTATTGTGCATCGTCCCGGACGATACACCTAATCGGCCCGGACGATCTGTTTTTTCAACGGTCGTTCGGCCTGACTCCTCGGGCCGATCGCCTGTGTCTATTCGGCCTGGCCGATATCTGATCAGCCCGGCCGATCTGACCGCCTTTTTGACCAATCGGCCTGTACGCAATTATTGTACCCTATCGGCCTGGACGATTCTGCGATCGGCCAGGACGATAGGGCCGTTTCTTTAAATTCAGGCCAATTCCAGCCATTTTTCTCACCCTCTTCCTTCAACTCTTTTGTGTTTTCCTGCTACCTCTCTCAGATGGCTGGTGGGAAACGTATTCGTCAGGCATCCGGGAGTTCTTCGAGGGCGACTCTAGACCCTCGATTCAGGGAGGCAGAAGATCAGGCTGCCTATCATCGCTACAAAGAGAGTAGCATTACCCTATCCCGGATAATCAATCCAGCATATCTCTCATACCCGGTAATGGACCTTTTTGCCCACACCTCTCTTTGTTTTATACTCACTCTCGCCTTCCCTTTCTCTTTCGAACTTCTCGCTGAATTTTTTGCTAACCTACGCATTAACCACACCTTCACAGTCATGACCTCCTATGTGAATCGACGCCCTGTCGAAATCACATATCAGGACTGTGTTGATCTTCTACAGCTATCCACCACTGGGGATAAGCTGCACCAAATAGCCACTGATCCTGATTTTGACTGGTCTACGGCGAATCACTTCCTTCGTCAAACCAATACACATTTCCATGTTGGAGAGACTAGCTCTTTGGTCAAAGATGCTAGGACAATCCAACATGTCCTTCGCACATCCATAATCCCAAAAGCCGGGGACCGGATTCACATCACCCCTCTACTGTCCCTCACTACTTTCTACATTATGGCCCAAAGAGAATTCAATACCGCTAATCTACTCTTTCGCTACATCGATCACCTAACTACAATTCGCGACCCAGGCCATAAGAGAAAGCCCAATCTAGCCTTAGGACACATCATTGCCTATGTCCTTGAAACCAAATACAATCTCCAATACCCTAATCATCCTAACCGTCACCCTACCTACTACTCAAACAATTCCTTCACTGCACTTCATAGTACTCGTCTTCACCCAGGAGATGGGGAAGGTCGGGGGGCTAGAGAGGAGGAGGCTCCCGCTCCCGCTCCCGTTCCGGATCCTGTCCCTCTCCACCAGCACTCACCCTTTGATCAGTTGATTGAGAGATTTGACCGTTGGGAGACTCGGTTTGACACCTACGTTGTTGCTCAGGAGCAGCAACACTCAGAGGACATTGCCCGCTACGAGCAACACCGCGCTGAGGATTTAGCCCGATTTGACAGTTTCGTTACTCAGCAGCAGCAGCAGCATGACCAGGACATCGCCTGGTTCAATGCTCAGTTCACCTCACTTGCCACCTACTTTCAGCAGCCACCTCCACCACCTCCATCTGATGATCTGGATCCCTCATTGTTTTAGTCTGTATTTTATGTTGATTGTTTCCTTTCTTTTTAGTGTGCTTGTTAGTCTTTTTCTTGTGTTTCTAGACCCGCTTTTTGTGATGACAAAAGGGGGAGTAGGGTGTAGGAAAAAGCTGTTTGGTCTTGGATTTTGTAACCTTGCGGTGTTTTAATGAATTTTTCCTACTTGTGTTTGCCATCATCAAAAAGGGGGAGATTGTTGCAAATCTATTTTTTCATGGCTTATGTTTTGATGATTGACAAACACTGTTTCTCTTGGACTACTTGTTGCTTCTAACTTTTCAGGAATCAAAGATCGGACGATCAAGAGGAAGCCAAGTCCAGGATCGCGTAGGTTTAGGGTTGAGTCAGTCTGTAATTTTATTTTTCACCTTTTGAGTCTACTTGTAATAAATCAAAAAAACTGATGCTAAGTAACCCTTCACACACACACTTGAGAGGCTTAGAAATTCTGTTTTTGCCCACATCGGCCCGGCCGATATTTATATCGTCCGGGACAATCAGCTTAAAATAGAAAGTCTAATTAAGGATTCTTAATTAAGGCAGCCGACATTAACATATCGGCCTGGACGATACGTGTATCGGCCAGGACGATAAGCTCAAAATAGAAAGAGATAGCCGCCTTAGATAGTTTAGGCATACTGAATTTTAAATTATCGTCCAGGACGATTCCAGGATCGGCCAGGACGAAATTACCAAATTATGCCTTAATTGATCAGGAAATCAAGGGAGTAATTAAGGATGATTGATACGATCATATCGTCCAGGACGATCGTGAGATCGGCCTGGACGATCAAGCCAAATTTTAATCGGCCAGGACTGTTCCCAGGGCTGTGCTCAGGACGATTTACCTCTTATTTGAACTAATCGGCCAGGACGATCGTGAGATCGGCCTGGACGATCAAGCCAAATTTCAATCGTCCAGGACTGTTCCCAGGGCTGTGCTCTGGCCGATCTTCCTTGATTTGTACTAATCGGCCAGGCCGATGTCCATATCGGCCTGGACGATAAAGTCGGCTACTTGCAATTATTGAGCTCCTCTTGAGCTCTTCTATATAAAGAGCTCTTCTTCAACGTTTTTGAGAGACCTTTGGCTGCTGCCTTGACCTGAGAAGACCTTGAGGAGAGAAAGAGAGAGAGGGAGAGAGAGAGGATCTTGTGAGGGGGAGCTTGTGAGGGGATTCACAAGGGTTGCTCAAGGATCGCTCTGCTTGTCTTTCGTCTGGAGTTTCTCGTCCGTGGAAGGGTCGGTAGAGGTAAGGAGTTTTGCCTTTGGTTGTGGTTCTCTGCCAGCTTCAGGAGGAAGCAAAAAGGAGGTAGGTTCTTTGCCTTGCCGGGGTGGCAAAAAGGAGTTTCTTGTGAGGGCTTCTCCGCCTAGCTGTGGGGGCTAAAGGAGAGTCACGTTTTGTAGTGCAATACTTGGAGGGTGCCTCCAAGGAGTGGACGTAGGTCGAGTCGACCGAACCACTATAAATCTTGTGTTCTTATTTTTGCTTCCGCACTTTCAAATTCCGCATTTGGTTTGGTGGTGTGATTTGGTTTGTGAATTTATTTCTTTGTCTTAAGAATTTTTAAAATACCAATTCACCCCCCCTCTTGGTTAGCTTGGGACTAAGTTCATAGGGCTTAACATCCCGAACGAACTTTCATCGGGAAATAGGTTTACTAACATATGTGAGTGGTGTTATCTATTCCTAAAGTTTTGTGAAGCATGCAATGCTAGGGATTTGCTAGATTGGGCTAATGTGAGTGATGCATTTTCATTTTCTAGTTCTTTGATTTTTTCTTTAAATATGTTATTTTGATATGTCAATCCATGAACTTCTAGTTTTAACAAATGTTCACTATGATCTACCTCCAATGCAAGTTTGTTTAATCTATTAAAAGCCACTTCTAGTTCAATATGCATGGTTTTCAAGGATTCATGTGCTTTTATTAATTCAATATGCTTCTTATTTAATGCATCATACTCATCAAGAAGGGATATGTGATCTATATCTAAACCAGAATGTTTTTTAACTAAGTTAGCATGCTCAGTTTGTAAAGTACTAAAATCAATATTAAGACTAACATGCATCTTTTTCAATTTCCTATACGAGTCATGAATTTATTTAGAAATAAGTAGTAAATCTTCATATGAAAGTTGATATACCTCATCTTAATCCGATTGATCAAGATTATCATTAGCCATTAGACAAAAATTTATTACCTCCTCTTCTGCTTCTTCTTCTAACGATTCTGAGATAGAGTGGGCACAAAATGCTTTTTATGTCTTCATCTTCCCTTTCTTGTACTTAGCTTTGTCCTCGCCTTTTTCCTTAGCTGGTTGGCTCTTTAGGTTGGGGCAATCAGCTCAAAGGTGACCTGGTTTCCTGCACTCAAAATAGATTGTATCATATGAACCTTTAGTAAACCTCAAGCTTTTACCTTTATTCTAATTGTTCTGATGACGCCTTTGTTTTCTTTTTAAAAAGTTCTTAAACTATCGGGTCATCAAGGCTATGTCATCTTCTTCCTCCCCTGGAGAGCTTTTACTTTCTTAATTGTTTACTTTCAAGGCCACCATCCGCTCCTTTTCACCTGCATCACTTTGCCTTTAACTCACTCCTTGCTCATATGCAATGAGTGACCCAAGTAAATTATCAATAGAATAAACGTATAGGTTTTTAGATTCAATGATGGTAGTAATTTTAGCATCATGGGAACTAGGTAAGCATCTAAGAATCTTGTTAACTTTCTCAGAATTTGAAATTTCTCTATCTAATGCATGCAAGGATATCACAATTTGGGTGAACCTAATGTACATGTCTGATATTGTTTTGCTAGGTTTCATATGAAAGAGTTCATAATCATGCAATAGAATGTTAAGTCTAGGCTGCTTAACTTCACTAGTTCCTTCGAACGTGATGCACGGTCTATCCCAAATCTCCTTTCCAGTAGCACAGATAGAAACTCTTATATAGTCCTCAGATTTTAAAGCACAAAAGAAATAATTTAAGCACTTCCCATTTAATTGAGCTAATTCTTTATCCTCATTACTCCATTCATTAAAATGCACTTGAGTTTTTGCTCCATTCACAAGTTTAAAAGGTGCAGCATAACCATCATTTACTAACATCCACATGCGGCAATCAATAGTCTATCAAAAAATAGACATTCTAATTTTCCCAAAATCAAACGGGATATTGTCAAAAAGAGGTGGACGGGTTATTGAATAGCCCTTCACAGTATTAGAATTACCAAAATAAGACATGATCGATTTTCAAGGGTTTCTAAAATGCTATTTTTGAAACCCCCACTCTTTTACTAATTGAAATTGCTAGATGTGCCAAGAGGGGGGGGGGGGGGGGGGGGGGGGTAAATTGCTAAAAACTTGTTAAAATAAAAATCCTAAACAAGATTTCTAATATTATTTTTGTTTTTAAATTTTTAATAGAAAAATTTAACTAATGCGAAAGCAAGTACTTGAGCATAGTTTACAACAACTAATTCCCTAACGTTTTTCACCAAGCAGTTATAATGAAAATAAAGTGCAAGAAAAAATAAAAATGGTAAAGGAAAAAAGCACACCAGAGTTTTTATAGTGGTCAGATTACTTGACCTACGTCCACTCCCAGGAGTCTTCCACTCTAGGAATTTCACTACAAGACTATAATTCTCCTTTTGCCCCCTCGGTCAGGCGGAGAAGCCCTTACATGACTCAATTTCTCCAACCTGGCATGTCAGAGTACCAAGCACTTTTTTCACCCTCCTGGCGACGGTAGCGTACCTTCTCATTTTTTTCCCTCTTGGAGAAGTCATAGTACCTTAGAGGACACGGATATAGATGATCTCCCCCTAAGAAAGCCTCCCATAAGATCTTCTCAGGCCATAGGAGGAGCAAAGTGTGGCAAGCTCGGAGCAATCGTGTGATCTCCCTCACACTCCTTCTCCTTCACCAAGCCCTCCTTCTCCTTCCTCTCATAAATCCTAAAATCTCCTCAAGAGCTCTTACCCAAGGAAACCCTCTCTACTCACATTCCCCTCTCTTAGTCACACTGAAAAACATAACTTTTTGATACTTAAAATGGGATCCAAAAACCCTAAATTTTTTCAAATTAGCTGTTAATATCATACAGTATTATTCCTCATCATATAGTAAGATTAGTATAAATGAGCTTCGTCCTGGTACGATGGTTTACAAACTGGTCAAAACTTCTGAATACGTTTGTACAGTACGATATAAACTCATACAGTACGATAAGGAAAACTGTTTTGTTCGTACAGGATGATAGCCGGGATGATCAAAACTTATCTCTATACACCCTAGGGTACGACCTACTTTGTACAGTATGATTAGGCAAAATCAAGGGATCGTCCAGGATGAACTCCAGGACGATAAAAAATAGCCTCAGGTCATCGTATAGTACGAACTGGTTCATACATTATGATTACCAATCAGAGATTAATCCTTGATTTATTCCACTAATCTTGGGTTAATTTAAGTAAGTATTCAAAATAAATCATACAGTACAAATCTCTTCGTACGGTACGAACAACTGATAAAACTTACATAAACAAATCTGGTGGCTAGAGTTTTAGATTAGTAACACTTCGTATAGTACGATATGAATCGTACAGTACGACCTGTTCATAGAAAGATGTTTGAACCAGATCAGATCGTACAGTTTGACATAAATTCATACAGTACAATCAACAGAGGAAAAAATTATACAATTTTCTTTTAAAACCATCTCCCCTGTGTGTGTGTATGATTGCTCAAATTTACATGTAGTTTGTAGCCAGACTCAAGAAAAGAGAAAATAAAATAAATGAAAAAGTTACAATGTTACATACTCACACTCATACTCTACCCAGTCTCGTGTCTTCTTGTTGTCCTGAGTAACTTGTGAACTTCCTGAAATGTTAGTACTCATAGAAAATAATAGAAATCAAAGATATTCAATGAATAGTAGTTCAGACGATATTATTTGTTATCATCAAAATCTCAATTAAGATTTTTTCGATATTATTACAGTAATATATATATATATATATATATATATATATATATATAATGTTCAAAGTCTTTACATTACCTTCAGATTTTTTGTAATCTTATCATTGAATTTATAACATGATTTTTTATTCTGTTTTGTGATTAATTCTTCTGTATATTAAAGAGTGAATTTTTCTTCTCTAATATATGGAAGATATAATCACAACTATGAGTATTTAAGAATTTTGAAAAAGGATCTATTTTACAAATTAAATGGAAAAAATGTCCAATGATGCTAAAATAAAAAGATGCGCAATGACGCCAAATTGAAAAAAAAATACACAAAGTGTATCAAAAATCAAAAGATGCATAAAGAGGGCCAATCAAATTGATAAGAGGCATAAAATGAGTCCACCAAAAGCAAGCTTCTTCCCTTTCCAAATTTTTTAAACTTTAGAAGAATTCATGTGTCACTTGATCTTTTTTAAAGGCTTGATTTTCAAATTCATGATTGTGATTAATTATTTTGATATATTATTCTATAAAATATTTTTCTGAAACCAAGTATTAAAAAGATCTTTTTTCTTATCCAATTGTTTTTCTGATTTAGATCTTTGTTTTCAAAAGATGGTTTGCCTTAGAGATGTCCGAGGTAGGGCTAATAGAATCGGTTGTTCTACCATTTTTTTAGATTTTGACGATGTGAACTCATTGATTCTTACAAATTTTTAATTCAATCACATGGAAAATTTATCATATTTAAGCATTCAAAAAAAAAAACATTTTTTTGTTTGTTTTTTATCTTTTTAAATTTTATTTTTATCGTTCTCACTTGATTTTAATATTTTATGGGCCTTCTATAATCATCTCCATGCATCCCCTATTTTAAACTTTTTGTCACATCGTCATGAAAGATATTCCTATCGTCCTGGACGATCGGTTTAATTCACTTCAAAAATTCCATCTGCTCGCTGGTCTGACCTTTCTTCTCTTCATTGTCCTGGACTATGCATTATTGTCCTGGACGATCTGATCGTCTTCTACTTCAATCATCTATAATCATCCTGGCTGATCCTTTTTTCCTCTTAGCTGATTCTCTTACTCTCTATTCAATTATTGGTAATCATCCTATACAATCCACCTGTTTGTCCTTGATGATACACATGGAAATACATTTAAAAGCCTTATTTGTGCCATCCCATACGATCCATTATTTGTGATCATCCCATACGATCCACCTATTCATCCTGGACTATCCGTGTGGCAGTGCTTTTAAATATTTTAAATTTGGCTGGTATGATCCATTATTATACATCTTTCTAGATGATCCACCTAATCGTTCTAGATGATATTCTTTTTCAACGGTCGTCCGGATTGTCACCTCAGGACGATCGCTTGTCTCTTATTTTCCCGGATGATATCTAATCATCTAGAATAATATTACCACCTTTTTGACCAATCATCCCAAATGCAATTATTGCACAGGATTGTTCTGGATGATTTTGCAATCGTCCTGGATGAGCCGGCCGATTCTTTAAATTTTGAGGTTTTCAGCCATTTTTTCTCACACACTCTTATTTTTTCAGCCTTATACTTCCTATTTCAGTGCTGTTCTTAATCATGACTGACAAAATGAGATCTCGCCATCCTTCTAGAAGTTCCTCAAGTGCAACTCTGGACCTTCAATTCACTGAGGTGGAGGATCAAGCCGCTACCAAACATACAAGTTGGCCGGAATCACTGTCTCTTGGTCTGTCAATCTGAACATTCTCTCATATTTGGTACTTGATATGTTTGCTCACACCTTTATATTTTCTCCTTACTCTTACTGTACCTTTCAACTCCAAGCTTCTGTTTGAATTTTTCACCAACCTTCGCATAATTTCTTCTTTCACTTCACTCGGGTTCTATGTGAATCAACGCCCCATCAAAATCACATACCAGGACTGCGAAGAACTTTTACACCTTTTCACTACAAGGGATAAACTCCACACCTTGTATTCTAATCCATATTACGACTGGCCTCTAGCCAACCAATTTCTTTGAAACACCAATGCTCTCTTTCATGTTGGAGAGTCCAGCATCTTACTTAAGGATGCTAGGATAATCCAGCATATCCTTTGCACATCAATACTTCAAAAAGATTGTGTTATCAGTCCTCTTCTTTCGATCACCACCTTTTACATTTTGGCCCATCATGAATTCAATTCCACTGATTTGATTTTTTGCTATATTGAGTATCTGACCACTATTTATGACCCAGGATATAGGAGGAAGCCAAATCTAACCCTAGGACATATCATTGCCTATGTCCTAGAATCAAAATATAACCTCTAATATCCTACTCCAAAAAATTTCTAGCATTCCTTCTACTCCAATAATTTCTTCCATGTTCTTCATATTACTCGTCTCCACCCTGGGCATGAGGAAGCTAAGGGAGCTGAGGAGGAGGAGGCTCCCCCACCTATTCCTTCACCTGCTCTGATTCGCCGGCACTCTTATCTAGGTGAGCTGGTCAAGCTATTCAACAAATGGGAGGCACAATTTGAGACTTACGTTGCTGCACAAGAGTAGCAACATACTGAGGACTTAGCCCATTTTGACTCCCACATTGCACACCAGCATCGACAGCATGACCAGAACATGGTCGGGCTTTGAGAGCAGTTCATCACCCTTTCCAGCAACTTTCACTCTCCACTACCACCACCACTTCCTTCAGATGATCAAGGGACATATTTTTATTAGTTTTTTTTATGTTATTTATTTAATGTAGTTTGTTTCCTTTTTTTTTAGTTCCTGCTTTATTTTTGCTATACTGTCCTCCTCCTTTTTGTGATGTTAAAAGTGAGAGTAGTTAGTTGTACTGTTTTCTCTATAGTTTGATTCTATAATTATACTATTGAACTGTGTTTGTTTCTGTCTCACTATTTCCTTTAAACTATTTTAAACTGCTTTAATTATTTTTGTATTTGTCATCATCAAAAAGGGAAGATTATTGCGTATCTGATTTCTAGAAATAGAATTTTGATGATAGCAAACACTTATGTGTCTCTACGACTGCCATGACTATTGACTTTTTAGGTTCACAGAATCAAGACTGTAATTTGAACCATCTCAAGATTAGGTATACTAGGTCTGAGTCAGTTTGTAAACTTTTCCCTTTTTTGAGTCTATTATAATAGATGTGGTTTCTGATGCTAAGTAACCTTGTACACGCATGCTTGGAGAAATTTTATCTATCTGATTTAGAGTTCTCTATTTTGAGGACATCGTCTAGGACGATCCCAATATCATCCTGGATGCTCGGTTAAAAATAGAAAACCTAATTAGGGCAACCTTATTAAGGCAACAGTCATTAAGCTCTTCGTCTTGGATGATATTTATATCTGCCGGGGTGATATGCAAATCAGAAAGACTCAGCCACCAGATCTATTTAGGTATTATTTATTTTTGGACATCGTCTAGAACATCATCCTAGACGATGTAACATAATTATGCCTAAATTAATCTGATAATTAAGTAAAGTAATTAAGGGTTGATTGATACGATCACATCATCCTGAATGATTGCAAGATTGTCCGGGTCGATCAGTTCAAAAAACCTAAGTTATTTTTGGATGATCACATATTGGACAACTTTTATTCAGGGTGATGTTCTGGAAGATTTTCACAAATTTGAACTAATCATCCGGGATGATCATAAGATTGACCTAGATAATTAAGCTATTTTTAATCGTCCATACATCCTTTCAGTGCAATTATCTGGATGATATTCAATGATTTGAATTGAATGTATAGGACTATATTATATCATCCTGGATGATATGAATAAATTTGTTTTGATCGTCCAAGATCATCCCTACTGATTGAGCTAAAATTGCACTGATCGTACAAGATGATCTCTAGATCGTCCTGGACGATAATGTTGGTTTGTTGCAATTAAGAACTATTCCGAATCTCTTCTATATAAGCTCTTTTATATGACCCATGAGGGTATCTCTTGCTGCTATCTTGAACTGAGAGAGCCTAGAGGAGAGGGAAAAAGAGGGAGGGAGAGAGAGAGAGGAATATATGAGGGGGAGTTTGTGAGGGGTTTCACAAAGGTTGCTCTAAGCAAGGTTCCAAGTCATCTTCTCCGATCATCGTCTCTTATCCTTGGATGTTCAAGGGAGGTCTACTTCAGCAATCGATCAAAGTTCTCTGCCTACTTCAGGAGGAAGCAAAAGGAGTCGTGTTCTCTGCCTCACCAGTGTTGGTGGAAAGGAGGTTTTGTAAAGGCTTCTCCACCTTGTTGTGGGAGAAGAAGGAGAGACACTGAGTTTAGTGTAATACCCAGAGGGCGCCTCCTAGGAGTGGACGTAGGTCAAGTTGACCGAACCACTATAAAACTATGTGTTCTTTACTACTGCTTTCCGCATTTATTTTCCACACTTTGATTTTCATTGTGGTGAACTTTGGTTTGTGTTTTGAGTTTGATTGAAAGATTTTTTTAAAATACCAATTCACCCCCCTCTCAGTTAGCCTTGGGCTAGTTCATAAGGACTCAAACATCCCTAACGAACTTTTAAATATTATGTGAAAAAAAGTGGCTAGTGATATTAAGAATATTGCAAAAGATATGCTTGGAGTTTCGAAGGGAAAAGCTCCAAATACTAAAAATAGTTGGTGGTGGAATCGAAATGTGTAAGAAAATATAAAAAAATAAGAAGATTTGTTATAAAAATTGGCTTAGATGTAAAAAATTTGATAATTGAAAAAGTTATAAAAAGGCTCGTAAGGAATCTAAGAAAGCTATTTGCAATGCAAAAATCATAGCTTTTAATGATTTATATACCAGATTATATACTAAGGAGGGAGAAAGATATATGTATACATTAGCTAAACAAAGAGATAGGAGTAGTAAAGATTTAGTTCAAGTGAAGTGTATTAAATATGAAGATCAAAAAGTACTTTTCTTAGAAGATGATATTCAACAAAGGTGGATGAGATATTTTGCTAAACTTTTTAATAAAGAATGTGAAAATATGATTGACTTTAATGTCTTTATTACCCTAAATGAAAATAAAGATTTTTTTTTTATCGGCATATAAGTAAAACTAAAGTTAGAGAGGCTTTGAAGAAAATGAAGTGTGGAAACGCTGTTAGACCTGATGATATTCTAATAGAGATGTGGAAATACTTAGCAGATGAAGGAATTTCTTGGCTTACTTAACATTTTAATACTATTTTGAAGTTTATAAAGATGATCAGTGGAGAATGAGTGTGTTAATTCCTATTTTTAAGAATAAAGGTGATGCATAGGAGTGTGTGAATTATAGAGGAATTAAGTTTATGTGTCATACTTTAAAACTATGTGAGCGAGCTATGAAGGCTTGATAGTAATGTTTCTCAAAATCAGTTTGGGTTCATGTCGAGTAGGTCTACAATGGAAGCCATATATTTATTGAGAGGTATGATGGAGAAATATAGAGAGAATAAAGAGGATCTACATATGATATTTATTGATTTAGAGAAAGCATATGATAAAGTTCCAAAAGAAGTGTTAGGGAGGGTTCTTGAAAAGAAAGGAGTTAATAATGCTTATATTTAAATCATTAAAGATATGTATGAAGGAGCTATTACTTGTGTTCAAACATAAGGTTGTTTGACCAAGTATTTTCCTATTTCGGTGGGATTACATCAAGGATCAGCCTTAAGTCCATATCTTTTGGCTTTAGTCATGGATGTTCTCACTAGACATTTATAAGAGGATATACCTTGGTCTATTCTTTTTGCTGATGATATTCTTCTTGTTGATAAGTCTAGAGAGGGAGTTGAAGGTAAACTTGAATTATGGAGGTCAACTTTAGAGTCTAAAGGTTTTCTCTCGAGTAGATCTAAAACTGAATATATAGAGTATTAATTTAGTAGCAATAGACCTAGTGAGGGTGTTGTGACATTGGGTGATCAAGTATTAATAAGAGTACACATTTTAGATATCATGGTTCTATTATTCAGAGTGATGGTGAAATAGATGGGGATATTATTAGCAAAATTTAAGTTTGATGGTTGAAGTGGAGGAATGCATTGAGCTTATTATTCAATAGAAAAGTAGCCCTCAAACTTAAGGGAAAATTTTATAAGATTGTGGTGAGACCTGCAATTCTTTATGGTGTCAAATGTTGGCCATTAAACGAGAAGCATAATACTAAGTTAAGCATTGTAGAGATGTGTATGCTTACGTGGATGAGTGTCATGAACATTAGAGATAGGATACGAAATGAGCATACATGTGAAAAAGGTTGGGGTAGCTCCGATGAAAGATAAGATTAGAGAGAGTTGCCATAGATGGTTTGGTCACATTAAATGTAGGCCTTCCGATGACCTAATTAGGAAAGTTGAGGTATTAGATTCAACTTATGTTAAGAATGGTAGAGGTAGACCTAAAAAGTCTTGGTTAGAAAAAATTAGAAATGATCTTTCTTTATTAGATTAAATGAGAATTTAACTTTTAACCAGACACAATGGCAAGAAAGGATTCATGCAAGTGAGCCCACATAGTGGGACAAAGGTTTGATGTTGTTGTTGTTGTATTCCCTCTTATAAAAAAAAAAAGAAAAAAAAAAGAAAAAGAAATATAAGCATTAATATAAGAACAATAATATTATCAGAGAGGAAAGGGCAACGAGTAGCCAGTTGGTCGAAGAGAGTTATAAAGGTAGAACAACAAAACCTAAGAATGAATAGTTGTGAAGAAAGAGAGAGTACTATAACGAACATAAATCTTAGCCTTAAGTTAGTTAGTCTTAGTTTAATATATGACCGTGTTAAATAATCTATGATAAAATTGACGTCACTCTTATTACTAAATATAAATATTAACATTAATATATGCTTTAATTAAATGATAATGGTTAATGTAATTTAATTACCTTGATGAAGTTGAAAAGCTTGCTTTATAGAATATAGTTGTTAATAAGCTATATGTATTGCATCGTCATTCAAGTGATTGTTTACATGAAACAAATGATAGAAATAAATATATTGCATGTAACTGAATTCTAATGTGATGGAATATATATAATGGCTGAGGAAATGATTAGTAATCTTTACATGAAATACTTGAAATCTTGAGCTAAGATGAATACTCACTTTTGAAGCAAGGCAAGGAAATCTAGTAAGTAGAGGAAATGATTCCCATGAAATTAAGGTGAAACCTCCCACTTGTCCTGATTTTCTTATTATAAGAGCTCTTGCAACATCTAGTTTTTGTAAAATTATGTAACATGAAGTAGACTATCTATTTCTTATTAAACTGAGAGAACAACCTCTTATAGAATTATGGTTATAGTCTTTTATGGAATTGAGGAGATAATATTCTACACTACAAAACAAGTATACTATAAGAGCTAAAGAAGGGGAAGAATTTTTCTAATGAAAAGATATGAATTATAGGTGATGTAGAACAACATAAAGAAACGTGTTAGCCATTATCAAGATCAAATACCAGCTCTAACAACCATAAAACAAATATTTTATCAATTAGTTTGATTATTTCATTTAATTTTTAAATGCAAGGTAGTGTGGATTGCATTTGCCAACCCTTAATCAATCAAATATGGCTTTGTCTACCACTCTTATTCAAACTATGGCTTATGGATAGCTCTTCCCACAAATCCAAGGAGATTTGTACAATCTAAGGAATGCTTTTAATAGATGCATCATAAGTGTCAACTTCTTTTAATTTAAATTTATTATTTCATATTTCAATGAAAAATTAAATTTATTCTTTATATCTAAGTGCTAATATGAATTTGAATTTTATTTAATTGGACTTTATAATGTATTATATATCTATATTTTACTTAATTTTAATTGAAAGTTATCACCTTTGCTTGGATGACTTCATGACTATCCTCTTGGTCAAATTCCTTAGGTAAAAATGCTTTTAATATCTCTCATTTTATAAAAAAAATAATTATAGAGAGTGGCTTCAGTGAACCTAGAGAGATTATCATCTCTCGTGTACAAATGAAGTACTTTAGCTGTAAGGGAGAAATGTCTTGATCACTCAACTAAGTATTAATTTTGTCAGATGAAGGTGGCCATAATGGTGATGTAAACATACTTTCACTCATTTCACTCCCAAAATATTAAACTAACATAACCATCCAAGTATATAGATAATAATCCATTAAAGTTAGAGTTATACCATTAGAGCAGTTAATTGAGGTGGGGGTTACACCAATTATAAATTATATTGCACATGAACATCTTCTAACAAACTAGAATATATTTTCTCTTAAGGATTGTCACCTATCCAACCACATAATGAGTAATTATAAAGATGTATAGGAATCCTCACCATGAATATTTAGAATGTTGTATAGTCTACTTAAGGTAGATTGTATGGTGTTCTAGTAAAGAAGGAATAACTTTATTTGATAGAGTATGGATAATTTTAGTATGTAAGGGGCTTCATTCCCCTTTGATTTATTAAATTTGATGGTTTAGGGAGAAATATGTAAGATTTTCCTTAGTATTGTGCCATCTAGAGAAACATCTAAGAAAATATTAATCTGGTTAATAGAATTTTTAATTATAGTCTAAGAGAACTTTGTAAGAAAATTTCTAGCATAGATCATTGAATTAATATATGAAATTTAATTGCAACCAATTAGTTTTAGTCTAAGGCATTATCATTTAACATCTTGTAATAAAGGAACTTGAGTTTGCACCATGAGTCTTAGCCTTTGGTCGAATCTCTCTTTAGTGTTTATGATGCACTTAATATGCTATTAAGCTAATAGAGACTTAAGCCCAATATTTTCTCTAAAAACATCCACATTCTAATATCAATTGATAATTTGGATAAATTACTTCAGGTTTATTTTTATGTTGGATGGCGTTAGCCATGCTTAGTTTGGTTACTTAAACTTGAATATGAATCCACCATTTTGATTAATAATCTAGCTTATCATATAAATAATTTAGTCCCTCCTCTTTAATCAATTCAATTTAATTTAATTTGTTAACTAATCCATAGGTCTTACTAATGAAATACCAAGATAAAGGTTGAGGACAAGGTGACAAATGAATACTTTGCATTAGGATTTATGCCATTCATCATGCACAACTCTCAATGCAAGCCTTTATGCTTCTCATAATAATTAGAATAATTACAAAGTATGATCACTTGATGTGTAGGTGGGCCGTATCAATTAGGAACACAAAACTCTTCATAATACTTGTGATATCTTTGCCACTTTACAGTCCTTTATTTGGCCAATTAAAATTTTTAAATATTTGGAAGCTTTAAATTTTATTTTGTTTCTCTCTCTTTTTTTAGGGAGGAAAACCCTCAAAGGGGCCTATACATTAATACATTAAAAAAATTACATGGTCCTTAAAGGGACCTCTAGCTCACTACTTCTCAAACGAGTAACAAAAAAGTTTGTAGAAAAATCCTACGAGCTCGGGGTCCCTGCTAAGCACAATTACAAAAAACCCTAGGTAAAATCTACGGTGCACAAGAATGAGCACCCAAAATAAAGGAGAGAACCAAAAAGAAGCAACCATCTCCATCTTCCCAACCAAAAAGAGCTCAGTACAAGCACCAACAAAAAAATTCTGTAAAGAAATATAAAACGTAGGATAAGTATAACAAAAATTAAATCAAAATCTACAAAATCCATCCCAGTAGTTATCTACAAAATAAGTTTTAAGAGAGATAAAATAGCTATTACCAATTCCCAAATTGCTATCCACCAAACAACAACTATACCACGTCTTCCAAGTAGAGGAACATGAAAAAGAACAGGAACAAATGCCAAACTAGTAAAAATCCAAACAAGCAATAATGGTACCACAGATCACAACTACCCAAGAATTGAGGGGCAAAATAAAGCCAAAAATAATGATACAATTAATACCCCCATCCACTTGGGTGTGAAAACCCACCAGCACTAATAGAACAAGGCCATGCCACAAGAAGTAGAAAGCTAAACTAGAACGAGCCTTGCCCTTAAACCACATACGAACTGAGAGCATTCAACAAGAAACCCTCAGCATATTCCCAGTAAAACTCAACCAGGAGTGGCAATTAAATGCAAAGCACGTCCAATAAACTATAGAATAAGAAATGATCCAAGAAATAAATTTTAAAAAAAAAAACCAAATAAATGACAGAAAGGCTACGGGCAGAATGAGCTCAAGAAAAAATGGAATCAGTAAACATCACTAGGATAAGCCCAGTGTGGCTCCATCCAACCATTCAGCAAAAGCAACCAACCATAATAAATTGCTCAAAAAAGCACCAAAATATGCCCATAGAGAATGCATCCACCCACACCTAGAAAAGGACAAACCTGGATAAGAGAACACAAAAACACAACAAGAAGATCAAGGGTCTTCCTAGGAAAACCCACATAGCCTCCAAGAAAATAGTAGTAGCCCAAAAAAAAACCCCAACAACACCAGCTAAACTGAAACAAAGAGACACCCCGAGAACCCAGCAAACAACCATAAAATAACCAGCATTCCCAAATCTTAAGAAAACCAAAATAGCAACCAAAATCCCCCAGCCCCTGCCAGAACTCCCATAAAAACCCACCACCAAATGGTCTAGACAAAGCCAATTACCAACACAACAATAGGAGGAAGGAGAGAAACAATTTGGATTACCTTCCAAAAAGGAGCCAGTGTAATCACAACTCAGGCCCAAAAACAAAAAATAGTTAATTGGGACATGCAACACCACATCAAATTAGAAAATAGAGAAAACCAAACAAGAAAAGTTCCAGCAAAAAACCAACACCAGGAAAATTCAGCTCCACCCGGGGTAGGCCAATGAAGCTAAACAACCAGAAGAACCGTAGCAGAAGGGGAAGCCTCACAAAATTTAGAAAAGCAAAATAATGACAAATTACCTCCTAACAGAAGGCAGACAGATATTATCCAATCTTAAGAGCCCTTTTAAGGGAAGAGGTAAATTAGCCTCCAAAAAATCAATGAAATGGTCAATCCTGCTCCCAAAATGGGCAAGCAAATTAGCACAAGCATTACCCTCCATAAACACTTGAGAAAAGGACATATTGACAAAAATCATCAAATGTTTAATATCCCGAAGAAGATAAAAAACCTCAAAATTGCAAGCCAAATCATCACCATTGTTAATGCATTTAATACAATGAATAGACTCAACCTCAATCCCAATGTTAGTAATGCCAAGAGACATACAAATTCTCAGGCCATAAAGAATAGCATTAAGAAGATCCATATAGGAGTTACATTCTGAAAAGGACCCGTAAAGACAGAGTTAAATTCCCTTGGCAGTCTCTTATGATCCCACCACACCCCAAGCTGGTATCATTATCAGATACACCTTTATTCACTTTGTAGTAGCCCAAGGAAGGTTTAACCCAAGAAACAAACTGAGGTTTAAAGATAGGCTGAAGCTCACCGAACCTGATGCCTAAATCAAGAGCAACATAATAATAATTCTTGAAACACTTGATAGATAGAAAATTAACAGAAAACAAGATCAAGAGTTTGTCTTCAAGAAATTTGATAATTTGATGATAGTCCATTCTAATACCATTAAAAAGTGAGTTATTCCTCTCCAACCAAAAAGACCACAAAATAAGAGAAGGGATAATGTTTCTAATATGACCTTTAGAATTAACAAAACAATAATTAAACAAAGAATTAATAGAAAAAATAGCATTAAAATAGTTTAATTTGAAAATATCATCAAAATAACACCAAATTTTGATAGCTAAAGGACCCGAGATAAAAACAAGATTCATATTCTCCACATGTTAACAACATTGGCACTTGGATGGAAGGATAAAGCTTCTTTTGATCAAATTATAATCATTAGGAATAAATCTATGTAAAATTATCCAAATAATAATAGCAACAGTTGAAGGATTATTGTTTTGCCAGATCATAGAGAAAATATTAGTAATAGCATTCTTGGTTTTAAACACATGCCATGCAACTTTTAATAAAAAAAACCCATCTTGAGGCAACTTACATAATAAAAGATCTTCCGACTCCAAGTTCAAAGGAAGGTTTAGGATTTGTTGAATAATAGATTAAGTAATCACATTAGCAAGTTTATCATAATCCCAACAGTTATCAATAATGAAAAAGCTTACTTTAACCACAATAGTAGAAGAGGTATTAAGGATGGAATCAATGGACTGATTACCCAACCATTGATCCTGCCATAAGAAGATTTTGCCACCACCGAGCCCCCAAGAAAGATGGGGCTCCGTAACCCATTTAACTTTGCAAAGCCTTTACCAAACTTTAGAATCACCAATATTAAAGGAACAAATAGTAGGATGCTTCCCCATATAATATTTGGAATACATGAACTTAACCCAAAGGGTCACTTTAACATGAAAACTAAACCATAATTTGAAGGAAAAATTGTAGGCCAAATCAAATATGCTCTTACACCCCAGGCCACCCTCCTTCAAAACCCACGACACTTGTCCCAGGAAGACCAATCAATTTTAGTGTAACTATTAGTCCTTTTCCAAAAAATATTATTAAGGATTTTATCAATTCTATTACACACCATTTTAATGTGCAAAAGAGTTTGGAAAGAGTAAACAGAGAGATAATAAATAACATTTCTAATGAGAGTAAGCCTACCCACAAAACTTAAAAACTTTGAATCCCAAGACAAAAGTTTATTCTGCACCGAAGTAATTAACTTGTCAAACAAAATAGACTTCATTCTACCTTTAAAAAGAGGGATACAAAGATACTTAATAGGTAAATGGCCTTGCACAAAACTAGTGAGGTCTTTAATAGCCAAAATACGAGCATTAGGCACCTTATTAGAGACAATGAAACAACATTTCTGATTGTTCAAAGAGAGCCTACTAATAGAAAAATAAGAACCTTTAATACAATTTCTGATAAGGTTGATGAAAATTGAGTTAAAACCAAATAAATGTAGAATATTATAAAGAAACAACCAATTAATGTTGTCATAGGCCTTAGAGATATCAAGCTTCAGGATCATATTACCACCCCTCACCTTAACATCCAAATCATGGCAGAATTCCTAGGGCAACAAAACATTATCAGAGATAGAACAACCTTTAACAAAGCCCATTTGAAAAGGAGAGATAATTTTAGGAAGAACAATAGTTAAACAATTCATAATAATTTTGGAAATCAACTTACTAAAAAAGGTGCATAAAACCATTCCAATTGCTAACATCATTACTCATAGGAATAAGAACTATAGAAGTAGATGTAAAAATTTTAAGCATAGCATGGCCGGCAAAAACTCCATAATAGCATATAGTAGACATCATCACTAATATTAATCCAAGCTTTTTGATAAAATTTAGTAGTGAACCCTTTCGGCCCAGCCACAAAGTCACCATTTAGATCATAATTAAAATCTTTTAATTCATCAAAAGAAGGGGGCTTAGAAAGAAAACCATTATCCATATGCAAGATGAGGTTGGGAATAATAGTAGGATTCTAAATATTCCCAGGGGTAAAGTCCTTGTTTAGCCAATTTTTAAAGTGCTACATTGCAAACAATGTAATTTCCTCAGCTTCTCAGTAACAAACCCATCGTTAGATTTGATTTTGTTAATGGAGTTTGTAGCATGCTTCCTTTTAACCAAAGCATGCAAATACTTGGGGTTATTATCACCTTCAACTAGATGCATCGCAGTAGCTTTCTTTTTCAAAAAAATTTCCTCTTGGGCTTCTAATTTGAAGAGGCAGTCCTTAGCCTCTCTCAGTAAAGCAAAGTTAGCATCAGAAGGAGACACTTGGCTATTAAGCTTAATATTGTTAAGAATATATTCCAAACTTAAGATATTAGTAAAGATATTTTTAAAAACATTGTGATTCAACCAATTTATAAGTTGTTTCAGTCTTTTTAATTTAAATTAAAATCTTTTTATGCCAATGATAGAGTTATCAAGAAGTAAAGGAGTTAACCAATTTTCTTAAAACAAAATCAGAAAGGAATCATGATGTAACCGCATATTTTGAAATCTAAATTGAGGAATGGAATTCACAAGTCTAATTTTAAGCCAAATTAATAAAGGAGAGTGGTCAGAAAGTGTACGACTTATTAATTCTTGATTAGGTTGTTAAACCTATGCTATTGTCCCAAGGCTAACAAAGAGGAGGGGGTGAATTGGTAAATTTAAAACTTTCTCTTAGATTTTAAAATTTGAAAACCTTTGATTTAGTTAGCAAGTTAATTAAGATTTAAAAAAAAAATATTAACCCTAGAAAATAACTTGCAGTAAATAAAATGTGGAAATTTAAAAGACACAAAAATTTATAGTGGTTCGCTCAAACACGACCTACATCCACTCCATGAAGACTCCCTCTTCAGATATTACACAATTACCAAAGTGTTTCTCCTTTTGCTCCCACAGTAAGGAGAAGAAGCCTTTACAAAACTCTGTTCCCCCAATCCCCGATGAGGTAGAGAACCGTTATCCTTTTACACTCTCTAAGTGTTGGCAGAGAATCGTTGTCTTATTACACTCTCTAAGTGTTGATAGATAACCATCATCCTTTCACACTCTCCAAGTGTCGGCAGAGAACTGTTGTCTGTTCACACCTTCCAAGTGTCGGCAGAGTATCGAATCTTCTTTAAAGAGCTTCTCACGAGCAACTAGAAAGATAAGAAGAAGAGTGATAAAATAAACCACAAAGAAATTCTTACCTTTGAGTAATCTTGTGAACCCTTCACACTTGACTTGTAAGAAATCTCTATCAAACACTCTCTCACACTCTCTCTTCAATTACCCTTGAAAAATCATGAAGACAAGACCTTTTCACATTAATTTTAGTGGAACTTTTATATCAAAGACACAAAAAATCATCCAGAAAACTAAAATTTTCAATTTTGAGCATAAACAATCGTATGCTCATACGTACAAACAATTCAAAAGGTGTTCTATACAAACATATTGTGAATTAGTACAAAATGATTCAGACACCATCATCATTCGGGATGAACCAAGTTTGTCCGGTATGAACAGTTAGAAAATTTTCAAGTTCATTGGGATGAAATGTCGGGACAAAGATGGACCTAACAATTTTGTACTCTGAAAGGCATGATTGAACTATTGATTGTAAAGTACGATCCATACTTAAAATAAATCTTTCAGAATGAAAACTGCCCGTACATTTTGTATGCTCTAGAAGGCATATTTGAATGGTGATTGAACAATATGATTCATACTTAAAATAATCTTTCAGAATGAAAATGGACTCGCCCATTTCATACTCTAGAAAGAATGTACAAACTGTTAATCGTACATTACGATCCATACATAGAAAAAATCTTTCAGAATGAAAATAGACCTGTCCATTTCATACATTGGAATGAATGTATGAATGGTGATCAAACATCATGATGGATACTTAGAAAATTTTAATTTTACTATTCACTTGACTGCTGGTCGGGAAAAATAACTGAATAAATCATCCTATATGAAGTCCATTCATACAGTATAATTAGATTAAAGAATTATAAAAAAATAAACTCTTATTCGGTGTATGTGTGCACAGTTACTCAATTATAATCATACTCTCTCAGAATCAATAAACTAAAAAATACAGACTTTAAATACAATAAACCCTACTGATCTGATTTGAAGTCTTTAACTATCCGGAATATGATTTCCCTAAAAACTTAGTACACACATACAATAATACTATGCATCCAAAATATGTTATGAGAAATGATAATCAAACCAATAATACTTAAAATCATCAAAAACATAAATTTAGCATGAATATCAATAATTAAGAACTAAGTTATAATTATCTGAACAGTCTAAATTAATAATCATCAAAACCCCCTTTTTGATGATGGAAAAATAATTATTATTTGAGTAAATTTAAATACCCTAAATTTCTTCTTAGCTCCCTCTAAAAGAATAAATATGTGAATATAAGAGAATTTCATTAAGAACAAAAAATTCAAATTTTTTTTTTATTTTTCATCAAAAACATAAAAACACCAAATAAAAAACAAAACAATATAATTAAAAAAAAAATCAAAGCACAGTCATAAAAACAAAATGAACCACCAAACAAATAATATTACTCCCTCTTTTAACAACAATAAAAAGGGAAAAATGATAGTTGAAATTGAAGAAGTCAAATGAGAATCCTTAGTAATTGATCTTGAAAGAGATTGAACTATAATTATAATAACAAAGTTAATGATTATTAGATGAAAAATAAATATTAAAAACATGTAATATAAAATATAATATAGATTAAAAAATTAATTAAGGTCATGAAGCATTCTAGATAATTAGATAAAGAGAATTATTGCAAAAGTGATGAAATGAAGATTAGATAATTTTAATTTTCAATACAAAATATACTTAAAAATTAGATTGATTTGAAATTGAAGATTAAATCATAGAGGAAAGAACATAATCAATTGGCAACCTTGGACATGTTTTCAATTTTTTTGTCACACTTTATGCATCATTTTGCATTTTGGCCTAAATTTGTTCTTCTTTTAAATTGCGAACAATTGCACATTCTTTCAAATTTTTGTACACATTGTACGTTTCCTTTTGATACTCCTTTTTTTAATTGATCTTTTCAAAATTAGTAATCCAACCAATTAAATTTCTCTAACTACAAAGAAAATTATATTCAAAAGAGAAATAAAAAATAATAAGACATCAAAATTGCAATAATAATATTTAAATTATGTTTTCCTAAAAAGAATATGAGATTGATAGCCTTAACTTGATCGAATTATAAGTTAACTTAAATTTTGGAAAAATTAGATTTCATAATGAAATTAATTTTGTATTGCAGATTAATTTATAACTCTTTTTAGATCAATTAAAATAGGACTATTATATATGTAAACTAACATTTCAAACAACAAACCAAAACAACTAAACAAAACATGACAATTTTTTTTTATTGATGTCAATTTAAAGATCAAATACATTTAAGCATAATTGATATCAAAATATAGTAGCAAAATAAACAACATGACATCGACAATGTCAACATAAAATCTAAAGAAGGATGAGTACACAAAGCACTGAAATCATAACTAAGATCAACACATCTAAAAGAACTGTCAAAGACAACGCACAAGAAGTATATCTAGAACTCTGAGGGGCCCTGGTTTGGAGGAGGAGGCCAGTTGAAGATAGAGAAATAGCTATTCATCATAGCTATATTAGTATTCACCAAGTTGAACAGTCCTCGGATCCAACTCATATCTTGCTGGTACTATGCAACCTGCTAATTTAGTTGAGTCTGAATTTGATCAAAGCATTAATCAAAGTGAATCTCCATCCGGTCAAAGTGCTAGACCATCTTCTGAAGGTTAGGTCCATAAGAAGGTGTAGGTGCTCCCCCTTCTTCCTCATCATCCACAATGGAATTGTCACTTTTCCCACAAAGTGCTCAAAACGAAGCATTGGTGAACTAGATTTGCATTTCAAGTGGAGGCTCAGTATGAACAATATTGTACTTCTTTTCTAAGAGATAGGTCACTAGATATCCTAAAGCAATATTTTTCTTCGTCTTATGAGATACATGCCAAATTTTAGAAAGGTTATGAATGTAATCAAGAATGAGTTGGGCTTTATCTATTGGTTGTCCAGTCATGATTAGATAGGTAACAGTGGATAGAAGAGGAGTAATGTTTATGTCATCACCATCCTTAGGAATACTTTATGTTCTAAGGACATGTTAGATGATTTTGGCATTTTGATTCAAGGTATAGACCCTAGGAAAGTGACCAACTTGAGTGACACCTCTATGAACTTGGTTTATTTCAGACCAATCAAAGTTAGACATGGAGGTCATAGTGTGTGCTCCAATTCCTTGAGACCTTAGGCGCAGATAAGTTCCTAGATCTTCCTTAGTGATCTCAACCCATTTATTTTGGAAAAAAGATCTTATCCTTCTATCATTCTCACTAAAACTCATGTTGACTAAAAAGTAGTGAAAGGTCTCCTTATGATATGAATGAATCAAAGTCAAAATAAAGGTGAATTGAGTTGAAGAAAAAGAGGCATGACTTGAAAGTGGATATCTTTTAGAGTAAAAGTTAAAATAGAGTGATTTTAGAAGAGAAAACCTAAAGTAAGAATCCTCATTTGCTCTTGATAGAAAGTCTTCATCTCCACTCTTGGAAGACGAACCCTTAGAGACTCTACCCCGCTAGCTAGAATTGACCATTTATATGATGAGAAGGATTTGAGAAGGCTATTAAAGTGAATGAAAAATAAGTTCCAAAGCCCTTCTATTTAAAGAAAAATAACCATTCATATGTATAACAATATATTCATACAATACAATAGATGGTTCGTACATGACAAAAATAATTTCGTATGTACGAACAAATACGTTCAAAATGAAATGACTTTTTGTAATTACATAAGTTACGAATCATTTTTTTGTACAGGCTTTTTAACCAGATGATCATATAGACGAACATGTGTTAATCCAGGATGAACTATTATTTAAGATCATTTTAATGACAATTATGTTCATCCCCCACATAGAATGACATGTGGTTCGTACGTACGACTTAAAGTTTTGTATGTTTGTTTAGTTTTTTGTTTTTTGTCTTGAAAGAAATGCAAGTTTGCATTAAAATAACATAAAAGAGCTTATTACAAACTAGTCAACCCACACCTAAACCATCACATTCCTCCTTCAATATAAATAAGAATGAAGGAGGAATCTCCACATTATTTAGATCATTCAAAATAAAACTCTTTTTGAAAGCCAAATTAGCACAAACATCCGCTAATTTGTTATATTCTCTATTTGAGAAAGAAAACAAGACTTGATTGAAGTCTTGTAAAAAAGCTAGTTCCTCTTCAATTTTTCCCTTATTCCTCCATTTCTTCAAATCTAATTGAAGAATCTTAGTGATATTGAAGTTGTCTCCTTCTATAATAACTCCTTGAGCTTCATACATCCAATCCCGCACAATATTTTTTAAATAATATACGGCTGTCAATTCCATTTGAGCAATATCTGAATACAGATATTGGGCTCCAAATGCTAACAAAAATCTTCCTCTATCATCCCTCACCACACCACCAATCCCAGCCAAGTTATTGGTTTTTAAAGAGGCATCAATGTTTACCTTTATCCATCCGGGTGGAGGAGGACTCCAAGAAGCAGACAGCATGCGCTGATTAATGTCCCAGTTTTTTGGATAGAAATAGATAAAATTTCTCACCGTGGCCATAGAAACAGTATTAGCTGCAACTGCATTATCTGAGTCTTCAATTCCTCTATGAACCAACTTACATCTATTTTTCCAAACAAGGAATACAGTTGAATAATATATATTTGCAGTTATAAATTAGATACCAAGCATCTCTCTAACCCATCTAAGCATGCTAAAGATCTTCAAATAATGGGACATTAAATCCCCATTTGTTTAGTAGGATAATAATCCTCTGACATTTCACACATCTTCCAGCAATATGACTGGTATCCTCCTCCTCAACACAACCTCTCGGGCAACCTAAAAAATTGGTTAATCTTCTTCTCAATAGAAAATCATTAGAGGGATTTACTTCATTGTATAATCTCCACCAAAAGAGCTCTACTCTTGGTCTCAACTTTAATTTTTTCATCGATACCCACTGACAAACTTCTGAATTATGATCCATCACCGCTTCTAGTGATAAAGCAGTTATAGATTTCCCTACAACCTTTGACTTTAACTCAATTTGGTCTGTTGTCCTCTCTGCTTCAATTGGAATATGTAGAATAAGATCCACTAGTTGCTTCCCAAAGAAATTTTGAAGCTGATTCACATTCCACGCTCCCTTCAATATGAAGAAGCTTAGATTGTAATCCATTACTTCCAAATTATTAATAAATGTAGGCCATTTTGAAATGCATTTATCTAAAATCCATGAATCATGCATCCAATTAATAGTATTACCATTAGAAACTTTCCATCTAACAATGTTTCTAAGATAATTAGCCCCATTTGTAATACTCTTCCATTTGGGAGAACATCCATTTTTCACTGGAGTATACCATAGATCACTTCCATACTTGCCTCTAATAATCTGGTTGAACAAAGAGTTAGGCTTCATGAAGAAATCCCAAGCAAACTTAGCCCGAAGAGGCCCAACCTTGGAAACCGCTGAGAATAGTCCACGACCACCTTCATTCTTTGGTTTACACAATAGCTCCCCAAGACACATAATGCATTCTGGCACATCCACTACTTTTATTCCATAAAATGCCTCTGAACATTTTGTCAAATTCTTTGAAGATACATAAAGGTACTAACGAAAGGGAAGACAAAAACATTAGTAAAGAGAGGAATGCAGATTTCACTAATACCAACTTCCCTTCCAATGAAATACAATTCAACTTCCCTTCCAATGAAATACAATTCTTTACCCAAGTGTTCAACTTATTAGAAGCCACCTCCATAAGCTTTTGGAAATCCGAAGCCACCATCCTCCTTAAAGTTATCTTTACACCAAGATAACATGGCTCTTTCACCACCTTGAATTGAAGAAAATTTGTAATTTTACTCTTCATCCTCCGGTTAACATGCTTCCCAAATAAAATCAAAGATTTGGAGTGATTAACATTTTGACCCGACCACTTGAAATAGTTGATAACAATGTTCTTTAACTCCTTAACTTCCCTTACATTTGCTTTCGAGAATAATAAGATATCATCGGCGTAGAGTAAATGTGAAATTCTAGGAATATTAGGAGTAATAGAAATTTCCAATCCACTTCTACTAAGATTTAGAGCATCAGAAAATATTTGAGAACATAAAATAAACAAAAAAGTTGACAGTGGACACCCTTGCCTAAATCCACTCTTGCCTTTGATCCAACAGTTTTCCTTCCATTAATCAAAATGCAATACCTCGGTTCTAGTACACATTACATTAATAGATCCAAAAACTAGCTAGGAAAGTTAAAGTGAAGAAGAACTTGTCTTAGAGCTTGCCATCCCATGCTATCATAAGCTTGTTCCATGTCAATTTTAATAGCCAATAGACCTTTTTTTGCTTTGGAATACCGGAATTTGTTGAAGACTTCTTGAGCCAATAGCACATGCTCAGACAAGGAACGACCTCTAATGAAAGCTGCTTAATCCGTCGATATGATCTTATGAATAACCTTCTTCAATCTGTTCAACAGCATCTTGGCAATTATTTTATATATAGTCATACATAGACTAATGGGATGGAAGTTTGAGGGAATCAAAGGATTTTGAATTTTTGGGATCAATACAATCAGCGTCTCCTTCCAAGTATGATGCATTACCCTTGATGAGAGAAATTGGTTCATGGCATGCCATACATCATTCTGAATAATTTTCAAAAAACCTTTTATAAAAGAGAAGGAAATCCCATCCAAATTGAGAGAAATGTTCTTCCCAGCATTTTCAACAACCACCTGCAGCTCCTCCCTAGTGAAATCAGCGTTCAAAACACCCTGATCATCTTCATTAATGACTGCAGAAGGATTGGGCCACCCCTCCAGCAAACAATGTCTGTTCCGCCATTTAAGCTTAAAAAATTATGTGAAAGTTTTTTGAATTTCAGAAATATCCTCCGTCACCACACCTGTATTAGTTTTGATATGATTAATCCATTTAGAATTCCTCCTAGCATTCACAAATGCATGTAAAAATGAAGAATTAGAATCCCCCTCTTCCATCCATTTTGCTTTTTCTCTTTGCTTCCACCATGTATTGAGCCGGCAAGGGTAATGCTGAGTTCATTGATTTTATGCCTGAGAAGCAGCAGCCTCTCAAAAGAACTCATGCCTTCTGCTTCCTCCATTTGAATATCCCAAATCTCCTCCTTTAACGTGTCCCGCAACAAGTTCAGATTTTTGAACTTGGCTTTACTTCAGAAAAATAAAGCTCTTAAAGTTCTCTTGAACTTTGAATTCAAAGTAGTGGCCGGGTCACACCCTCAACTATTCTTCCATTTCTTTCCACAATAGTAGCTGCCCCATGGTAAGAGGCCCAAACATCTTCAAAGTGAATACCTCTACTGAGGAACTCCACTGGTTTGAAAATTTCCAAAAGAATTGGACTATGGTTTGAAGCTATTTGAGACAAGTGTTTCACACAAGTTAAATGAATAGAATTCAATGCAGTAGAATTAATAAGACACCTATCCAATTTTTCTAAGATTCGAGCCCCTCCAGATTTATTATTGCACCAAGTGAATTTGGATCCAATAGACCCAACCTCATGCAAATCATTATTGATCAAGAAATTCTTCAAATCTTTAGAGCCTTGAGACAAGATGAATTTCTTCCCTCCTCTTTTCTCCTCTTGGGAAAGAACACAATTAAAATCTCCTCCCACCACCATAGGCAAATCAACAGAGCAATGCCTTTCTAAGAAATCCCATAAGAGTTTCCTGTAAAGAGCATTATTACTCCCATAAATAGAAGCCACCATCCAGCATCCTTTGTTTAGGACTTCCAATTTACCAATAATAACATGAGTAGAATCTTCAATAGTCAAGAAAGAGGCCAAATCCTTTCTCCATAACACCATCAAACCTCTAGAGAGACCATTGGAAGGAACCATATAAGATTCCCAATTATTTCCCAAAAACTTCAAAATCTGAATATTCTCCAGGGAGCTAATCTTTGTTTCTAGCAAGCCCACAAACAACACATTATTGTCTTTTATAACCTCCTTTAGAAATAGAGCAGCCTCCATTTTCTTGGCTCCTCTACAATTCCAGAATGCCAATGAAGTCATTGTTTAAAAATGGGGGAAGGGCCCCCATTCCTCGTAGCTTACCACCATCCACCTTCCTATTATGTGGTATTATGTTACCCATACCAAGAGACTTCAGCTCTTTAAGAAGCTTCACTTTCTTTCTTGAAGATAAATTTTCTGCCACAGCCCCATTCAAAGGAGAATTCCCTTTTACTGTCACCTTTCTCATTACCGGTTCCACATCATAACCGCACCGGAGCCTTCCATACTAACAACATAACAGTTGTTTAGTTATAATATCTGATTCTGCCTGGATAACTGTCTATGTGTGTACAGATCAATTAATACAACTCATTCGAGATGATATAAATATCATACAGTATGATATGTATTAAAATATAAAAATTTATACATTTAGTACAAAATATCAAATAAGGTGCTACATAATTCATATAAGACAAAAATAATTTCAAACAATACGAATAGAACACTTGAAAAAATCAGTACGAATGATCAGAAATATGAATTTCAATATGTGTAAACATGTCAAAATAACGTAAAACATAAAACAAAACAAATGATAAGAAAATACACACAAAAATATTATATTAATAATCAAAAACACAAAAGACACATAAAAACATATGAAGTTTGCAGAAGATTTTTATTCAAGCATTAAGATTAATCAGACCTAGCCTTGTTTTTAATGTGCTCAAAGTATCAAAAGCTAGTGGTTTTATAAAAATGACTACAAATTAATTTTTAGTAGAAATATGGTTCAATTCAATTTCTCCTTCGGATACATGATCCCTAATGAAATGATGCCTTATGTCTATATGTTTGGTCCTATAATGTTGAATAAGATTTTTTGATATACAAATGGCACTAGAGTTATCACAATATATTAGAATTGTGCCTATTGTAAATCCTAAATCAATCAACTATTATTTCAACAAAAGAACTTGTGCTACATAACTTCTTAAGACAATGTATTCAGCTTCAGTAGTAGATAGGTCTATGGAATTATATTTTTTACTACACCAAGAAATTAAAGAGTTTTCAATAAATTGACAAGTTCCAGATGTACTTTTTTGATCAACCCTACAAGCTACAAAATTTGAATCCGATTATCTAATAATTTCTAAAGAGTTATACTTAGGATACCAAATCTCTAAGTTCTAAGTTCCTAAGAGAAATCTCAAAATCAATTTTACTACTGTTAATTGTTATTCTTTTGGATCTGATTAAAACCTAGCACATAAATAAACACTGAACAAAATATGAGGTCTGCTATCAGTCAAATAAAACAAAGATCCAATAATTCCTCTAAATTTCTTTTGATCAATAGATTTTCCATTTGGGTTATTATCCAACTGAACTGAGGAAATCATCGATGTACTAAATAGTTTAGCATTGTCCATTTCATACTTCTTGATAATATCCTTAATATACTTTGACTGACTAGGAAATGTTTACTCCTCAATTTGCTTAATGCTAAAATCTAGAAAGTAACTTAAATCCCCCATTAGGCTAATCTAAAATTCACTACCCATTATTTTAGAAAAATCATCACAAAAGTTTTTTTTCATAGATCCAAAGATGATATCATCAACATATATTTGTACAATAAGTATATCATCTCCTAATTACTTCAAAAAAAGTGTTGTCCACACTTTCTTTTTCAAAAGATCTCTTAAGTAGGAAAGTGCTTAACTTCTCATACCAAGCCCTAGGTTCCTATTTTAATCCATATAATGCATTTTTTCAATTTAAAAATATGATTTGGGTATTTAGAATTTTCAAAACCTAGAGGTTATTTATCATAAACATCCTCTTGAATCACCCCATTTAAAAAGAAACTTTTAACATCCATTTGATATAATTTAAATCCTTTAAAAATAGGTAAAGTCTAACAAAACCCTAATTACTTCAAATCTTGCTACAGGGCAAAAGTCTCCTTAAAATTAATCCCTTCAATTTGATTATACCCCTTAGCCACCAGTCTAGCCTTATTTAAAATAATAACTCATGAGCCATTCATTTTATTTTTAAATACCCACTTAGTTCCAACTACACTTTGATCCTTTGGCCTTACAATTAATTCTGAATATCATTCCTTACAAATTGATTTAATTCTTCTTACATTGCCAAAATTTAAAATTCATCTGAAAGTGCTTAAATTTCATTTGTTGCGTATCTGATTTCAAGGATAAGAATTTTGATGATAATAAACACTTATGTTTCTCTTCAGTTGCTTTGCCTATTAACATTTCAGGTCCACAAGATCAAAATTGTAATTTGAACCAACTCAAGAATGGGTAGACTAGGTCTGAGCCAATTTATAAATCCTTTACCTTTTCTTAAGTCAATTATAAAAAATGTGTTTTCTGATGCTAAGTAACCTTACACACACACTTGGAAAATTTTTGACTGATTTTAGAGTTTTTTATTTTTACTCACATTATCTGGGATGATCCAAAATCATCCTGGATGATCAATTAAAAATAAAAACCCTAATTAGGGAATCCTGGTTAAGGCATCCATCATTAAGCACATCATCTCAGACGATGTTATCATCATCTTGGACGATAGGCTCAAATCAGAAAGAATCAACTCCAGATCTATTTAGGTAGCTTTTATTTTTGGACATCATTCAGGATGATGTTCTAGATAATGCATCATAATTATGACTAAATTAATCTGGTAATTAAGAAAAGAATTAAGGTTGATTACATGATCACATCATCTTAGATGATCACAGGATCATCCAGGATGATCAGTTAACAAACCTTAATTTTTCCTGGATGATCAAACATTGGCCTACATTTATTTACGACGATGCTCTAGACAATCTATGATATTTTGAACAAATCATCCCGGATGATCGTGATATCATCTTGGATAATCAGGTCAATATTATATCATCTAGACATCCATTCAGGGCAATATTCTGGATGATATGTGATGTTTTAAAGTAATCATCTTGGATGATCGCAAGATTGTCTTGGATGATTAAATTACGTTTCAATCATCCAAACTCCCATCCAGGGCAATGGTCTAGATGATATTTATTAATTTGTACTAATCATACAGGATGATATATTATCGTCCTGGACTATATGAACAAATTTCCTTCAAATCATCCCAAATCTTCCTAACTTATTGAGCTAAATTTATACTGATCATACAGGATGATCGGTTGATCATCCTGGATGATAAAGTCAGTTTGTTGAAATTAAGATCTATTTTGAAGCTCTTCTTTATAAGTTCTCTTATTTCACCCAAGAGGGTATCTTTTACTATTTTCTTGACCTGAGAGAGCCTAGAAAAGAGGGAGAGAAAGGGAGAGAGAGAAAGAGAAACTTGTGATGAGGTGTTTGTGAGGGGTTTCAAAAAATTTTCTCCAAGCAAAGATCCAAGTCATCTTCTTCGATCATCATCCCTAGTCCTTGGAGGTTAAAGAGAGATCTACTTCAATAATCGATCAAGGTTCTCTGCCTGCTTCAGGAGGAAGTGAAAGGAGTCGAGTTCTCTACCTCACTGGTGTCGGTGGAAAGGAGGTTTTGTAAGGGCTTCTCCGCCTTACGATGGGAGCAAAAGAAGAGTCACTGAGTTTAGTGCAATACCCGGAGGGTGCCTCCAAGAGTAGACATAGGTTGAGTTGATCGAACCACCATAAATCTATGTATTCTATATTACTGCTTTCTCCACATTTTATTTATGCACTTTAAATTTTCTTTATGGTGACTTGTGGTTTGAGTTTTGTTTTTTGATTTAAAGATTTTTAAAAATACCAATTCACCCCCGACCCCCTCTTGGTTAGCCTTGGGCTAGTTCTTAAGGGCTTAACATCCCTAACAAACTTTCAAGTGGTATCAGAGCGAGATTCATAAAATTGAGTTTTTGAGAACTTTTGAATTTTGATCCATGGCTAACTCTAGTAATCATAATAGTGTGGAAGGGTGTTTTATTACCTGACCACCTTTATTTGATAATATTTCTTTTGATTTTTGAAAAACTCTCATGTTTATATTTTTACAATCTTGATGATAGGAGTTTAGCACAACTTAATGTAAAATATTTGAATTATTTTTTTTTTGTGCTTTAAAATCTAAAGATTATATGCCTGTTTCAACTTGTGTTATCGGTAAAGAGATTTAGGATAAATTGTGTATCACTTATGAAGAAATCAAAGAAGTTAAGCAATCTTGATTGAATATTTTATTGCATGGTTATTAACTTTTTTGTATGAAACCTTTTGAATCAATTTCTGAAATGTATACAAGGTTTACTCAAATTGTTACCTCTTTGCATGCCTTAGGAAGAGAATTCACTAACTATGAAAAAGTGAATAAAATTTTAAAATGCTTGTCTTCCTCTTTTGATGCTAAGATTACTCCAATTACTGAATCCAAAGATTTGAATATTTATTTGATTGATAACTTACTTGGATCACTCATTGCCTATGAGCAAGGGGTGAATCTAAGAAATTTTGATGCAGGTGAGAAAAATAAGGAGAAAACTATGGCACTAAAGGAAAACAACATGGACACTGATTCTTTTGGGTCTGAAAGTGATGATGTTGCCTTAATCACAAAGCAATTTAAAAGCTTTCTAAGGAAAAAAGAAAAAGAACCATCAAAAGTGAAAAAAAGGCAAGGGAAATAAAAATTCCAAGAGTTCTAATGATATGATTTATTTTGAATGCAGGAAATCGGGACACACTAAAACTGATTATCCTGCACTTAAGGCTCACCCAAACAAGGGGAAGGGTGAGGAGAAACCCAAGTTCAAAAAGATAAGAAGAGATTCCAAAAGGTATTCTGGGTGGATTCGTCATCGAACTCCTCTGAGACTGAAGTTGAAGAGGAGATAACAAACTTGTGTTTGATGGCAGACGATCATCTTGGTCAAAGTGATCAAGAAAAGGTATATGAACTAACCTATGAGCAACTACTTAAAGTTTCTAAATAAATTCATGCATCATATAAGAAACTTAAGAAATCTCATGCTAGTTTGAAATTAGAGTTTTTAAATTTTCAAAAAAGAGCATGAAATTCTTCTTAAAGATTATTCCAAATTAGATAACAATCTTATGTCATTACTTGATGAGTTTGATGCATTAAACAAAAAGAATATTAAATTGTCTAATGCACATGATTCCTTGATATCATCTTATACTGAGTTAAAAAAAGAGTTTAGGAAATTAGAAAATCTCAAAGTTTTTGAAAATAAACCAACATTGCTTGCATCACATAACTTTAATAGGAAGTATCACCACCCGAGTAGATTAATAAATCCTTTTTCTGGTGTTAGATGTTTTTCATGTGGCTTGTTAAGACACATGGCTCACACTTGTACTGTTCACTATAGTATACATTGGGTATGGAAACCCAAGTTGTATGATTCAAGCATAATACACATGCATTACATTCTTCTTTCTATAAGAAGGGACCCAAACTTATTTGGGTTCCTAAATCTGATGTTTGATGATTTTGTAGGTGTGCTCTCACAAATGGCCTCGTGAGAGCATGTGGTACTTGGATAGCGGATGCTCATGACACATGACAGGAGATGCTAACCAATTCATTTTATTGGAGGCCAGAGATGGAGGCATTGTTACTCTTAGAGATAACACCACAAGAATAGTGGTGGGCACATGTATAATTAGAAACTACAAAAACCTTTTGATTGAAAATGTTTTGCTTATAAATAGACTAAAACACAACTTGCTCAACATTTGTCAGCTTTATGATAAGGGCTTCATCATAAAATCTTTAGCAAATACTTGTATTATTAACTTAAATAATAACATTATTTTGCAGGGAAAGCGGATCAACAATATTTATATGCTTGACTTAAATAATATTGAATGTGCTGCTTCATTTTGCTTAAAAATTGCTACTGATGATTCATGGTTGTGGCATAGGAGGTTATGTCAAGCTAGTAGAAAAACCCTTTGGTGAGTGACCCAGAAAGACCTAGTTAGAGGTGTCCCCAAGCTTAAGTTCTCAAAAGATCATCTTTATAATGCCTGCCAACTAGGGAAGCAAGTCCAATGCTCTTTCCACTCCATTAAAGATATTAGAACTTCTAGACCCTTAAAAGTCCTTCACATTGATTTGTTTGGACCCATTAGTATTGCCAGCTTAGGGGGGACTTTTTATGGTTTTATGATTATCGATCACTACTCGAGATTTACTTGGATTATATTTCTATCTCATAAGAATGAGTCTTTTAATGAGTTTAGATCATTCTCCACTTGGATTCAGAAAAAGCTAAGTTGTGAGATCTTGACCATCCATAGTGTCTATGGGGGAGAGTTTGAAAATAAAAGATTTGGATACTTTTGAGAGGATAAGGTGATTAATCATAACTTCTCAACTCTTAGGACCCCTCAACAAAATGGGGTAGCTGAAAGGAAGAACCAAACCATAGTTGAAGCCGCTAGAGTCATGCTTACTAAGTATTCACTTTTAAAATATTTTTGGACTGAAGCGATAAACTCAGTTTGTTATGTGTTGAACAGGGTGAATGTTAGAGCCAAACTTGATAAGACACCCTATGAGATATTTAAGTGTAGGACACCTAACCTTTCCCACCTCCATGTCTTTGGTTGTAAGGTATTCAGTCTTAATAATGGGAAGTGACACTTAGGAAAATTTGATGGAGTGTTCTTAGGATATTCAAGTGTGGATCTTTAGGGTGTTTAATAAGAAGACATTGGTGGTGGAGGAAACTACTCATGTAGTGTTTCATGAATCTGATCCTAAGAAGTCTAGAGTTGAGGATGATGATGAAGTTGAAATTTTTTGAAGAGGGTAGAGCCCCAAAACACTGAAGGAGTAGGTGAGATTACCCAAGAAGTAGAAAATATAGATCTAGAGGAAAAGGTTTAACCTACACACACTTTTCTTAGAGAATGGAGATTTTTTTCAAGTCATCCTAAAGAATTGATCATAGGAGACCCTTCTGAAGGTGTTAGGATTAGGCATGGACTTAAGAAGGAAGTAAAACACTCTGTCTTTATCTCAATGACTAAATCCACCAACATCAATCAAACCCTTTTTAATGAGTTTTATATCTTAGCCATACAAGAAGAATTAAACCAATTTGTTAGGAATGATGTTTGGGAACTTGTAGAAAGAGTAAAGAGACAAAGTGTAGTTGGAACCAAATGGGTCTTTAAGAATAAATTGAATGATTCTGGTTTGGTGGTTAGGAATAAGGCAAGATTGGTGGTTAAAGGGTACAACCAAATAGAAGCGATAGATTTTGAGGAGACCTTTTCCTTCATGTAGCTTGATTGGAAGCCTTTAGAGTGTTATTAGTCTTTGCCTGTTATAAGGAATTTAATATTTTTCAAATGGATATTCAGTGTGCATTTTTAAATAGAGTAATAAAAGAGGATATATTTGTAGAGTAACCTCCAGGTTTTGAGAGTTCCTGATTTCCAAATCATATTTTTAAATTAAAAAAGACCTTATATGGATTAAATCAGGCACCTAGAGCTTGGTATGAGAGACTTAACACATTCTTACTAGAGAGTGAGTTTGTTAAGGGGAGTGTAGATACCACTCTTTTTCTAAGGAAAGTAGGAGATGAATTACTCATTATACAGATCTACGTCGATGATATAATTTTTGTATATTCTGATAAAAGGCTATGTGTTAATTTTTCTAAAATAATGAGTAAGAAATTTGAGATGAGTATGATGGGAGAGTTGTCCATCTTTTTGGGGTTTAGCATAAAACAACTGGATGATGGAACCTTTCTAAATCAATGAAAGTACATAAAGGACATCTTAAAGAAATATGAAATAGATAAAGCCATGCTAATTAATACTCCCATGACCTCTAGTGTTCAGTTGAAAAAGGACCCAAACGGAAAATTAGTTGATCAAAAGAAGTATAAAGGGATAATTAGATCTTTACTTTACATGACTACTAGCCGACCTGATATAATATTTAGTGTTTGTCTCTATATTAGATTTCAAGCTGATCTTAAAGAATCCCATCTAAGTACAGTTAAGAGAATTCTTAGATATCTCTTAGGGACCCAAAATAGAGGAATCTAGTATCCTAGGCACAATACTTCTTTTGAGATTATTGGACATTCTTATTTTGATTTTGCAGGATATAAGGTGGATAGAAAGAGCACTTCCAAGACTTACCAATTTATTGGACAGTCTTTAGTCTCATGGTCTAGTAGAAAATAAAACTCTATTATAGTTTCCACTGTTGAAGCTGAGTATGTTGCTTTAGGAAGTTGTGTGGCCCAGGTCCTTTAGTTGAAGCAGAAAGTTCTATATTTAGGATTACTTGTAGGCACAATTTTGATCCTTTGTGACAACACTAGTGCCATTTGCATTTCTAAGAATCCTCAAGGACAAAGCATCTAGATATAAGGCATCACTTTATTAGAGATCATGTGACCAAAGGAGACATTGAGTTACACCATGTAGAAATTGAGAATTTACTGGTTGACATCTTTACAAAACTACTGGCCTTCGATACTTTCAACACTTTAATGACTAGATTGGGTGTGATTGACATAAATGCATGAACTTGATTCTTACTGATTTCTATTTTTTTATCTGTTATTTATTTTTCACTTCTGTTTTTTTATTTTTGTAGTTTTTCCTTGTTTATTTTTCCACTTCTGTTATTTTATTTTTCGTCAAATATTTTAATTTGTTTTCTTTTTCTTTTAATCAATGTTGAATTGATATCTTATACATTGTTTTTATTTTTGAAAATTTATAGTCAATGTTTGATATCTCTAAATCAGTTAAAGGGGGAAACACAGTTGATTGTTTCCTTTTCTCTAACTTTTTTAGTGGTGTAATTTTCTTTTCTAAATAAATGTCTATCTCAAATCAATAAATGGACTTTGAAATTGAGATCTTTTCAATCTTGGTACAGTAATCTATCTTATATATATAATGTTTAAAGTTTTTATTTTACCTTTAGATTTTTTGTAATCTTGTTATTGTATTTATTATTTGATTTTTTTATTTTGTTTTATAATTCATTCTTCCTTATATTAGAGAGTAAGTTTTTCTTCTCTAATATGTGAAAGATATAATCACAATTGAGAATATTTAAGAATTTTAAAAAAGTGATCTAACTTGCAAATAAATAAATAAAAAGTAGACAATGATGCCAAAATTAAAAGATACGCAATGATGATATTATATATATATATATATATATATATATATATATATATATATATATATATATATATATATATATATATATATATATATATATATATATATATATATATATATATATATATATATATATATATATATATATATATATATACAAGGTGTATCAAAAATTAGAAGATAAGCAAAGATCACTAATCAAATTGACAAGAGGCATAAAATGAGCCCACCAAAAGCAAGCTTCTTCTCTTTCAAAAATTTTAAATCTTAGAAGAATTCGTGTGTCACTTTATATTTTTCAAAGCCCTGATTTTGAAATTCATGATCGTAACTAATTACTTTGATATATTATTCTATAAAATATTTTTCATAAACCAAGTTTTGAATGGATCTCTTTTTCTTATCCAATTGATTTTTCTAATTTAGAAATTTATTTTCAAAAGATAGTTTGCCATGGGAGAAGTTCGAGGTAGGGCTAACAAGATTGGTTGTTCTACCATTTTTCGGATTTCAACGATGTTAACTCATTGATTCTTACAAATTTTTAATTCAATCATATGGAGAATTTATCATATTCAATCTTTGATTTAAAAAAAACCTTTGTTTATCATTTTTTTTTATGTTTTTGTGTCTTTTTTTGTATTTTATTTTTTTTTTATCTTTTTTAGAGGATTTTCATGTTTTTTCTTTGATCATCTCCATCCATCCTCTGATTTACTTTCAGCGGCCGCCACCACCACCATCTTCTTTGGATAATCAGGGGCCATCTTTCTTTTAGTTTATTTTCATGATATTATTTTTTTTCCTTGTTTTATCCTTCTCTTATTTTACAATTTATGTGTTATTTTCCATTTTTCTCTTCCTTTTTATGATGTCAAAAGGGGAAGTACCTGTACTGTTCTAGTTTATACTATTGTTTGATAGTTAAACTTTATTTATTTATTCTCACTCTCCATTAAAATGTTTTGAATTGCTTTAATTATTTTTGTGTTTGCCATCATAAAAAAGGGGGAGATTGTTGTATATCTATTTTTAGGGAATAGAATTTTGATAATAGAAAACACTTTTGTTTCTCTACGACTGCCTTATCTACTAATATTTCAGGTCCACAAGATCAAAACTATAATTTGAAACAGCTCAAGATTGGATAGATTAAGTCTGAGTCAGTTTGTAAATCATTTACCTTTTTTTGAGTCAATTATAAACGATGTGGTTGCTAATACTAAGTAGTCTTGCACACACACACACACACACTTGGGAAAAATTCTGACTGATTTTAGAGTTTTGTACTTTTACTCACATTATTCAGGACGATCCAAAAATCATCCTAGATGATCAGTTAATAATAAAAACCCTTATTTGGGCATCTTGGTTAAGGCAGCCATCATTAAGCACATCTGGAAAGATAGGCTCAAATAAAAAAGAATCAGTCGCCAGATCTATTTAGGTAGCTTTTATTTCTATACATTATCCAGGATAATGTCCTAGAAAATGCATCATAATTATACCTAAATTAATTTGATAAATAAGTAAAATAATTAAGGTTTGATTGCACGATCATATTATCCTGGACGATCGCAGGATCATCAAGGATGATCAGTTAACAAACCTAAATTTTTTCGGGACGATCATACATAAGCATGCATCTATTCATGGCGAAGCCCTGGATGATCTGTGTTTTTTTGAACTAATCATCCCGGACAATCATGATATCATCCCGGACGATCAAGTCAATATTTCATCGTCTAGATATCCATCCAGGGCGATGTTCTGGATGATCTGTGACGTTTTAAACTAATCATCCTACAGGATTACGAGATCATCCTGGACGATCAAGTTACTTTTCAATCGTCCAAACTCCCATCTAGGGTGATGGTCTAGATGATATTCATTGATTTGTTCTAATCTTAAAGGATGATACGAATAAATTTCCTTTTGATCATCCCAAATTGTCCTAGTTGATTGAGCGTAATTTATACTTATCGTACAGGATGATTGGTCGATCGTCCTGGATGATAAATTCAATTTATTGCAATTAAGAGCTATTTCAAAGCTCTTCTTTATAAGTTCTCTTGTTTCACCCAAGAGGGTATCTTTTACTGCTGTCTTGACTTGAGAGAGCCTAGAGGAGAGGGAGAGAAAGGGGGGGGGAGAGAGAGAGAGAGAGAGAGAGAGAGAGAGAGAGAGAGAGAGAGAGAGAGAGAGAGAGAGGACCTTATGAGAGGGAGTTTGTGAGGGGTTTCACAAATGTTACTCCAAGCAAGGATCAAAGTCATCATTTTTTATCTTCATCCCATATCCTTGGAGGTTCGAGAGAGGTTTACTTTAGCAATTGATCAAGTTTCTCTTCCTGCTTCAGGAGGAAGCAAAAGGAGTCAGGTTCTCTGCCTCACCAATGTTGGTAGAAAGGAGGTTTTGTAAAGGTTT
Source organism: Dendrobium nobile (assembly GCA_022539455.1). Classification (NCBI taxonomy): domain Eukaryota; kingdom Viridiplantae; phylum Streptophyta; class Magnoliopsida; order Asparagales; family Orchidaceae; genus Dendrobium; species Dendrobium nobile. The sequence goes on along the minus strand of CM039736.1, from coordinate 22,687,868 downwards.
CCCCACCTTGCTGTGGGAGCAAAATGAGAGTCACTGAGTTTAGTGCAATGTCTAGAGGGCGCCTCTGGGGAGTGGACGTAGGTTAAGTTGACTGAACCACTATAAATCTTTGTATTATTTATTACTATTTTTTCCACATTTAATTCCTACACTTTATTTTTTTTTGTGGTGAATTGTGGTTTGAGTTTCATGTTTTGATTTAAAGATTTTTTAAAATACCAATTCACCCCCCCCCCCCCTCTTGGTTAGCCTTGGGCTAGTTTAAAAGGGCTTAACATCCCTAATGAACTTTCAAACCCTAATTTCTTCAAGTCTCGCTATAGGGGCAAAAGTCTCCTCAAAATCAATCTCTTCAATTTGATTATACCCCTTAGCCACCAATCTAGCCTTCTTTCTAACAACAACTCCCGAGTCATTCATTTTATTTTTAAATACCCACTTAGTTTCAACTACACTTTGATTATTTGACCTTGCAATTAATTCCCAAACATCATTCTTTACAAATTGATTTAATTCTTCTTATATTGCCAAAATCTAAAATTCATCCAAAAGTGGTTGAATTATATTTATGAGTTCTATTATAGAAATAAATGGAGAATGATTGAGTTCTTTACTAAGTCCATGCCTAGTACTAACACCCTCATTAGGTTCACCTAAAATAAATTCCTTAGGGTAATTTTTAGAAAATTTCAAATCTCTAGAAAAAGGTTTTCTATCTCCAATTTTTTTTTCCAAATCAATCTTCTCAATCTTTTGGGAGTTATTTTCTATTTCATACTCTTTTAAATTTGGCTCTTTCAAAATTCTATATTCATCAAATATAAAATATGTGGTATCCTTAACTACCAAAGTTCTTTTGTTAAATACTCTATAAGATTATTCAATGTTAGAGTTTCCAAGAAAAATTCCTTCATCTGATTTTGGATCAAATTTTTCTAACGATAATTTTCCATTATTATGTATGAACACCTTGCATCCAAAAACATGCAAATGTGATAAATTATGTGTTCTCCCTTTAAGAAGTTTATAGTGTATTTTCTTCAATTTTGATCTAATTTTCACCCTATTTAAAACATAACATATAGTGCTAACCGCTTCAGCCCAAAAATATTTAAGAAGTGAGTATTCTGCCAACATGGCTCTAACAGCTTCAACTAATATTTTGTTCTTTCTTATGACTATCCCATTCTACTGAGGAGTCCTAAGTGCAGAAAATTGTGATCAATTCCTTTTCCTTTATAAAAATTCTTAAATCTTTAATTTTCAAATTCTCCCCTGTGATCACTTTGGATTGTTAAAATCTCACACCCTAATTTCCTCTGAATTCAAGTCCAAAAATATCTACATTCATCAATTGATTCACTTTTATGAAATAAGAATTTAACCCATATGAATCTAGTGAAATCATCAACAGTCATAAATCCATATACCTTCCCTCCTAAACTTATAATGCTAACCGGCCCAAAAAGATCCATATATAAAATCTCCAAAGGTTTAGTAGTTCTAAGATCCTTATTGGAATGAAATGAGGGCTTCACCTATTTTCCTAATTGACATGCATCAGAAAGGTGATCCTTAGTAAAGTCTAGTTTTGGTATACCTCTAACCAAATCCTTTTTGGTAATTTTCCTAAGGTTTTTTATGCTAGCGTGACAAAGTCTCCTATGCTATAATCATGATTCATCAAAAATAGTTTTCGAACAAAAAGTATTAGGAGTTTTAATACAATTCAAATCTAGCATATAAATATTATTTACCCTTATTCCATATAAAACATCATTTCCATTTAGACTTAATATACAGCTAGTGGGAAAAAATTTTACACTATACCCTTTATCAAAAAGCTGACTAATACTTAACAAATTATACTTTAAGCCTTCGAGAAGTAAAACATTTTCTACGAAAAAATTTTACAAGTTTTCGATCATACCCGTGCCAACCACTTTTCAAGTGGTGTTATCTCCTAATGTAACTCGCCTCCATTCCTTGCTTCCAGCATTATAAATTATGTAGTGTCTCTAATCATAAGCTTTGAGCAACTATTGTCCAGGTACTAAATGCTCTCACGAGGCCTTATATGATAGCGATTCTGCAAAACTATCCAATGTTAAACTTGAGAACCCAAACAAGTTTGGGGTCTCCTTTTAGCAAAATAAAACTAGATGCATATATGATATGACTTAGTTTATGCATCTTAGATCTCCACACTAAATGAGTTTTTCTATCTAAGGTATAAGTATGTGAATTATGTCCAATCATCCCACAAGAAAAAAATTTAACTCCAGGAAATGGGTTTCTCAATTTTCTATAATAATTTTGTATTTTCCTGGGTTTTAATATTTTTGACCTCAAATTAAGATTAGTAAAATCTTCAAGTATTGGGGATTTCCTATTTTCCTTAAGAGCTTGCACTTTCAATTTAAGAAATGTGTTTAAGTCTTCTAACACATTCTTATCAAAATTTAAATAGTGCTCTCTCTTCTCATATTCATCCTTAAAATCTTTGAATTCCTTTTCCAATTAAACATAGATGAATTTAAAAGATCAATCTTTTTATTCAACTCATTGAATTCATCATGTAATCTCATGTGGTTGTCATCTACCAAAGCGTGATCTTTCCTAAGGATTTCATATTCTTTTTTCAATTCTTGCACTTCTAGGTTTAGACTTGCATGCATTTTCTTAAGTTTTCTATATGCATCTTGTATTCTTTCAGAAACTTCTAACAATTCACCATAGGTTAAGTTACATACCTCTTATTGATCTGATTGATCAAGATTATCGGCCATTTAACACAAGTTGGTGACTTCCTCCTCCTAGTCTGTTTCTGTTGAATCCGAAGCTGAGTCCACCCAAAAAGCTCTCTGAAATCTCTTCTTTCCCTTCTTCACTTTTACTTTATCTTCTACATACTTCTTGGTAGGAGTGGCTTTTAGATTTTGGCATTCTGATTTTATATATCTTGGTTTCCTGTATTCGTAGCAAGTCACATAATTAGAAATCTTAACACTTTTATTGATCTTACCTCTGTTCAACTGTTAGTGTCTCTTCTGCTTCATTTTAAGAAAATTTTTGAATTGCCTAGTCATAAGGCAATGTCATTCTTATCCTCAGGTTGTGACTGATCACTCTTCCAGTCCTCCACTTTTAGTGCTATGTTCTTCTTCTTTTGATGTTCACATGCATCAATCTTCCTTTGACTCACTCCTTACTTGTAAGCAATTAGTGATCCAAGAAGATTATCAATAGATTAAATATTTAAAAATTTTGGAATCTATAATAGAAGTTATTTTAACATCATATGCTGTAGGCAAACAACAAAGAATTTTATTGATCATTTCAGCATTTTTTAGTTCCATACCTAATGCATGTAAAGAAGTGAGTATTTGAGAAAATTTTTTATACATCAGAGATGGATTCATTTGGTTTCAAGTGAAATAATTCATAGTCCTTTAATAAGATGCTTAATATATATTACTTTACTTCACTAGTTCCTTTATAAGTAATACAAAGTCTATCCCATATGTTCTTTCCATTTTTGCAAGTGGAAACCTGTATGTAATCTTATTGCTTAAGTGTACAAAAGAAACTGTTTAAATATTTTGCATTTAATTATGCTAGGTTATGTTCTTCTACATTCCAGTCAGCAAAGGGTGTTTCAACTCTAATGCCATCAACAAATCTAGTTGGCCTAGTATATTCTTCTTGAACTAGGATCCACATGATAAAATCTAGTGATTGCAAAAATATAGACATGCATGTTTTCCAAAAATCGAAAGGGATATTGTCAAATAATGGAGGTCTAATGATTGAGTAACCTTCTGGTGTGTTTTAGTTTCCAAAAGCAGCCATTCTAATTTTTTAAAAAGTAGTCTAAACTTATAGTTTTGAAATGAACCTCTGATATCACTTAATAATTCTTGATTAGGTTGTTAAACCTAAGCTATTGCCCCATGGCTAACTAATAGGAGAGGGGGGTGAATTGGTAATTTTAAACTTTCTCTTCGATTTTAAAATTTGAAAAACTTTGATTCAATTAGCAAGTTAATTAAGTTTTTAAAAACAAAATTTTCAACCACAAAAAATAACTTGCATTAAATAAATTGCATAAATTTAAAATACATAAAGATTTATAGTGGTTCGGTCAAACACGACCTACATCCACTCTTTGAAGACTCCCTCTTCAGGTGTTGCACTATTACCAAAGTGTCTCTCCTTTTGTCCACACAATAACGCAGAGAAGCCTTTACAAAACTATCTTCCACCAATCCTCGGTGCTGCAGAGAATCATCATTCTTTTACACTCTCTAAGTGTCGGTGGAGAACCATCAACCTTTCACACTCTCCAAGTGGCGGCAGAGAACCGTCGTCCTTTCACACTATCCAAGTGTCGGCAGAGAAATATTGTCTGTTCACACCCTCCAAGTGTCGATAGAGTACTAGATCTTCTTCAAAGATCTTCTCTCAAGCAACTAGAGAGATAAGAAGAAGAGTGATAAAATAAATCACAAAGAGATCCTTCAAGAAGAGGAGTGATAAAATAAATCACAAAGAGATCCTTACCTTTGAGTAACCTTATGAACCCTTCAAACTCCACTTGCAAGAAATCTCTCTCAAATACCCTCTCACACTCTCTCTTTCAATTGCCCTTAAAAATCACATTGACCAGACCTTTTCACATCAGTTTTAGTGGACCTTTTATATCAATGATACAAAAAACCATCTAAAAAAATGAAATATTCAATTTTGAGCATACACGACCGTACAATACGATCGTATGTTCGGACGTATGAACAGTTCAAAAACTATTGTATACGAACCTGTTGTGAATCGATACCAAATGATTCATACAGGATCATCATTTGGGATTAACCAAGTTCATCTGGTACGAACAATTAGAAAATTTTCAACTTTGTTGGGATGAAACATCGGGACGAAGAGGGACCTAACAATTTCATACTCTGGAAGGCATGTACAAACTGTTGATCATATAGTACGATCCATACTTAGAAAAAAATCTTTCATAATGAAAATGAACCCATCCATTTCATACACTAGAAGGCATGTATGAATGGTGATCATATAGTATAATCCATACTTAGAAAAGATCTTTTAGTATGAAAACAGACCCATCCATTTTGATCTCTGGAAGGCATGTACAAATTGTTGATCATACAGTATGATCCATACTTAGAAAAAATCTTTTAGAATGAAAATGGACCCGTCCATTTCGTACTCTAGAAGGCATGTACGAATGGTAATCGTATAGTACGATGGATACTTAGAAAATTTTCATTTTACTATTCATTTGACTGTTAATTAGGAAAAATAGTTTAACAAATCATCCTGTATGAAGTTTATTCGTACAGTACGACCAATTTTAAAAATTGCAAAAAATAAACTCTCCCCTAGTGTGTGTGTGCGCAGTTACTCAATTACAATCACACTCTCACAAACTCAATAAAATAAAAATACATACTTCAAATATAATAACCCTCCTTATCTGATTTGAATTCTTCAATTATCCAAAGTATGATTTTGCTAAAAAGTTAGTACACACGCATAACAAAACTATGCATCCAAAATATGTTAGGAGAAATAATAATAAAACCAATAATACTTGGAATTATCAAAAACATATATGTTTCAAGAATATTAATAATTAAGAACTAAATTGCAACTATCTCAACATAACTAAGATGTTCAATAGAAATAGAGCTAGAAGAGTTAAGTCGGCTATCATTAAATAAAACATGATCCAGCCGTTGCCATAAATGGCCACAGTTCCAAGTAAATTTGTTACCAAAAAAGCCAATATCAATGAGGTTACAATCCATAATCATATTATTAAAGTCCTCCATTACGTGAAAAATAGGAGTTGACCCCCCAATACTCTCTGAAGGATAAGAAATAGTGTTAAAATCACCACCCACTAACGAAGGGAAATAATAAATACTGTGAAAATCAGAGAACTGCTCCCAAAGCTCTTTTCTAGTACCATGCGTAGAGGCAACATATACAAAAGAGACACAATAATTTATATTTAAAACTTCAATATTATAATGCAGAACTTGGATAAAGTCACCAAGAATATTAATCTGAACCAAAGCTTTCCAAAATAAACAAATTTTATTACCAGAGTTCAAAGTGCATGCTTGAAATCTAAAAATTTAGTAGTATTAAGTAATTTAGAAGTATTAACAAGAGGTTCAAGTAAAATAAGAATAGAAACATCATAGATATGGCATAAATTCTTAACCCTCAAACAACAAGAAGGGGCATCCAACACCCCTAATATTCTAAATAAAAAATTGAAAAATTCATAGTACCTTTATCTTGAAAACATCCCAAACCATAGATATGGGGGCTTTAAATATTTTTATCTAATAAAAACTTATATTTTGATTGCATGAAAGTTTTAGCTCTAAATCTATCCAAAACTTGAATTCTTACTTATAATAGCCCAAATAACCCTTCCATTATAATTATAAAAGGACTCTAACCAAGTTATCAACTTCACCATAATTATTTTATTGAATTTGCACCCTAATGATTTCATAACCATGGGTTTTAAATAAGTCAAGGTCAAAGATCTTTAAAGCACATTTTGCCCATAGTAGAAAAATGTTTTGTAACAACATTTAATGTTTTTAATGATATAAGAATTTGAGTTACATTACAAATATTATATATGTTTACTCAAGAAATATTTTATTTCTATCTCAAAGTTTTAAATTTCTTCAATTAGAGGTTTATTCATAAAATGAAAAACTAAAACTTGAAATATTATATTTTGTTTACTTTTATCCACGTTATTACCACCTCCAAATGGTCTTAACCAAATCTTTGTAAGAACCTACGAAAATGTAAAATTTTACTAAGATTATTTAAATAAAAAGGGTGTTTTCTTCAAATATGAAATGAAACATGGAATTGAAATTAAAATAAAATATAAAAGTTTATGATTTTTTTATCATCATTTATATCTTAAATGCTTTGTACAATGATTAAAATTTAAAAGGAATACTTACTTTAAATATTTTTTAAAGATTGTTTTTGCATTCATTAGAATATGTGTTAAACATGGTGCTTTTAATTTGACTTAGGTGTTCCTCCATAAAGTAGTTAATCAAATCATACCTTAGAAATTTTCAATTTAACTGTTCGTACTGTACGAAGTTACATTCGTACAAACGACATCTAGAGTATGAAATGGCTACATACTAGTTTGTCCCAAACAAACTCACCTTTTTTTTAACTGATCATACTATGTGAAATAAGTTTCATATAGATGATATCCAGAGTATGAAATGGGTGCGCACCTGTTCATTTATATGAACATGCAACTTTTTTTCAACTGTTCGTACTGTATAAAATTGCATTCATACATACGACATCCAAAGTACAAAATGGACTCGTCCATTTTAATACCAAATGAATCATGATTTGGTTAAAATGATTACACTGTATAAAATAAATTTTGTATAGTACATCGACTTGAGCACAAAAAGCATCCGTACGGAATCATACCTGATGAACTTGTTCATTTTTTGAACTATTCATACAGTACAATGTTAGTTCGTACATACGACTAACAGAGTATGAAAATAGGTTTGTACATATTCATACCAAGATTTTTAAATTATTCATACATAAGAAGTATGATCATAATGTATGATCCAAGATGGTTAAATTAAAATTTTTAGTTTTCTAGATGATTTTTCTTGTCCTTTCTATATAAGGTCCTTAAAATTGACTGCCCATGAACTGTTGCAACCCATGACCCCGAGTTTGAGATTTTGATGATGACAAATAATGTCGTCTGAATTATGTATTCATTTAATATTATTTTGTTTGCTATTATCCATGAGTACTAACATTTCAGGAAGATCACAAGCCACTCATGACGACAGGAAGACTCAAGAATGGGTAGATTAGGAGTATGAGTCTGACAATGAATTTTGTTATTTATTTTATTTTTATTTTCTAGAGTCTGGCCACAAAATGCATAAAAGTCTGAGCAACCAGGCACACACACAGGGGGAGAGGGTTTTTTAAATGAAAAATTTGGAGATTTTCTTTCTCTATAGATCATACTGTACGAAGTTATTTTGTACCATACAATCTGAGCTTGTAGGACAATTCTGTGAATAGATCATACCGTACAAATTATATCATACTGTATGATATGTTCAAATATAAAAACCTAGCCGTCAAATTAACTTAAGTAGGTTTTTTGTCCGCCGTTCGTACTATATGAAGTATTTCGTACTGTACGATTTATTTTAAATACTTACTTAAATTAACCCGTGATTAGTGGAATAATTCAAGGCTTAATTTCAAATTGAATATCGTACTGTATGAATCCGTTCGTACAATACGATAAATAGAGATGAATTTTGATTGTCCCGAAGATCGTCCTAGACGATCCATTATTTTTGCCTCTTCATACAGTACGATGTAGATCGTACTATGCAATGAACATAGACGACTCTTGATCGTCCCGAAATTCATCCTGGATGATGCATTGTTTTTGACCATTCATACTATATGATACATATCGTACAAAACAATAAACAGAGATGACTTTTGATCATCCCGGCTATCATCCTGTACGATCAGTAATGTTGAGGATCGTACCGTACGATTCAGTATCGTACTGCACGATTTATTTTGAACTGTTCGTACATCTTCGTACCAGAACAAAGCTTGGTATACATATTGTACTGTACAATTAGAAATCATATTGTACGATAGTAACGGCTACTTTGAAATTTTAGGGATTTTGGAGCCCATTTTTATGTGTCAAAATAGTTATATTTTTAGTGTGTGAATCAGAGAGGAGAACGTGGTTAGAGAGGGATTCCAAGGGAGAGAGCTCTTGAGAAGTTCTTTAGGGTTTGAGAGAGGAAAGAGAAGGTGAGCGTTGTGAGAGAGAAGAGGTGTGAGGGAGATCACACGGTTGCTCCGAACTTACTGCATCTTGCTCCTCCTGTGGCCCTAGAAGAATTTGTGAGAGGATTTCCAAGGGAATGGCTCTTCTACATCCGTGACCTCGAGGTACTCTGCCTTCTACAGGAGGGAGAAAAATGAGAAGGTTCTCTGTCATCGTCAGGAGGGTAAAAATAGAATTTAGCACTCCGCCATGCCGGGTTGGTGAAAGGGAGTATTATAAGGGCTTCTCCGCCTTGCCAAGGGGGGCAAAAGGAGAGCTATTGCTTGTTGTGAAATTCCCGGAGCGGAGGACTCCGGGGAGTGGACGTAGGTCATGGTTTGACCGAACCACTATAAAAATCCGGTGTGATTTATCCTTATCATTTTTATTATTGCGTGCATTTTTCATTTTCAGTATATTTGCTTGGTGAAATATTGTGATTGAACATGATTCCATTGTTGCACTTTATTTTCATGTTAAAACCTTAAAAAATATCAAAAATATTAGAACTCATTCTTAGGTTTTATTTATTGCTATAAATCTTTCACAATTCACCCCCCTCTTGTCCATCTAGTAATTTCAAGAACTCTTACTATGAATTTCTTTTGAGAGTGCACTTAGAGAGTGTCTTGGCTTTGGAGAGTGAGTGATCTCTTATGTGGGATTTGTGAGGGGATTCACAAGGTTGCCCAATGGGGAGGATCTCTTGCTTCTTCTTTAAAGTTCTTCCCTACTTCCTTAAAGGCTCTTAAAAGAACATTTCTAGGGAGATCTGGTACTCTACCAATACTAGGAGGGTATGAAAGGATGATGGTATTCTGTCGACACTAGGAGGGTGCGAAAGGATGATGGTACTCTATCGATAATTTGAGGGTGTGAAAGGATGATAGTACTCTACCACACTAGGGATTGGTGGAAGAGAGGGTAATTGAAAGGACTTCTCTGCCTTGTTGTGGGAGAAAAAGTAGAGTCACTTTGGTATAGTGCAATACTTGAAGGGTGGATATAGGTCTTGTTGGACTGAACCACTATAAAATTTGGTGTTCGTTAACTTTTTTATTTACTATTTTTATTTTCTATAATTTATTATTTATGATTAAAAATTTCATTCTGAGAAAATTTTTCATTGTGCCTAAAACATAAATGAATTTTCTAAAATTATCAAGGGAATTTTTTTGATTACCAATTCATCTCCCTTCTTGGTTAGCCTTAGGACAAATTCAACAGGTCTAATAACCTATTCAAAATTTCAAGTGATATTAGAGACTACTTTCCAAAATTAAGGTTTAAAAAACTTTTTGAAAATGATTTTGGCTACTTTTGGAAACAGTAATACACCAGATGGGTCCAGTGTAGCATTGGAAGGCTACACTAGACCAACTAGACTTATAGATGGTATTATATCTAAAATACCATTTATTAATTGGATAGTAGAGGAAAAAGAATTAGCTGAGTTGAATGCTAAACATTTAATCAACTTTTTCTGTGCACTTAAGTTTGAAGATTATTATCTTATCTCAACTTATAGAATATGAAAAGAAATTTTGGATAGACTTTCTATCACTTATGAAGGAATTAATAAGGTGAAATAATCTAGATTGAATATTCTATTATATAATTATGTATTGTTTCACATGAAACTGAATGAATCAATCACTAACATGTGCACTCATTTTACAAGGACAGATGCTTCATTGAATGCTTTAGGTAGGGAATTAATCAATTTTTATAAAGTAAATAAAATTCTTTGTTGTTTTCCTACTACATATGATGCAAAGATTACTGTTATAACTGAATCTAACAAACTAACTATTTATTCTATTGATAATCTATTTGGATCACTAATTGCTTATGAGCAAAGAGTGATTCAAATGCAAATTAATATAGGTGGCAAGCAAAAGGAGAAGAACATTGCATTGAAAGTGCATGACCCATAAAGTGCTCAGTTTCAGCCTATGATGAACTATTTAAAGTTTCTTAGAAAATTCATACTGCATATAAAAAACTCAAAAAGCTGCATGATAAGTTAAACTTAAAATTTTTAATTTTTTAAAAATTGAATGAAAATCTTAGGAATGATTAAGCATTAATTGATAGGAAGCACATAAAATTATTGGACGAGTTTGGATCTGAACAAACAACATAAACTATTAAAATCATCATATACTAAACTCAAAATGATTTTAAAATATTTATGGATGAATTCGATCATAGAGTGTACTATTTAAAAGTTGATAATGCTATTTTCAAAAGTGCTAATTCATATTTTAAAGTGGAATTGAAAGCTCTTAAAGAAAATAGGACTCCCCTTATACTTGACAATTTTTTAATCCTGATCAGAAGCCTAAAATTTCAAAACCTAGGAAAAGATAATATAGCTAGCGTAGATTGACAAATCCTTTTTCTAGAGTTGAATGTTTTTCTTGTTGAATGTTTGGTGATATCTCTCACAATTGGACAATTCATAGTAAAAGTCACTTAGTGTGGAGACCTAAGATACATAATTCATAGCATATTAATCATGCATCTAGATTATTATTATAAAAAGGTGAACCCAAACTTATTTGAGTTTCGAGTCTAATATTTAATCTTTTTGAAGAATTACTCTCATAAAAGACCTTGTGTGAGCTTTTCTCAACTGAAATGTGAATGTTTAAACCATATGACTGGAGATACGAGATAATTTATATCACTAATAGCTAATAATGAAGGCATGTTTACACTGGGAGATAATAGCATTAGGAAAGTGGTAGGCATAGGTATGATTGGCAACAATAATAATTTTTACATTGAAAATGTTTTATTGGTAGATGGATTAAATCCTAACTTATTAAGTATTAGTTAGATATATGATAAAGGATATAGTAAAAAAAAATTTCCCATAAGCTGCATAATAAGTCAAAATGGAATTGATGTATTGCATGGAAATATGGTAAATAATGTGTACATGCTTGATTTGAATTTTGTTAAATCTTTTAATATCTTTTCTATAAAAAAAATTACAAATGAATCATGGTTATGACATAGGTGACTTTATCACACGAACATGAAAACAATTTAGGAAATTTTTCCAAAAAGAGTTAGTTAGATGTATATCTAAACTAGACTTCACTAAGGATCACATGGGTGATGCATGTCAATTAGGAAAATAAGTAAAGTTCTCCTTTCATTCCATTAAGGATCTTACAACTAGTAAACCGTTGAAAATTATTTACATGGATCTTCTTGGACTGGTTAGTACTGTAAGACTAGGATGAAAAGTTTTTGGATTTGTAACAGTTGATGAATTTTTGAGATTCACTTGGGTTAAATTCTTATTTAATAAGAGTGAATCATTTGATGAGTTTAGAAGTTTTTTACTTAGATTCAGAGGAAATTAGGATGTTAGATTTTATCTATTCAAAGTGATTATGGAGGAGAATTTAAAAATGAAAAATTTGAAGATTTTTGTAAAGAATATGGAATTGATCACATTTTATTTGCACCTAAAATATCTCAGCGGAATGGGGTTGTTGAAAGAAAGAATAAAATATTAATAGAAACTGCTAAAGCCATATTGGCAGAATACTAAATTCTAAAATATTTTTGGGCTAAAGCAGTTAGTATGGCTTATTTTCTAAATAGGGTGAATATTAGATCCAAATTCAATAAGGCTCCCTATGAACTTCTTAAGGGTAAAAAACCTAATCTTTCACATTTGAATGTTTTTGGATTTAAGGTGTTTATTCATAATAATTACAAAACTCCTTTAGAAAAATTTGATCTTAAATCCGATAAAGGAAATTTTCTTGTATATTCTAGTATTGGCAAATCCTATAGAATTTTTAACAAGAGAACTTTGATAGTTGAGGAGACTACACATGTTATTTTTGATGAATCTACCATTTCAAAAGAGACAAGGTTAGAAGATGATCATATTGAAAATAACTCTCAAGGAACTGAAAAGTCAAATTTGGAAGAGAATGTTTGAACTAAAACCATTTGCCTAAAAAATGGAAATTTTCTAAGAATCATACTAAGGAATTGATTTTAGGTGAACCTAGTGAGGGTGTTCGAACTAGGTATAAACATAGCAAAGAAGTGAACTATTCTTCCTTTATATCAATAATTAAACCCACTAATACAAATTAAGCACTATCAAATAAATTTTGAATTTTGGTCATGTAGGAAGAGTTAAATAAATTTATTAGAAATGATATTTGGAAATTAATTGAAATGCCTAAGGATTAAAGTATTGTTGGATTTAAGTGGATGTTCCAAAATAAAATGAATGATTCTAGTGTTATGATTAGAAATAAGGAAAGATAAATCGATAAGGGGTGTTATCAAATAGAGAGATTGATTTTGAAGAACTTCTAGCCCACATAGCCATACTTGAAGCAATTAGGATTTTATTTTGCCTTTGTGTGTTTTAAAGGATATTAAGAGTGACTTTCTTAATGGGATGATATAAGAGGATGTTTATATTGAGGAACCTCCAGGTCTTAAAATTTTAAATTCCCTAATTATGTAATTAAATTGAAACTGGCATTATATAGACTAAAATAGGCACATAGGGCTTGGTATGAGAGGTTAACCACTTCACTATTAGAAAGGTCATTTATGAATGGAAGTATGTTTATTTACTCTTTTTTTAAAAAGGATAGGAGATGATATAGTCATTAGTCAAATATATGTTAATAATATCTTATTTGGATCTACAAATAAAAATCTTTTTGATGTTTTTTAAAAATAAGTACTGAAATTGAGATGAGTTTTATGAGAGATTTAAATTAATTTCTTAGCTTTAGCATAAAGTAAAATAAGGAAAGAACTTTTCTTAGTTAGTTAAACTATAATAAGAACATCCTCAAGAAATATGAAATGGATAATGCTAAATCAGTGAGTACACCAATGAGTTACTCTATATAATTAGATAAGGGCTCTAAAGGAAAATTTATTAATCAAAAGAAATTTAGAGGAATAACTAGATCATTGTTTTACTTGACTGCTACCAAACTATATATCAGGTTTAGTATTTATTTGTGTGCTAGATTTCAATCTAATCTAAAAGAATCATATTTGATAGTGTTATAAAGAATTATGAGATACCTTTTGAGAACTCAAAACTTAGAGAACTGGTATCCTAAGCACATCTCTTTTTTTGAATCATTTGATATTCTGATTAAGATTTTATAAGATGTAGGGTAGATCCAAAAAGTACTTTTAGAACTTATCAATTCATAAGAAACTGTTTAGTTTATTGGTCTAGCAGAAAACATAATTCATCAGCCCTATCTAATGCTGAAGTAGAATACATACCTTTGGTAGTTATGTGGCATAAGTTCTTTGGTCAAAATAATAACTGGTTGAATTAAGATTTACTATTGGCACCATTCCTATTTTTTTGTGAAAATACAAGTGCCATTTTCATTTCAAAGAATCCTATTTAACATTCTAGAACAAAGCATATTGATATAAGACCTTGCTTCATTAGAGATCATGTAGCTAAGGGAGAAATTAAATTGCATCATGCTGCTACTAAGAATCAACTTGTAGAATTTTTTACAAAATTATTGGCTTCCAACACGTTTAGCACTTTAAGAACCAGATTAGGTGTGATTGATCTTAATCCTTATATTGAAATTTTGTAAACTTGATTTATTGTATAATTATGTATTTATTTATTTTCTCTTGTTGTTTCTTTTATTTGTTTTTATTTAATTTTTGTGTTTTTTATTTTATTTTTGATTTTATTGGAAGCATGTTCTTTTGTTTGAAAAGGTTTTTTATTTATCATGTCTTGTTTTATGTGTTCTCTTTGTATTGTATGAATTTTTTGATCCACACTTGGCCATGCTCTTTTAATTTAAAGGGGGTCTTAAGCGCAGCAGGTACCTGTGCAAAGAGTATATATTTTTTATTTTTATTAATTTCCCCCTTTAATATCAGCTCCTGTATGAGCATGGCCACCTGCATAAGATTGCACAAGTATAATTAGCCCCTAACCTAGTGGTAAATCTAACGCACAATCAATCACAGAGTACAAGAAGTAAGTAAACAAATCAATTCTACACTAGCAAAAAACATGCAGTGAAAACTCGAAAGCCCGCCACACAACAGAAAAGTAAACACCGGCCTAGCCTAAAACTAGAGTTGGTTGTCCTAGAAAACCATTTAAAGTGTGTGAGGTAGGTCGTGTGGTTTTGATATTTTTATTTAATTATTAAATTTTACTAAATGATAAATTATAGTCTAACTTGATGGCTTGTGATGGGGATTTTAATTTTTATAGATTGTATACTAAATTATAAATAATTTGAATCATTATTTGTATTTTTTTAGATTTAATTTTGCTTTATTATAATATTTTGAAGTTTCAGGATCCATTAAGGGGATGATTTTTATTTTGATTAATTTTTTGGCCTAACTAATTCTAAATTTAATGAGATTAAAACCTAAGGCTTATGGTATCACAAAGTTTATTACTGCAAATATTCACCCCTATTGGGTGTGCATAGAATTTCCTTAATTTTTTCTAAATTATCTAGACATTGTCCTTAACTATTTTCCCTGGATGGCACTTGTGTCCCAATAGGTTTAACATTTTGTTCATCTAATCCTGACACATATGAAATTACACCACACAAAAATAACGTCAAAATCCTATAAATTTGAAGAGTTATGAATTTTTTAAGTTTTGAATACAAAATGGTCCTATCACTTTATAAATTCAAATAACTGCAATCCAAAGCATACCTTGACCTATAATAATCATAAGAAATGTGTCAATTACTCATAAATTTTTCACTAAAATTTGCGTCCTGTTTGACAACTAAATTATGAGAAAATCTAAAAAAAATGAAAGTTAAACAATGTAAATCTACTACAACATGAAAGTTCGTTCGGGATGTTAAGCCCTATGAACTTAGTCCCAAGCTAACCAAGAGGGGGGGTGAATTGGTATTTTAAAAATTCTTAAGACAAAGAAATAAATTCACAAACCAAATCACACCACCAAACCAAATGCGGAATTTAAAAGTGCGGAAGCAAAAATAAGAACACAAGATTTATAGTAGTTCGGTCGACTCGACCTACGTCCACTCCTTGGAGGCACCCTCCAAGTATTGCACTACAAAACGTGACTCTCCTTTAGCCCCCACAGCTAGGCGGAGAAGCCCTCACAAGAAACTCCTTTTTGCCACCCCGGCAAGGCAGAGAACCTACCTCCTTTTTGCTTCCTCCTGAAGCTGGCAGAGAACCACAACCAAAGGCCAAACTCCTTACCTCTACCGACCCTTCCACGGACGAGAAACTCCAGACGAAAGACAAGCAGAGCAATCCTTGAGCAACCCTTGTGAATCCCCTCACAAGCTCCCCCTCACAAGATCCTCTCTCTCTCCCTCTCTCTCTTTCTCTCCTCAAGGTCTTCTCAGGTCAAGGCAGCAGCCAAAGGTCTCTCAAAAACGTTGAAGAAGAGCTCTTTAAATAGAAGAGCTCAAGAGGAGCTCATTAATTGCAAGTAGCCGACTTTATCGTCCAGGCCGATATGGACATCGGCCTGGCCGATTAGTACAAATCAAGGAAGATCGGCCAGAGCACAGCCCTGGGAACAGTCCTGAACGATTGAAATTTGGCTTGATCGTCCAGGCCGATCTCACGATCGTCCTGGCCGATTAGTTCAAATAAGAGGTAAATCGTCCTGAGCACAGCCCTGGGAACAGTCCTGGTCGATTAAAATTTGGCTTGATCATCCAGGCCGATCTCACGATCGTCCTGGACGATATGATCGTATCAATCATCCTTAATTACTCCCTTGATTTCCTGATCAATTAAGGCATAATTTGGTAATTTCATCCTGGCCGATCCTGGAATCGTCCTGGACGATAATTTAAAATTCAGTATGCCTAAACTATCTAAGGCGGCTATCTCTTTCTATTTTGAGCTTATCGTCTTGGCCGATACACGTATCGTCCAGGCCGATATGTTAATGTCGGCTGCCTTAATTAAGAATCCTTAATTAGACTTTCTGTTTTAAGCTGATCGTCCCGGACGATATAAATATCGGCCGGGCCGATGCGGGCAAAAACAGAATTTCTAAGCCTCTCAAGTGTGTGTGTGAAGGGTTACTTAGCATCAGTCTTTTTGATTTATTACAAGTAGACTCAAAAGGTGAAAAATAAAATTACAGACTGACTCAACCCTAAACCTACGCGATCCTGGACTTGGCTTCCTCTTGATCGTCCGATCTTCGATTCCTGAAAAGTTAGAAGCAACAAGTAGTCCAAGAGAAACAGTGTTTGTCAATCATCAAAACATAAGCCATGAAAAAATAGATTTGCAACAATCTCCCCCTTTTTGATGATGGCAAACACAAGTAGGAAAATTCATTAAAACACCGCAAGGTTACAAAATCCAAGACCAAACAGCTTTTTCCTACACCCTACTCCCCCTTTTGTCATCACAAAAAGCGGGTCTAGAAACACAAGAAAAAGACTAACAAGCACACTAAAAAGACAGGAAACAATCAACATAAAATACAGACTAAAACAACGAGGGATCCAGATCATCAGATGGAGGTGGTGGAGGTGGCTGCTGAAAGTAGGTGGCAAGTGAGGTGAACTGAGCATTGAACCAGGCGATGTCCTGGTCATGCTGCTGCTGCTGCTGAGTAACGAAACTGTCAAATCGGGCTAAATCCTCAGCGCGGTGTTGCTCGTAGCGGGCAATGTCCTCTGAGTGTTGCTGCTCCTGAGCAACAACGTAGGTGTCAAACCGAGTCTCCCAACGGTCAAATCTCTCAATCAACTGATCAAAGGGTGAGTGCTGGTGGAGAGGGACAGGATCCGGAACGGGAGCGGGAGCGGGAGCCTCCTCCTCTCTAGCCCCCCGACCTTCCCCATCTCCTGGGTGAAGACGAGTACTATGAAGTGCAGTGAAGGAATTGTTTGAGTAGTAGGTAGGGTGACGGTTAGGATGATTAGGGTATTGGAGATTGTATTTGGTTTCAAGGACATAGGCAATGATGTGTCCTAAGGCTAGATTGGGCTTTCTCTTATGGCCTGGGTCGCGAATTGTAGTTAGGTGATCGATGTAGCGAAAGAGTAGATTAGCGGTATTGAATTCTCTTTGGGCCATAATGTAGAAAGTAGTGAGGGACAGTAGAGGGGTGATGTGAATCCGGTCCCCGGCTTTTGGGATTATGGATGTGCGAAGGACATGTTGGATTGTCCTAGCATCTTTGACCAAAGAGCTAGTCTCTCCAACATGGAAATGTGTATTGGTTTGACGAAGGAAGTGATTCGCCGTAGACCAGTCAAAATCAGGATCAGTTACTATTTGGTGCAGCTTATCCTCAGTGGTGGATAGCTGTAGAAGATCAACACAGTCCTGATATGTGATTTCGACAGGGCGTCGATTCACATAGGAGGTCATGACTGTGAAGGTGTGGTTAATGCGTAGGTTAGCAAAAAATTCAGCGAGAAGTTCGGAAGAGAAAGGGAAGGCGAGAGTGAGTATAAAACAAAGAGAGGTGTGGGCAAAAAGGTCCATTACCGGGTATGAGAGATATGCTGGATTGATTATCGGGACAGGGTAATGCTACTCTCTTTGTAGCGATGATAGGCAGCCTGATCTTCTGCCTCCCTGAATCGAGGGTCTAGAGTCACCCTCGAAGAACTCCCGGATGCCTGACGAATACGTTTCCCACCAGCCATCTGAGAGAGGTAGAAGGAAAACACAAAAGAGTTGAAGGAAGAGGGTGAGAAAAATGGCTGGAATTGGCCTGAATTTAAAGAAACGGCCCTATCGTCCTGGCCGATCGCAGAATCGTCCAGGCCGATAGGGTACAATAATTGCGTACAGGCCGATTGGTCAAAAAGGCGGTCAGATCGGCCGGGCTGATCAGATATCGACCAGGCCGAATAGACACAGGCGATCGGCCCGAGGAGTCAGGCCGAACGACCGTTGAAAAAACAGATCGTCCGGGCCGATTAGGTGTATCATCCGGGACGATGCACAATAATTGATCGTACCGGCCGAAGTTAAAACGTTTAAAATGCTTGCCATGTGTATCGTCCAGGACGAACAGTGGATCGGTCCGGCCGATGGTCCAATAATGGATCGTCTGGGGCCGAATTTAAAGATTAAAACGTACTGACACGTGGATCATCCAGGACGATCCAGTGTATCGGCCAGGACGATGCACATAAAATGCATCGGCCAGACAAAATATACTATCAGCCAGGACTATCACCAAGAGTTTGATCAAATCGTCCAGGACGATATGGGATCGTCCGGGACGATGAGTTTATTGTTTTCAAACAAAAAGGTCAGCAGATGGATTTTGAACAGAATTTGTCATATCTTCCAGAACGATAAGGGTATCGGCCCAGACGATGTGACAAGAAATTGAAATCAAGAGGTGAAGGCTGATGATCAAGACTCTCAAAAAAAATAAAACAAAAGAAAAACAGTCAAAACAAAAAAAATAAAAAGGGACAATGAAAAATCAAAAATGAATATATATTTTTTTTTTGGATTTTTAATTTTTCTAATTTTTTTTTTTTTTGTATTTATGGAGGCATCATATGAGAATTCTTTTTCAAAAAGTTAAACTTTTAGAGTTCCAAGAGATCAGAAAGTTTAACAAATCTCAATTAGTAGAAGGTAGAACATCCGATTCTGTTAACCCTAGATCGGACATCTTTTAGGGTACAAAATTCTTTTGGAAAACAAAAAAAAATCCAGCTTAGAATAACTAATAGGGATAATAAGATCCATTCAAAGCTTGTTTACAAAGAAAATATCTCATATTTAATAAACCAAAGTAGTTTTTCTCAATCATGAAAATTGAAATTAAGTCTTTGAAAACATCACATAATTAATGAATTATCTAAGTTTTAAGAGTTTTATCAAAGAGAGAATAGCTTGCATTTAGTGGGCTCATTTTATGCCTCTTGTCATTTGATTTACTCTTTTGAGCATCTTTTGATTCTTTGATACACTTTTGTGTATATAGCATTCTTTTCAATTTTGGCTTCATTGGCCTCTTTCCTTTTTAACTTTTGCAAGCTAGAAATTCTTTAATATACCCTTAAAAAAAACTTAGTTGTGAGTATATCCTCCAAATATTAGAGAATAGGGGCTCTCTCTCTAACATAGGGAAGAACAATCCACAACACTAAATCAAAAACATGTGATAAATGCAATGGCAAGATTTCAAAAGCTTGAATGATAACTAAAAACTTTGGCTATTATACATAAGATAAATTAATGTAGCAAGATAAGAAAAAGATCTTAATTAACAAGCCATTAGTTAAACCGAGTTTAGACTTTTGTTTTAGAGAAGAAAAATCATACCACTAAAAATAGTCTAAAGGAGGGAAAACATCAACAGAAAACTCCCTTTAACCAATTTTGAAAAGCTAAATCACTGTCTCCAAAAACTCCAAAATTTAAAAGCTTGAAAGGATTAATCATATGGAAGGCCGAATTTAAAGAGCAGCGAGTAAACAAAACAAAACAAAACAAAACAAATGAAAAATAAAGCAAACTAAAATCAATACAAAGTGAGCATACAAACTAGAAGAAAAGTAAAAAAAAGACACACAAAACTAATGTTTCAAGCAAGTGATAAAGCAGCGAGTTTAAGCAATTTTTGAGCTGCAAGCCTCCTTATGTCTAGTTATCCTATGCTCCCACGAGGACTTTGTGGTGAGAGCACACCTGCAAAACTCAACAAAAGTCAGATTTAGGAACCCAAACAGGTTTGGGATCCTTCTTAGAAAAAGTAGAATGTAATGTAGGTAAGGTATGCTGTGAATCATGCATTTTAGGTCTCCACACCCAATGAGTACTACGATGAACGGTGCAAGTGTGTGAGATGTGTCCTAGCATGCCACATGAGAAACATCTAATTCCAGGAAAGGGATTTCTTAGATGATTTGAGTTATAATGCCTCTTCCTAGGTTTTGGCTTAAGATCAATAGTGGAAGTCATCCGGTCATTTTGAATCCTCAAATTTGTTCTCTTTAAGGCATCAATCTCAATCCTCAAATTTTTCTCAAGATCTTTAGATTTCTTAAGATCAAAACTAAGTGAGGTGTGTGAAACTTTTAATGCATTATGTTCATCAATTAAATCCAAATGTTTTTTGTTTAACTCATCAAATTCATCAAGAAGAGCCATGTGATTTGAATCAATCGTTGCATGGTCTTTGAGAAACACTTCATGCTCTTTTTGTAGATTCAAATATTCTAATTTTAGGCTAGCATGAGTTTTCTTAAGTTTTTTGTATGATGCATGAATTTTTTCACAAATTTCAAACAATTCATCATAGGTTGGTTTACATACCTCTTCTTCATCACTTTGATTTTCTCCCATGAAACACAAATTCGTAGTCTCTTCCTCTGGTTCAGTCTCAGAGGAATCAGTACCAGATTCTGCCCAAAATCCTCTTTGGATTTTCTTCTTCTTGTCCTTTCTTGACTTGGCTTTCTCCTCACCTTTTTCCTTTTCTTTGCTTGATTGATCTTGAAGTGTAGGGCAATCGGCTCTCACATGTCCAGGTTTCCTGCATTCAAAGCAAACAACATCAGAAGATCCTTTAACATATTTGTGATCCTTACCTTTCCTCCAATTTTGATGATGCCTATGTTTCTTCCTTAGAAATCTTTTGAATTGCCTTGTGATGAAGGCAACTTCATCGCTTTCAGACCCGGAAGATTCAGAATCTGATTTGTGCGCCTTCAGTGCAATTGTTTTCTCCTTTTTCTTCTCACCTGCATCAAGATTTCTTTGATTCACACCTTGCTCGTAAGCAATGAGTGAGCCAAGTAAGTTATCAATGGAATAAGTATTCAAATCTTTTGATTCAGTGATTGCAGTTATTTTTGCATCATAAGACGAAGGCAAGCATCTCAAAATCTTGTTAACTTTTTCATAATTCGAAAGCTCTTTTCCTAGTGCATGCAATGAAGTAACAATCTGAGTAAACCTAGTGTACATGTCAGAAATCGATTCATGAGGTTTCATACGAAAAAGTTCGTAGTCATGCAAGAGAAAGTTCAAACGGGTTTGCTTAACTTCATTAGTACCTTCATAGGTGATGCATAATTTATCCCAAATCTCTTTACCAGTTTTGCAAGTTGAAACACGCATGTAATCTTCAGATTTCAAAGCACAGAAAAAACAGTTCAAACATTTTGCATTTAACTGAGCCAAATCACGTTCATCGAAAGTCGATTCAGTAAAAGCAACTTCAGTTTTAATACCATTCATTTCACGAGAAGGTGGAGAATAACCTTCTTGAATAAGCATCCACATGCGATAATCAGTAGATTGTAAAAACGTTAACATGCGGGTTTTCCAAAAATCAAAAGGTAAGTTGTCAAATAGAGGAGGTCGGGTAATCGAATAACCTTCAGTAGTGTTTCTATTTCCTATGTTAGCCATGGAACAAATTCAAAAAGTTTTCAAACTTAATTTTTCGAATCCCGCTCTGATACCACTTGAAAGTTCGTTCGGGATGTTAAGCCCTATGAACTTAGTCCCAAGCTAACCAAGAGGGGGGGGGGGTGAATTGGTATTTTAAAAATTCTTAAGACAAAGAAATAAATTCACAAACCAAATCACACCACCAAACCAAATGCGGAATTTAAAAGTGCGGAAGCAAAAATAAGAACACAAGATTTATAGTGGTTCGGTCGACTCGACCTACGTCCACTCCTTGGAGGCACCCTCCAAGTATTGCACTACGAAACGTGACTCTCCTTTAGCCCCCACAGCTAGGCGGAGAAGCCCTCACAAGAAACTCCTTTTTGCCACCCCGGCAAGGCAGAGAACCTACCTCCTTTTTGCTTCCTCCTGAAGCTGGCAGAGAACCACAACCAAAGGCAAAACTCCTTACCTCTACCGACCCTTCCACGGACGAGAAACTCCAGACGATAGACAAGCAGAGCGATCCTTGAGCAACCCTTGTGAATCCCCTCACAAGCTCCCCCTCACAAGATCCTCTCTCTCTCCCTCTCTCTCTTTCTCTCCTCAAGGTCTTCTCAGGTCAAGGCAGCAGCCAAAGGTCTCTCAAAAACGTTGAAGAAGAGCTCTTTATATAGAAGAGCTCAAGAGGAGCTCATTAATTGCAAGTAGCCGACTTTATCGTCCAGGCCGATATGGACATCGGCCTGGCCGATTAGTACAAATCAAGGAAGATCGGCCAGAGCACAGCCCTGGGAACAGTCCTGGACGATTGAAATTTGGCTTGATCGTCCAGGCCGATCTCACGATCGTCCAGGCCGATCTCACGATCGTCCTGGCCGATTAGTTCAAATAAGAGGTAAATCGTCCTGAGCACAGCCCTGGGAACAGTCCTGGCCGATTAAAATTTGGCTTGATCGTCCAGGCCGATCTCACGATCATCCTGGACGATATGATCGTATCAATCATCCTTAATTACTCCCTTGATTTCCTGATCAATTAAGGCATAATTTGGTAATTTCGTCCTGGCCGATCCTGGAATCGTCCTGGACGATAATTTAAAATTCAGTATGCCTAAACTATCTAAGGCGGCTATCTCTTTCTATTTTGAGCTTATCGTCCTGGCCGATACACGTATCGTCCAGGCCGATATGTTAATGTCGGCTGCCTTAATTAAGAATCCTTAATTAGACTTTCTGTTTTAAGCTGATCGTCCCGGACGATATAAATATCGACCGGGCCGATGTGGGCAAAAACAGAATTTCTAAGCCTCTCAAGTGTGTGTGTGAAGGGTTACTTAGCATCAGTCTTTTTGATTTATTACAAGTAGACTCAAAAGGTGAAAAATAAAATTACAGACTGACTCAACCCTAAACCTACGCGATCCTGGACTTGGCTTCCTCTTGATCGTCCGATCTTCGATTCCTGAAAAGTTAGAAGCAACAAGTAGTCCAAGAGAAACAGTGTTTGTCAATCATCAAAACATAAGCCATGAAAAAATTGATTTGCAACACAACATAGTGTTGAAATTAACATGGAAACTTTTTTAGAAAATAAAAGGGCTCAAGCCCTTTCCAACATGGCAAAAATTGTTCAATTTGGTGAAAAATTGGATTTACCAAGAATTTTCAAAATTTTGGGAAATTAATTGTATTATTTTAATTAAAATTTTATTTAAAACTACATTGTTGTCATTTATGTTGTTGATGCATGTCGGGACACACAATAAATCAAAATTGAGGACATTTTTTTGACTTATCCATTTTAGCATCAAATGGGTGCCATTTTATCCACGTTGTTTGGATCAACGACCATGATTATATCGTGTGGCCTGACCATGCGTAAACAACCCACATTCAAAATGTGTGACTATCCACAATTTCATTCTAAGAAATGTGGGCTTTTACTAGCCATCCGAAAGCATGGAAGTTTTAGTTCAAAATGAATTAAAACACTTTTAAAACACAACCAAATTTATAAAATTTGAAATATAGGATCATGACATATTAATATTCCAATGCCTAGAGTTTGGAGGCTTCATGAATTATAGATTTTCATCAGTTTTAAATGAAGTTTAAACTAAAAGTTGATATTTCTCACTAACCAGTCGATGGATTTTTGATTTCTTAGGCTTGTTTTTCTTCTTAGAGGATCCTCATCCACGTTTTTTGAGGCTCGAAGGCTTGGTTGTAGCTGGATCATAAGTTGCTTCAAATATCCTCTCTCTCTCTCTCTCTCTCTCTCTCTCTCTCTCTCTCTCTCTCTCTCTCTCTCTCTCTTTCTCTCTCTCTCTCTCTCTCTCTTCACAAATGTTGGGTTTAAAAGTAGTAGAATGGTAGGGAAATGGTTGGAGAACATTGAGAAACTCTTGTAGAAGCTAAGAGAAGAGAATTCCGGGATGGAGGCTACTTGGGGGGAATGATTGATGGAATGAGGTTTTTGAGATATTTTGCCCACCTTAAACCCTAACCTTATGAATGGACGGCTAAGATAGATTATAATGATTTCTTGGATAGCTTACACCTGTTGTATGTGGTTAGAGACAACAAAAATGGCAGGGGGTTTTTGAGTGGCTTGGGCTTTGAGGATAATTTGGGGTGTATTTGAGTAGGTTAAACAAAAAAACATAATTAGATGGAAATGTGATGGATAAAGTGGCTTGGTTATTTTGGCCCTTTTCCACTTATTTTGTCTTCTGTTGACTTATTAACTAAGTGAAGAAACTATGTGATGAGGTGGATTTCAAGGGAGTGTGGATTTTATGTTAGAAATTAATATCTAAGTATTTGAAACCATGATGTAGGCACTTGAGTGAATAGCCAAGTATATGTAAGGGGTTTGACCATGCATAAGAGTTAAACTAAGTTGAATGAAGCATGGTTTAAATCAAGATTGGCGATGTGTGAGACTTGTAACCAAGTGATTTTAAGTATTTGGTTTGGTTTACAAAAGCCCAAATCATTGGACATAATTTTTTTTGGGTGTATAAATGATTTTGGTTAATCATGGTTGACTTGGTCAACTAGATAAAATCAAGGGTTTGGGTAGGATCCAGTAAATTCAAAACTACATTATGGATCCAATGGAGGTGGTCCCATGTATTGGTGAAGTGGGCCCATGGTCTACCAAGGACCACCATAGTGCAATTTTATTTTTAACATGTTATAACAAGAGTTATGGACATGTTCAAGAGTTTTGGGGAAGGTCTAAAGGTGAAATTTCACAAGGTGTAAGGCCTAGTGTCATGGGCATTAGATGAGGATTTGAAAGAATTGGCTTAACTCTCTCATTTCAACAATTAACTTGGAATGAGATGTTAAAGCCTCATTCTTATTCAAAAATCACTGATTTACCTCTCTTGGTTATTATTTTTGTCTTCTTTTTTATGTTTTCCTTGGTCGCCCAAGAATTATGAGGATAAAGAGACCAATCGAGGAAAGGAAGTTTTAACTATCGATGTAATAAAATTTCCACCATTATTATAGATAGAGAGAGAGATTATCCCCTACAGAGTTCTAGAAAAATTATTACCTAACTTATTTTGAAAAGTGCATAAAAGTTGTAGTTTTATTTTCTTTATGAAAATTAGAACTTAATCCTATTGGGTTTCTTTTAGTTTTGTATCCAAACTCATCATTATAAATGATATATCATCTTGGGCGGTGAAAATACCATTCCCTAATGGGTTCATATTACAAAATTATATGTTTCATCATGAAAACCATAATAAAATTTGGGAGAGAACTACATATGACTCTGGAAATTCAAAATGACATTCAATCGTACATTTCACTATTGTAGTTAAAATGTTTTATCATCAATTATTAAAATAAGATCATTATTATAAACTGCGTATGACCCCAAAGGGTCTAAATGATATTCAAATATGTATCAAAATACAATAATTTAGATACACTTATTAGTATTTTATTAACCAAATCTTTTAATAAGAAATGGTGTATTTTATTGTAGGTTTGGAAGAAGCCATTTATTATTGAACATATTAAACATAATGATAAGAATTATCTTTTATTTTACTTTCCAAAAAAGAATTATGTTTCTCCCATTTTATTTAGGAGCTAAGTACAATGTGACTTTATTTTATCTTCGGTTTTGAATCTCCTACGAAGGCAAGCCTTTGTAGTTAATTACATCATAGAAGTTTTGAACTTCATACGAATACTCTTGATTTAAAAAATGGAAAAAATTTCATTTAGAATTTTCAATGAGTGATACGAAATGAATGAAGTGAAAATTAAAATAGGAAATGGTGATGCCAAAGGATGAGAAGTAGTTGGTGATTTGGGATTATTAAAAAATTTAGGTGCACCCTAATTTATCCTATTATTGGGCCTTAAATTTTGGGTTAGAGAATTTTTTTTTTTGATTTGTCATTTTAATAGAATTTTGGCATTAGATTTCTAATATCGAGAACTTATGATTTTGCATCCGCTCTGAATCCTAAATCTAAGTTGGGCACCAAATGATAATGACCTGAACCTAACTAATGAGATGTAAATCATGGCTTACCTCAGCCTGGATTGGAGTGCCAACTAAACCACTTAAGCACTTTAAAATGATGAGTACGTTTTTTATGAAAGATGGGTAGACTATTATTTAAGTTTTTTTTTTTAAAATTTGGGGCTGACATTTAGAGAATGTCCAAATTGACCACTTTAGTTATGTGTGGTGGGATTTATGTTCCATGCAATTAGAATTTTATATTTTTAATAGGTTTCTAAGGAAATGAATGTTGATTGACCTTGAAGGCAGAAATCACATATAATGAACTTTAAAATTTTAGCTTAGAAAATAGAATTTTTTTTCCTTGAGATGTACAACATCCTTTAAATAGAGTTGTACCCTAATAGGTCCGATAGTCTTCCATGGCCTACTATCGAGGAGGTTCCTAATAAGAAAGTGAAAGTAAAATATAATTTCAAGAGAACTCTCAGGAATTCTTGGGCTTATTTCATATCTCTCTTATCTTTCTATGTGAACCTAAAAATTTTATTTTATCAAAAGTAAAAAAAAAAATGTTATCCTTAACTGCATAAATGCACTTTCTAGGCTAAAACAAATCATGCATGCTAGAAAGAAACATAAAAAAATTAGAGTTTTTTAGTGCACAAACAATTTAAATAAAAC
The DNA here is from genome assembly GCA_022539455.1 of Dendrobium nobile. Taxonomy (NCBI): domain Eukaryota; kingdom Viridiplantae; phylum Streptophyta; class Magnoliopsida; order Asparagales; family Orchidaceae; genus Dendrobium; species Dendrobium nobile. The sequence continues at coordinate 22,660,330 of CM039736.1, read as the reverse complement.
ATTAATAAAAAATAATAAATAAATATAAAGAGCATGTACTAAGTGCCACTTAATATACATCACAGGATTTGCAGAGATTAAAAGTGGTCAGGTACCACTTATAATAACTCGAGTTCTAATCCTATAAAATGACACAAGTTTCTTTGAAATTGGATGTCTTTGGACTTCATTTCTATGATTCCTTCGATGTCCTTAGATCTATTAGGTATGGGTATCTAAGTAAAAAAAATCGTCCACAAAGCGCTGTTTCTTTTCTCCGATGATTTTGAGTCATCCTAATCTGAATCCCAAAATGGATAGCACTCTCCACTATGGGATGTTTCCTTCCTCTTTGGGTTTTAGATTGGATTTTAAACATCCCATTTCAAATAACTTTTACAATTTTGGAGTTTGTAATATATATAAAAATTTAAAAAGACTATATGACCTGCATTTTATCGTAAGCCATTTTTTAAAAATCATCAAAGAAAATCCCATGCAGTAATACAAAATTCATTGCTCACATTTGTGCCAATCATTATCATTTGTTCATGCTCTTTTATTTAAGGTGACTTAGCATATTTAACACATATAGAAAATTTGATTTGTTAAATTATAAATAACCCCCTTTTATAACCCTATATTGTCATAGCCACCTATAGAAGATTCTATTAACATCATTATCCTTCTAAGTCTAATAAAAAACTATTGTCCATCACATCAATTCAAAGATAAGAAAATCATCACATCGTAAGGCATCACATAAAACATCAATCATAACAATAAGAATGGTAAGAAAATTTTATAAAATCCATAAAAAAACATGTGTCACAACAAAAGAGAGAATAAAAAAACATCAGCCTAGCCTTAAGCTAGAGTTGATTTCCCTAACAAATCATCTATAGTCTGTGCATCAAGATATATGGTTTAGATATATCCAATATGGGATGATGTTTGAAGATTTTAGTGTTTTGTTTTATTTATTTTTAATGCTTAGGGATTTTTAATTTGAGTTTAAATATGTGTATTTGTATTGATTATTTTAGGGTGAATTTTATTTGTTAAATGGTAACTACCATTGTTACACAAGGGCCATTAGGTTTATTTCACCCTCCAAGGGGCTAACATAATAGCTTTGTAGGCCTAAGTTACCCATGTAATAAATATTATTTAACTGAGATTTATTATTTAAGTTGAAGTCCCATCATTTTTTATAGTTCCTTGATGATTTCATTGATTAGATTAGTGGTTGGTTGAAATTTTGCCCATTTATTAAAATTTGGTATTTTATAATATATTTTAATTCATCAAACAAGGGGTCCATTTCTTCATATTTTGATTTATTATAACTTCTAAAGTTTTAAAATTTTTAATAAATATTAGACTCTAGGATGAGTAAAATGACGCTATATTTGTTGGGTTTGGAATTTTAGCTATTAGTTATAATTTTTTAAAGTTTACGTGTATTTTTTAATTGGGTTGACAAAGAGTTGACTTTTTGATTTTTTTTTTTTTTTTAGGAATTAGATATTTTTCATAAATATTAGTCCTTAAGAGGAGTTTGATGCATTTAAGTTTGCTAACTTTTGAATTTTCTACAATTAGTTATGTGTATTTGTAGTTTGAATATTTAATGGAATTATTTAATTGCTAAAATTAGGGAGGTTTTCTCATTTTTGCACCAAAATAACTCCAAACTGCTTGGAATATCTCAGAAATGTCAGGAATGACATAAAAGAGTGTTTTAAAGAGTTTGAATTTTATTTTGTTTTTTTAATAATTTATTTTAATTAAATACTTTTTTTATTTTTAAATTATTATAAAATTTAAAGTCTGGCAATGGACCTTTTAAATTTTCAAAGTTTTATACTTAATTATAAATAATTTGAGTCATTTTTATATTTTTATATTTATTTTATATTTGTTGTAATTTTTTGAATTTTTGTTTAGGTGTTAGTCTTTATTTTGACTAATTTTGTAGCTTAATGAAATCCAAATTTAGCAAAATGAAAACCTAAGGCTTAAAGTGTCACTAAGTTTATTGTTGCAAAGCTTCATCCCTTCTTAGTGTGTATGAAATGTTGTAGGATTTTTCAATGTTATCTAAATATTATCCTAAATTACTTTCCCTAGGTGTCATTAATGTTTCAATAGGTCTAAATTCATGTTCATTTAACCATTACACACATGTAATCAACTCATAGGAAAATCACAAAAACCAAATCCTATAACAAATTTTAGGTCCAAATTGGACCCTTCAATTTGTTAATTCAAGCCACAATAATCCAGAGCACACACAAACCTCTAATAATAACTAGGGATATATAAATTTCTCAAAAAAAAAATCACCAAAATTTGAGTCTAGTTCGACCACAAGATTATGAGAAAATGAATAAAAATAAAATTCAAACAAGTATAAATTTCTCATAATATAGTGCTCAAATTAACTTGGAAACATTTTAATGAGATAATAGTTCTAAAACACTTACCAATAAGACCGAAATAACTTAATTTGGTGAAAAATAAGATTAACTACAAAATTTTAAAGTGCTAGGAATTTAATTGAATTTTTAATTCATATTTTCTTTAAAATGGTGGCAGCACAATTTTAACTATTGATGAGTCTTAGGACATGTGATAAATTGAAATCGTTGATGCTTTTTTGACTTATCCATGTCAATATAAATTGGGCATAATTTTATCTACGTGATATAGATTGATAGTTGTGATTGCACCACATGGCCTCACCGCACATAAACCGCTCAAGTTCAAATAGTGTCCATTTGTAATTTTGTTTCAAGCGGTGTGGCATCTTCTAGGTTGTTCGATCACACTAAATTTTTTATTTAAGGATGTAATCAAACAACAGCTATTTTAGTTCAAAATAAACTTGAAAATTCAATTGCCTATAACTATTAAAATTCATAGCCAAATTTTATGAAATTTGAAACATAGGCCCATGACAGTTTAATCTTCTAAAGCCTGTACTTTGGAGGCTCCATGCATTATGGATTTCGAGTAGTTTCAAATGAAAATTTAAACTAAAAGTTGAGAATTATCTCTAAAAGTTGATCAATTTTTAATTTATTAGGCTCATTTTGCTCCTAAGAAAATCCTTTCCAACTTTGCTGAAGGCTCCAAGGCGCTATTATTACCTGATCAAAATTTGCCCTTAAATTTTCTTTTTCTCTCACTCTCTCTCTTTCTTAACCAATGATGGGTTTAGATGCTATATAATAGTAGGTAAATGGTTGGAGAAAGTGAGAAAATTCTTGGAGAAGCTGAGGGTCTTGCAACTTAGTTCTTAAAACTATATTTTTATGTGTTTTTGATGATACCAAAATATTATCTTGTTGATTAATATTTCTCCTAACATAGATTCGATATATATTTTTTATGTTTTTTGTGTGTACTAAAATTTCAAAAAAATCATACTCCAGACTGCCAAAGACCTTAAGACATATAAGATTAGGATTTCTTGTAATTGAAGTCTATACTTATTTTATTTTTCTTGAGTTTGAGAGAGAGTGATTATAATTGGGTAAACATGCACACATATACTAGGGGAGTGAGTCAAAACTTTTATTTTTTAAAATTAAACCTACTGTATGATTCTTGAATCATATTAGACTATTTAACATGAAAGTTCCTCCAGAATGAAGATAATCAAATCATGCCTTAGAAATTTTCTTTAGAACTTTTTGTATTATACGAAGTTGGATTTGTACATATGATATCTAGAGTATAAAATGGATACATACAAGTTCATCCCAAATGAACTCTCATTTTTTGAACTAATCGTACTATAGAAAATGGAGTTTTTATAGACAATATCTAGAGTATGAAATGGGTGGGTACCAGTTCATCCCAAACGAACAGGTAAATTTTTTGAACTATTTATATTATACAAAATTTAATTCATACAAACAACATCCATAGTATGAAATGGGTTCATCCATGTTTGTACAATACGAAGCATGATTTGACTTAATATGATGTAGGGTTTGTACAGATGACAACTAGTTTATGAAATGGGTTCGTACGAAATCGTACCGGGCGAACTTATTCAGTTTTGAAATATTCATACTGTACAATGTCAGTTCATACATAGAATTGATAGAGTATGAAATCAGGTTCATACAAGATCATATATAGATTTTTAAACTATTCTTATGTATGAAGTATGATCGTACTATATAATCCAAGTACGTTCAATTTGAAATTTTTTGTTTTCTGGATGGTTTTTCATGTCCTTTCTATATAAGAGTCCTAAAAACTTACTATACAACTACTTCTACAAATTTTCTCTTGGGATTGATAGATTGATTATTTTGGAAGAGTGTTTGTAAGTGAGGATTATGAGATCTTGAAATTTGAAATTATGAAGGGTTAACATGGTTGCCCAAAGGTGAGGATCTCTTTATATATTCTTCAAATCTTTGCTCTGCTTCTTTGAAGACTCTTGAGAGAAAATCTTTGAAGAAGATCCATTATTCTATCATCACCAAGAGGGTGAGAAATGATGTTAATAATCTGCCATCACCAGGAGGGTGAGAAAGGATGCTGGTTCTCTATCGTCACCAAGAGGGTTAGAAATGATGTTGGTACTCTGCTATCACGAATAAGGTGAGAAAGGATGCTATTAATCTGCCATCACCAGAAGGGTGAGAAAGGATGATAGTACTCTACCATATTGGGCTTCTCTACCTTACTGTGAGAACAAAAGGAGAGTCACTTTCGTATAGTGCAATGATTGATGAAGGAGTCTTCAGGGAGTGGACATAGGTCTAATTGGACCAAACCACTATAATGTTTGGTGTTCTTCTATCTTTATATTTAATTAATTCTTATTTTCTGCACATCTACTTTTAGCAGTTGAAAAATTATTTTGAGAAAATTTATCATTGTGCTAAAACTAACATAAATTAATTTTCTAAATTTCAAAGAGATTTTAAATTACCAATTCAACCCCCCCCCCCCCCCCCATCATTAGCCTTGGGACAAATCTATTCGATCTAATGACTTATCTGAACTTTCAAGTGGTATTAGAGCCTATTTAAAAAATTAAGGTTTAGATAACTTTTTAAAAATGATTAAGACTACCTCTAAAAACTGTAACACTCAAGGATATTCGATCACTAAACCACCACTGTTTGATTACATTTCTTTTGACTTTTGGAAAACTTATATGTGTACTTTTCTGCAATAACCTAACTATCCCATGAGGATTTTGAAACAAGAAGGCTATACTAGACCCACTAAACTTATTGATGGCATAAGGACTAAAATACCATTTATTTATTGGATAGTAGAAGAAAAAGACTTAGTATTCCAATAGGTCTAAAATCTGGTTCATCCAACCCAGAAATAAATGCAATCACACCATAAAAAATCATATTAAATTCCTACAAATTAGGAGAGTTTAGAATTTTCAATCTTTTTGGTCCAAAATTGACCCATAACTTTGCAAATTCAAACCACAATAATCTAGTACACACCTAAACCTATAATAAATATCGAAGATGCCTAAATTGCAAAAAATATATTTCACCAAAATTTTAGTCCAATTTGACCACTAAATTATGAGAAAATTGCTAAAAAAGAAATTCAAGCAAGTGTTAATTTTCCCATAATGCAGGGCTCAAATTCTTTTGGAAACATTTTATAAAATAATAGGGCAAAAGGCCTTTCCAACAAGGCAAAAATCACTCAACTTGGTGAAAAATAAAATATATTGGGAATTTTTAAGGTTTTATGAATTTAATTTAAAATTTTAATTTATTTTTTAATTAAAATGGTAGACCCGTTGTTTTTACTGTCGACGCATGCCAGGAGAAGCGCTAAATCAAAATTATGGATGTAATTTTGACATATCATGTCAGCATGAAATGGATGTTATTCAATCGCCATAGTTTACACTGACGATTATGATTTTGCTATAGACCGCATGTAAATCACCCATGTTTGAACCGCCTGGCTATCCACAATTTCATTCCAAGTGATGTAGCATCTTCTAGGCTCTCCGATCGAGCATTAAACTAAAGCAATTTTAGTTTAAAATAAACAACAAAATTTAATTACCCTTGAATTTTAAAATATTGATCCAAATTTTATAAAATTTGAAACATAGGCTCATAAAAAAATGATCTTCTAATGCCTATAGTGTTTGGAGACTCCTATCATTATAGGATTTTAATTAGTTTCAAATGAAATTTTAAACTAAAAGTTTAGATTTCTAAGCAACCAGTGGATGGATTTTTTTATTTCTCAGGCTCATTTTTCCCATAAAATGATCCTCTCCAACTTTAAAGGCTCCAAGGCTTAATTATGGTTGGATCATAAGTTTCCTTCAAATATCACCATTTTATTCATTATTTCTATCTTTCTCTTCACCAATGATGGGTGTGGAAGCTATAGAACGGTAGGGAAATTATTTGAAAAACTATAGAAACTCCTAGAAATGCTACAAGAAGAGACTTCAGAGATGGAATCCGCTTGGACGGAAGGATTAATGGAATGAGGGTTTTAAGAAATTTTTCCCACCTTAAACACTAACCTTTTAAAGGGCAGGCTAACATGGGTTGGAGCAATTTCATGGATGGATTACAACAGTCACATATTGTTCGAGGCCAGAGAAATGGATGTGGGTGTGTAAGTGGCTTCGGATTTGGCTCATGTAGGTGGGGGGAAAATCTTTGCCTCCTTTAGCTAAACCATGGCTTGGTTTGGTATTAGGGACTACATAAGGGATAATTTGGGGTCGACTTGAGCAGGTAACAAAAAATAAATTGGAGGGAAATGGGATTAATAATGTGTATTAGTCATTTTGACCCATTTTCATTCATTTTGACTTCTTTTGAATTATTGAATGAGTTGACAAGTCAATATATGATGAGGTAGATTTCAAGGGAGTATAGCTTTATTGTTAGAAATGAGTAGCCAAGTAATTGATGCCATGATTTGAGTGTTTGAGTGAATATCCAAATGTATGTAAGGGGATTGACCATGAATGGGAGTTTGACCAAGTCAAACCAAGCATTGTTTAACTCATGAGGATTTGGTTTGATTAGAAAAGCCCAATACACTGGGCTTAAATTTATTTGAGTGTATTATTAATTTTGGTCAACCATAGTTAACTTGGTCAAATAGGTCAAACCAAGAGTTAGTGATGGGTTCATTAAACTTAGAATCACATTTTGAATTTAATAAAGGTGGTATAATGCAATGGTGAAGTTTAAGGAAAAATTATTTGCCCTTATGGGTTTTGGGGTTTACTAGAAAATTAGGTAAAAAAATTTGACCCCTAATAGGTGTAATGAACTCAGCTTTATAGCGCACATGTTGGCATTGATCAAGATGATCAATAGAATCCAAAGAGATTTTAATGATTATGGCCTGAAAAGAAATGATCATACGCATGGAATTTAAAATTTACACTAGGATGATTTTTGAAAGGTGTTATCCATTACTAGTAAATTGATTTTGATTTGAACCAGGATGGTGCCATGCAGGGCTTACTGCAATACTAGTGGATGATTATAAGGATAGGATGCTTGTATGTGGAGATTTAAACCTATCTTTAGAGGGTCAAATTTTAAAGTAGAAAAGGAAGCTTATATGTAGAGATTTACACTTAACCTTAGATGATTTAAATTTAAACTAGAGTGGTACAATAAGTGAGGCATTCTCCATTAATAGCTGATTACATTTAGGCTAGGATGGTGTCACGAGGGGTTTACTCCAGCCCTTATAGATTTAAACTAAGATTGTTCCACAAGGGGTTTGCTCCGTCACTAGTGGATGATCATAAGAAAGAGGAGCTAGAATGTGGGGACTCAAACTAAAACTAATATGGTTAAAATTTAAACTATAGTGGTTCCATGAGGGACTTTCTCAAGTATAAGAAAATTTAACTAGGCTTATGTCACAAGGGGCTTGCTCTAACACTAACGGGTGTCAATGGAGTTCATAGTATGCCATGAAAATGGGCTTACAAATAACACTTAGTTTTAAGCAATTAAAGCATATATTCCACCACAATAATAGACATACACTTAACAGTTATTTTTTATTGATATGGAATTCAATTTAGAGGTAACTCCTAAATAAAAATATTTAAATGGTTGTTCCACCATAATCCAAAAAGAAAGAATTCCAAGAGGTATTTTATACCATTTCTTTAAGTATATAGTTTAATAACATTTGGGGAATTTAAAGCATATAAACTCAAATATAAATTTTTGACCAAGTCTTGTCTTTTGGACCTAATTCCTTTCAAAAATTTTAAAATATTCAAGCACTACACAAAAATAATAGTAAGAAAATTATTTTATTTATTTAACACGTTTTTAATACTATACATGATAGTATCACTTATGATATCATCCATTTAAAGGTAACATTGAATAATCTCCTTTACAATCAATTAACTTCTGGGATCCCCTTGGTATAAGTCTCTACGATAAACAAGCCTTCCCGAGTTGGTTCAAATTTACTGCCTATCCTCCAATTGGTTAATTTGGGTCTTTGTAGAACTAAGACTAAATCTCCTACATGGGAAGCTCTTGGGTGAATTAACTTATTATGCACTTGAATCATTTTAACTTTATACAACTCAAGGTTCTATTCAGCCAACAGACGCTTATCTTATAGATGTTTGAGTTCTCCTAATATAAATCTTGCATTTTATTCTTTTGTGATTTTGTATATCATAGATACACATAATAAAGGTAGTTGTACCTCCAAATAGAGATCAACCTTAGCTCTAAGCACCAAAGCAAATGACATACATTGAGTAAGAGTTCTTTATTTTTTTTTTTGAAGACCCATAAAGCTTCTCTTAAATTTCAAGCCATTGATATTTATTTTTGTCAAGGGTCTTATTTAAAATCTAGACCAATATTTTATTTAAGGCTTTTTTAAACCATTTTCCTGATGACAATAGATAATTGAGTATCTACAATTTATTTTATGAAAATTTTCCCAGCTATTAATTTTTGTTCTTTTATAAGATAAAGAACTATCCTATATATTACAATGAAAAATATAAATCAATATATGATATGATCTTTCAAGAATTTCATAACATCTTGGGCATTAACTCGTCCCAAGGGAAGTGCTACTGCCTATTTTTAGAAATAATCTATAGCTGCTAATATGAACCTATGAACTCTAGATGATAGAAAATCAAATGGACTAATAATATCCATACTTCAGCTTTTAAATAACTATGAAGAAATTATTGTTTATAATATAATTGATGGTTGATATAAAACCAAACAATATACATAGCATTGATGACAATATTGTGAAACTTTCATGGGATCATCAATCATTGATGAAAAATAAAATCCTATTCATTAAATTTTTATTTTCATCTTAGGAACAGATATATAGACATCACACAATCCTGCATTTACCTCCTTATAATTTTTTGTGCTTGTGATCTATTTAAACATCAAGTAACAACATCTGATCGAATGATCTTCCATATAGGTGTTATTAATTAATATAGAAGGCATTGATCTTGTTTTTAAATGATCAGCTATCGATCAATTATGAGGGACCTTATTTTATCACAAGTATTCAATGAAGGATTTTGTCCAATCCACCACTTCATCAACTACTACCAAAAAAAAACTATTACCATGATCGTTGATTTTCTACTTTTGTGTTGAAATTCTAAGGGCGATAAGACTTTGCGAACCTATATTTATATCAAAATATAAACCCCTTAAGGAAAAGACTAAGCTTTGGATAATTTTTCAAGGGTATCAATCATGGAGTTTTTTCAAAGAGGAATCCTATATAATGTTACATTTAGAATTTATTCAGATGCATTATATACTGATAATAGGCAATCAAACTTTCCTTTAATACACTAGAGATACCATCAATCTAATTGATCACTAGCAAAAAATATCTAAAGATTTTAATCTCTTGAATTTCATTCAAGAATATTAACTCTAACCCAATTATCAATGCCATGTACCCAACCTTGTTATTTATACTAGTTTTGAACTATGGTAAGATTAATACTTTAAGCCTTTATTTGGAGCAATGAACACTATACCAATTCTAACTTTTCCTGGGTAAATGTGGTCAGATGTTTCTTATTGACTAGAAGTAACACCATCCAAATAGAATTCCTAGACAATTTTTTGTCTGACTCTAGTTTGATAACTTTTTTAGCATGAAATTCATCATGTGGATGCAATCATCTAGCACTTAATGAGCTACTAAAAAGTCTACATTAGTTTTCCCTTTCACAAAACATAGTAGAATGAATGCAATTTTAAACTATGATAGAATCATTAACAATTTGGTTAATCTTTCTTATAATGTTAGATGACTTATCATATATTATAGTAGATTTACTCTTGATATAAGATTCACTTTATGAGAAACCATATAATCTCTCAACTTTTGAGTGGGGAAGATAAAATCTAACTAAAGTTTCTCGACTGGAGGATAATTTAGTTCAGTTAGGAGTAAAAATATACTCATATAATAAAGTTCCTTCTCTTTCTCTTACTTATTAACCTAAGATAAAAGGTTCAAAGAGATTCATTTAAAGTTATTATATATACGTTAGCATTGCAGCATCAAAATGAGCCTCCTGTGGTACAACCTACATATGCAAAACATCTTCAACCCCATGAACAAGTAGTCAACCTTCAAAAGTTCTAGTTTGTCTGTACCCAAACTGTTGTGCAACCCTATTAGGTTGGTATCCCTTAAACATCATTGTGTTGCCCAAGTGGTAACACAACCAACCTCGGTACACATTGATCAGGTACTCAAAAACTGTCAAACTCTTTCTAGTTCATAGTAATGCTTACCTCCCTCATCAGTTGAACTCATCAATATTAACTACCCCCTCAAATAGGGTGGCAAGCTAACTATGTTGGCTGGTAGACATGAGAAAACCTATCTGAAACAAACTGAGGGTTGAAAAGAATTGTATGATCCTCTGTGACTTTAGGGTCGAGGAATCCTTAGACAATGGAAGCTTTGTAGGGTATCCTCTACAAAGGCAATAGGTAGGAAACTCAAAAACAAAAAAGGTGTCAAGAGCATAAAGATAAATCCATTAGTGTACGCAGTGCCACCATAAAATCAAGTCTTGTAGTACAAGAGAAGAAACCTTAAAAGCAACCCGTAAAGTCGTGTAAACTCTTGATAATGTGATTAGAGATAAGGCTAGTCTCTATTCTTGTGCTAACTAAATAGATACTAGTAGTATGCTGCACATGATTGATCCACTTTAAGAGGAAGCACAAAAGTATTGAGCCAGATAGCCAAAAAATCTCACTAAGAGTAAGTCCTCACTAACATCTGGAAATGCCAAATTAGTATAGGTAATATAAGAGGGTTCGATGATCTTCTCTAATAATGGAGTATGATGCTGCAATACGAAGTGAAAAGGGTCAAGCAAAGTCATTACAATCGATGATAGAAACCTCTCCTAATGAAAGTTATGGATCTAGACATAGCCAAGCATAGAAGCCATGGCATGCCTCGATAAATCTGTCATTGTATTTATATACCTATAGAGCTCGAGAATGGTGGGATAAATATCTGATAGTAGCAGTCTACCTTGAAAGTTTGATAAGGATGTTAAGCTTAGGTGAACTTGTTCTCTAGGAACACGAGGAGGGGGGTGAACTGGTGAATTTAATAACAAAGATAATATTTTTAGATAGTTCAATGTTTAAAAAACAAGTATCAATAATCACCAAGTGTGGAAGAAAAATGAATTTCACAAAATACCTAAGGAATAATTTCACAATTTTCACCAAGTACTTAAAACAAAATTAAAATGAAAAAATGTAAAATATGGAAAATATAAACTAGAATAAACACATATGAAATTTATAATGGTTTGGTCAAAAAATGACCTACGACCACTCACCAGAGTCCTCCACTCTAAGTATTGCACGATCACTATAGTGTCTCTCCTTTTTTTTCCCATAGCAAGGAGGAGAATCGTTTACATGAATCTCTTCCACAAAACCTAGTGCGGTAGAGAGCCAAAAGCTCTCTAACACTCCTGGTTATGATAGCGAACATTTAATCTTTTTATCCCTCTTGGACAAGCTATAGTACCTTGAACTACTTTCTCATCATACTATTGATGGAAGAGTGCCACATCCTTGAGCTGAAAAATTTCTTCTTCAAGCCACTAATAAACCTAGACAGACACTAAGAGGATCATGGAAACACACTTTGCTGAGAGAAACAGTGTGAATTCCTCACACTAATTCTCCCTCAAACTCAAGTTCTCCCTCTTCTTCGCAAAGCTTTTCTAGACTTTATTCCAAAGCTCCCTCAAAGCTTTTCTAGACTTTAAATTTATGTCTTAAAACAAGTCTCCTATAAGAGATTAAATACAAGGCCTCACAAAATGCCATAAATTTAATTTTGTTGACACTGAGCATTTAAAGATCATGTATCATCTTGTACAATTAGTTCGAAGTACTCTTATTTATATTATATGAAGAGCTAAGTGTTATAAGATCAGTTCAAGTAATTGAGCTGATCATCTAGGCCAATTTAAATTATCATTCAGTACAATTAGTTCAAACTATTTAGATTGTCATCCTATATGATTGACAATGATTTAATTATCATCCCATATAAGAATCGAGTCGTATAGTATGATTGGTCAAATCATCCAGTATGATCGTACTAGATCAATAATCTAAATTTATTTTCTTATCATAGTATTAATTTTGGAAAAAATTAATTACATCAGTTAGTATGATACCTATTATTTAGTATGATGAGTAAAAAATTTAAATATCAAAATATTGCCTAAATTATTATTGGCGACTAGGATCCGGATTTCTGCTAATAATTCTATATGATACGCATCTTATAGTATAATTAGTTCATCTTATAGTAATTATCATAATTAGTTGTTTTAATCATTTTTTGATTATCTGATCATACAATACGATATGAGTCTTATAGTATAATTTGTTCAAAAAATTCCACTACTGATATTGTCACTAACTCACTCCCTTCAGAGTGTTGTACATGTGTGTGTGTGTGCGTGTGTGTGTGTGTGTGTGTGTGTGCGTGTGCTTATTTTCCATGTTTAATATCCACCAAATACATGATTTGACTCGATAAAGATAAAATATATAAGAATTAAAAATATATACTCTTTGTGACATAGTTAATGTTAGTGTCTAAAAAATAACAGATATATAATAAGAGAAATTTATATGATATAGAATAGTAAGAAATCTAATAATGTTTGTTATCATCGAAAGTGTAGGACTTGGGTTTAGATTTGCAAGATAATTCTTTTGTTATAGTCTTCTGAAGGAACCAGCTAAAATAACAACTACTCTGGAGGGACACACTCCTCAAAGCAGTGAATAAAAACTTGTAAACCTGACATTATCAAAAAGTTTGAAAGCTTAATCATGAGCTCCTTTATCCTAATCTAGCATGTACCTCTGCCCAAGTCCTTGAACTCTATCAAGTTATGGCTCCAAGAAGGACAGAGATCCCAATAGTCATACAGTAAAGTGTACACTCCTTCATATTTTTTGGCCTCCAATAGTGTACCCATGTGTTCCTATAAAATTTAGTGGGCCCAATTATTACAGACCTGATTCAAGCACTATGCTTTTGATAGTAAGAAACATTATTGTGTCTGATATTACTTTCTCTTATCTTTGTGATATTTTCTTTTGTTTTTGTGTGCACTAACATTTAAGGAAATGAATCCACCATTCACTTGTAATTCAGATCAGCTCAAGACTTGGGTTACAATCTATATTTTTAATTTATTCTATATTTAACTTGGTGGATATCATTGTTGAGAAACTTACACACACATAAGGGGAGAGAAAAATAATGTTTTTAAGAGAGTTTTCTTTTTTAAGAAATTTGTAATGTATGATTTTAGCTTTATACTATATGATCTTATTTTATACTTTATGATTTGAATTCATATTATATGATCTATGATGCTCTATCAAAACCCTAGCTTCCAGTGGTTATAAAAGATACTATTTATATGCAGATCATACTGTTTGATTTGGTTCATATTGTATAACCTAATTAAATCTTTCTTAATTAATTTGTTAATAACAGGCAATCAAATCATGAACAATTATTGTGATCGATCAAACATTATAGTATAGTTTATAGTGTATGATTACCCGTATATGAAATTGGTCATCCCATGGATCGTATCAAATAAAATTATGATTTTTGTATTGATCTTACTATATGATATCAATAGTGCTGGATGATTGCCAAAGTATAAAGTTGCTCATCCCAAGGATCATCCCAAACAAACATATGGAATTTTTATAGTTTGTATCATAAAATGTTTTAATCATTATATACAAAAATTTATAAATGTTGAATAGTTTATCTGAACGATCTTGCTAGATGAGTCTAAATTACACATAACATATTGTATAATATGTCTATCATATTGTACCAATAGAAGATTAATCTCTTGAAATTTATAGTTTTGTAATCTCACTATTTAAGGATTTTTAATACTCTTATTAGAAATCTTTTGCTATTTGGTTGACCTGAGAAAGAAATCAGAGAAGGACGAGAGAGAGCTTTTAGAGAGAGAGAGAGATACTTGTGAGGGGGAGTTATGAGGGACTCACAATGGTTACTCCAAGCAAGGTTTCCACCATCATCTTCAAGCTTCTTCCTTAGCTCTTTGATGGCTCTGGTGATACCTTCATTAGCATCAGGTCAAAGGTTCTCTGCCTACTTCAGGAGGGAGTAGAAGGATTCTAAGGTTTTCTTCCTACTCCATATGGTAGAAAAAGGATTCTATGGTTTTCTACCTACTCTAGGAGGGAGTAAAATGATTCCAAGGTTCTCTGCTTACTTTAGGAGGGAGTAAAGGATTCAAGGTACTCTGCCTCAACGGGTGAGTGGAAAGATTTTTAAGGGCTTCTCTGGATTGCTATGGGGGCAGAAGAAGAGAAAAAACTTTTTTGTGCAATACCTGGAAAGGAGGTTTCTAGGGAGTAGACATAGGTCAAGTTGATCGAACCATTTTAATTCTAGTGTGTTCTTTTTATTTACTTTATTATTTTTTTATTATTGGTTTTGAAGTTGAATTACCTGATTTTAGTTATTGTGAAAGTAGTTTGTTCCTTGTTGTAGAATAAAATTGTTTGTTTGAAAATAAGTAAAAAAAAATTAAAAAAAAAATTATTTTTCCTTTAAAAATTTTAAAATAACCAAATCCCCCCCCCCCTCTTGGTTAGCCTTAGGCTAGTTCATAAATGTTTAACAACCCTCATAAACTTTCAACTGGTATCAGAGCCATGTTAATAATTTATGTTTTGTAAAACTTTTGAAAAAAGATCTAAGGATAGTCTTTGTAATCGTAATAGTGTTGAAGGATATTTAATCACTCGGTCACATCTATTTGATAATATTCCTTTCAATTTTTGGAAAAGGGTGAAGAAAAGGCTAAATTCAAAAAGGGTAAGCAAAGGACTCTAAAAGCTTTTTAGGCAGATCATCATTAGACTTCTCTGAAACTAAAGCAGAATAGGAGGTAATCAACCTCTGCTTAATGATAGATGATCATCTTGATCACTTTGATCAAGAGGAGGAATGTGAGCTTACCTATGATCAATTATTGGAAGTTTCTAAAAATAATTCATACTGCATACATGAATCTTAAAAAATCACATGCTAGCCTTAAATATGAATTTTCAATTTTGCTAAAAGAGCATGAATGCCTAAGGAAAGATCATTCCGCATATAGTAATAAAATGGATTTATTAGATAAATTTGATATTTTAAAAAAGAAGCATTCTAAATTAGCTATTAAGCATGATTCTTTAAAAGCATCCCATATTGATTTACAATAATAATTTAAGAAAATAAAGGCATGTTTAGGTAAAGCTAATGATAGGGAGAATGCATTAAAAACTAAAAATTCAAATCTTGAAAGTGTGAACTAATTTTTATAAATCAAATTAAATGCTTTCAAAGAAAATAAAATACCACCTTCACTTGAAGAGTTTCAAAAAAGATCATCAAAACATGCATCATTCAAACATAGGAAGAGGAACCATAACCGTAATAGATAAGTAAATCTTTTTCTTGGTATTAGATATTTTTCTTGTGGCATACTAGAACATATCTCCCACACTTACACCATTCATTATAGAAAACATTTGATGTGGAGACCAAAACTTTAAAATTCAAAGCATTGCAAGCATGCATTTTAATCTTCTTTCCATAAATGGGACCCAAACCTATTTGAATTCCAAAATCTAACATCTGATGATTTTGTAGGTTTGCTCTCATAAATGGCCTTATGAGAGCATGTGGTACATGGACAACAAATTTTAAAGGCATATGACTAGAGATGTAAATTGATTCATTTAACTATAGGCTAGGGAAGGTGGCAAGGTGACACTTGAAGGTAACACCATCAAGAGCGTGGTGAGATTAGGTATAATTGGTAACCCCAAAATTTTCATTATTAAAAATATTTTACTGATAGATGGTTTGAAACATAACCTGCTTACCATAAGCTATCTTTGTCATAAAGGATTTAGCATTAAAATTTTCTCTACCAAATGTACGATTGGCTTAAAAGGAAATATTATGTTTCAAGGTAATAAAATTAATAATGTTTATATACTTGATTTAAATTATGTTAAACATACTACTTCTTTTTGCCTAAAAATTATTGACGGTGAATCCTTGTTATGGAATATGAGATTG
Source organism: Dendrobium nobile (assembly GCA_022539455.1). Classification (NCBI taxonomy): domain Eukaryota; kingdom Viridiplantae; phylum Streptophyta; class Magnoliopsida; order Asparagales; family Orchidaceae; genus Dendrobium; species Dendrobium nobile. Next base: position 22,643,608 of record CM039736.1, on the reverse strand, counting down.
TGTCTTGCAAGCTTGAAAAACCTTATAAAAATCACCCAAAAAACTTAGTGAGAGGAATTCCCAAACTATAGTTCACTAAGGAGCATATGTATGATGCCTGTCAATTAGGTAAACATGTCAAATCCTCCTTCCATTCAATCAAATACAATAACACTAGAAAACCCTTTAAACTCCTTCACATGGATCTCTTTGGACCAGTCAACACTGCAAGCCTAGGAGGGAAAGTTTTTGGGTATATAATTTTTTATGTTTTTTCAAGGATTAGTTGGGTTAGATTACTTTCTTATAAAAGTAAATAATTCAAGAAATTTAGATCATTCTCCACTTAGATTTAGAGGAAGCTAGGTTGTGAAATTTTGATAATTCAAAGTGATCATTGTAGAGAATTTGAGAATGAGAAATTTGAATCTTACTGTAAGGAGCAAGGGATAGATAACAATTATTTAGCTCCTAGAACCCCTTAGTAGAATGTGGTTACTAAAAGAAAGAACAGGATCCTGGTAGAAGCCTCTAGAGCTATGTTAGCTAAATAATCACTTCCTAAATATTTCTAGGCATAAGTGGTTAATACAATCTGTTACATTCTAAATAGGGTAAATATTAGATCCATACAAGTTAAACTATGAAATTCTTAATAGTAGGACATTCAACCTCTCTCAACTTCATGTCTTTCGATGTAAATTATTCATCTTAAATAATGGAAAATCTCTAATAGGGAAGTTTGACCCCAAATCTGATGGACTGTTCCAATGTTACTCAATTGTTTAGAAATCTTATAAAGTTTTCAATAAAAGAAAATTGTTAGTGGATGGGACTACTCATGTTATATTTGATGAATCTTATAATTTTAGAGGGTCTAAGGTAGGAAAAAAAGATGTAGAAATTATCTAAGGATTAGAATTTGCAAATCTGGAGGAAAGGGTAGAACTTGAAAATACATTTCCTAGATAATGGAGATATTCTTTAATACATCCTAAAAAAATGATATTAGGAGACCCATTTGAAGTTGTTTAAACTAGGCATGGACTTAAAAAATAAGAAAACTACTCTGCCTTCTTTTGAATAACTGAACAAACCAAAATAAATCAAGCCTTATATGATGAATTTTAGATCCTATCCATGCAAAATAAGTTAAATCAATTTGTGAGGAATGATGTTTAGGAACTTATTAAAAGATCTATAGACCAGAGTGTGGTTGGAACTAAGTAGGTTTTCAAAATCAAAATAAATGATTATGGTGTTGTTGTTAGAAACAAAGAAAGATTAATGGTTAAGGGGTATAACCAAATTAAAGGATTAACTATGAAGAGAACTTTGCCTCTCTAGATAGATTGGAAGCAATTAGAATGCTACTAAACTTTGCTTATTTTAATAGATTTAAATTGTACCAAAAGGATATTAAAAGTGCCTTTCTAGATGGGTTACGTGATAAAAGAGGATGTATTTGTTGAATAGCCCCAAGGCTTTAAAATTTCATAGTTTTCTAATCATATTTTTAAATTAAAAAAGCATTATATAGACTAAAACAGGAAAGGTATGGTTTGAAAGATTAAGCATATTACTACTATAAAGAACCTTTATTAAGGGGAGCATAAATACCACCCTATTTCTAAAAAAGGTAGGATGTGAGTTACTTATTGTCCAAATTTATGTTGATGATATTCTTTTTGGATCTTCTGATAAAATTTTTTGTGATAAACTTTCAAAAATAATGAGTAAGGAGTTTGAGATGAGTGTGATGGGAGAATTGACCTATTTTCTTATATTGTGAATAAGGTAGAAGGATGATGGAATATTCTTTAGTTAATCAAAATATGATAAGAACATCCTTAATAAATATGAAATAGATAAACCTAAGCCAATTAACTCTCCCATGAGTTCTAATATTTAGTTAGATAAAGATTCAAATGGAAAATCTGCGGATCAAAAGAAATACAAAAGAATAATTGAATCACTTTTTATTTGACTGTTAGTAGACCTAATTTTATTTTTAGTGATTGTCTCTATACTTGATTTAATGCAGATCCAAAAGAGTCCCACTTAAATATTGTTAAGAGAATTCTTAGATATCTCATTGAATCCTAAGACTTATGAATCTGATATCCTATGTATAAGACCTCCTTGAAAATCATAGGATATTCTAGTTCATATTTTGTAGGAAGTTGAGTTGATCGAAAAAGAATTTTTCAAACATTTCAATTTATATGATAATCCTTAGTCTACTTGTTTAGTAAAAAATAAAGCTCAGTTGTCCTATCTACAACTACAGTAGAGTACATAGCCTTAGGATGTTTTGTTGCCCAGGTCCTTTGGTTAAAAGTAATAAATTCTAGATTTAGGATTACCTGTTGGTACAATTCTAATCTATATGATAACACAAGTGTCATCTAAATTTCAAAGAATCTAATCCAACACTCCAGGACCAAGCATATAGATATAAGGCACCATTTCATTAGTGACAAAGTTACCAAAGGAGAAATAGCCACTAAAAATTAACTTTCTGATATTTTTACAAAACCATTGGCTTTTGAAACCTTAAGAACCTTAAGAACTAAATTAGATGTGATCAATATTCATGCTTGAAATTGATACTTTCTATTTCTTTTCATTTTATTTTTGTTATGCCTATTTTTGTTTGGGTTTTTGCTTTTCTTTGGGTTGTCTTGTATTTTTTGTGATTTTATTTTTCAATTTATTATTTGGTATTTTTTATTCTTATTGGTGGTTAATTTTTTTACTTATTTTCCCTTTTAAGTGATATTTCTTTTTCTTTCAAGATGGTTTTGTGCTCTTAAATCTATTTTATGTTCTCTTTAATTGAGAAATCTATAATTAAAGAAAAATGTATTTTTATTGATCGTACTGTACGACTTGGATCATACTATACAATTGAACTCTCTATAATGTTCTTTGCTATTTGTAATAAACATACTTCTATTCTAACTTAAAAGTTTAATAAGTAATTGCTAGCATTATTAAAACCTGAAGGATAAAATGAATCTTATGAATTTTTATATCCCTTCATGTTTCCTTTACATGATAATTCCTTATGTGAACTTGAAATCTAAATCGAATTAGAGCTGAGATGGTTAAAATGAAACACTTCATTCAACTGCATGTTTTATATCAAGAATATATTCTTCAATTTTATAAAAGAGATTCATTAATTTTCATAAATTAGGATATTTATTCCTACTAAAAAATCGAGTTTATTTTGTATATTATTTCTTCCTACACAAGAGAGTGAGTTACTCTTCTCTTCTATTTATAAGATAATCCTTACAATTGAGATTCTTAAAAATTTAGAAAGGAACTAATTTGCAAAAAACTAGAAATAAGCACAAAATGAGCCCAAAATAAAAAATTGGTGTAATGACGCCAAAAGTGAAAGAAGGAATAAGTGTATCAAAAATAAAAGATGCATAGTTTAGGCCAAAAGCTAATAAAATAGGCTCAAAATAAGCTCAGATTAAATTAGCTACTCTTTCTTGTAAATCATTAAATCTTAGAAAATTTATATGTTTCATAAAATCTTTTATACTTGATTTTGGAAAACTTTGGTTCTTCATTCATCATTTTTACAGTAACATTATACTTGATATATTTCATGCTAACAGTCTGAAAAATTTAAGGTTCCCTGTCTAATTATAATTCTTGAATTATATTTTGGTTAAACAAAAGATTTTAGCATGCAAAAATGTTAAGCTGGGAGTGCAAACTCTAAAATTCAAATCCTTTGGTTTCAGTAATGTAAACACTTATATTATTTGGTCTTTTCTATATGAAGAGTAAGTTTATTACATTTTGAAAAATACCTATGAGAGTTCACATGTTTGTGATGTTTCTTTCTTTATCTTGAGTTATTAGTCATTTTAAGTATGTTTTTTTGGTGCATTTCTTGTTCCTATTTTTAATTTTTTTCTTTCATGTTCCCTCTTTTTATGATGTCAAAAGGGAGAGTAGAATTTTATTATTTATTATTTGTGTTGTTGTTATTATTGTTTTCTTATTATTTAAATTTTTTTAAAAATTTACTCCTCCTTACAAATTAAATTTTCATTCAAGTCGGAGTTTAGAGGAAAACAACTTTTTGAATTCAAAAATAACTTTGTTTGCCATCATAATAGGGGCAGATTGTTGCAAACCTTATTTAAGCACTATATTTTTTATGAAAACAAACATTATTGAGTCTGATATTACTTTCTTTTCTTTCTGTGATATTTTATTTGGTTTTTATGTGCACTTATTATTAAGGAAATCATTAAGGAAATCAGTACACCGTTCACTTGCAATTCTGATTAGCTAACATCTAGGTAAACTAGGGTTATAGTCTGAATTTTTAATCTATTTAATATATTTTACTTTCTTGAATCGTATAATATAACTAGGTGGATATCATTGTTGTGTAACCTTGCACACACAGACAGGGGGACAGATAATAATATTTTTAAGAGAGTTTTCATTTTAAGAAATTCATATTGAACGATTTTGGCTTTGTACTGTACGACCTTATTTCTTACTGTATAATTTGAATTTATATTGAACGATCTGTGATGCTCATTCAAAACCATAACTGCCAGAGGTTAAGAAACATACTAATTATATGCTGATCATACCATATAATTTGGTTCATGCTATACATGCTAATTAAATCTTTCTTAATTAATCACTGACGTTAGGCATTCAAATTATGGATAATTATTATGATCAATCATACTGCATGATTACCTGTATAAAAAATTGATCGTCCCATGGATGGTCCCAAACAAAATTCATAATTTTGGTGCTCATCGTATAATATGATGTTCAAAGTGTTAGATGATAGCCCATATATGAAGTTGGTCATCCTAAGGCTCATCCTAAATGTACAGATGGAATTTCTACAGTTCGTACTATATGATGTTTTGATCATCCTGTATAGAATATTATAAAAGTTAAATAGTTTGTTTGAATGATCTTGCAGGATTATTCTAAATTACACTTATCATACTGTATGATACGTGTATTGTACTGTATGAATAGAAGATGGATCTCTAAAAATTTAGGGTTTTTTGAAGCCCAGTATTTTTAAGAAATTCTAATACTCTTATTAGAAAATCTTTTGCTATTGGGTTAACCTAAGAGAGAGCTTAGAGAAGGAAGAGAGGAGAGCTTTGAGATAGAGAGATCCTTATGAGGGGGAGTTATGAGGGATTTACCAAGGTTGATCCAAGCAAGGTTCCACCATTGTCTTCAAGCTTTTTTCTTGGCATCCGGTCCAAGGTTCTCTACCTACTCTAGGAGAAAGTGAAAGGATTTTAAGGTTCACTGCCTACTCTAGGTAGGAGTAAAATGATTCCAAGATTTTCTTTCTTCTCCAAGAGGTAGTAAAAGAATTCTAAGGTTCTCTACCTACTCCAGGAGGGAATAAAAGGATTCAAGGTACTCTACCTCACTAAGTTAATGAAAAGATTTTGTAATGGCTTCTCTGCCTTATCGTGGGACAAAAGGAGAGACACTAGTTAGTGCAATACTTAGAAAGGATGATTCTGAGGAGTGGACGTAGTTTAAGTTCATAAATACACTATAACTCTAGTCTATTCTTTCAATTTTTATTTTTTCACATTTAATTATGTATTTTTTATAACTTATTTTGTATTTTAAATCTCTGATTTTTGTTATTATAAAAGTGGTTTTACTTTTGCATCATAGGATAAATTTATTTTTTTTAGAATATTTAAAAAGATTTCAAGAAGATTTTCTTTTTTCATAAGAAATTTTTAAAATAACTTATTCACCCCTCCACCCCCCCCCCCCCCCCCCCCCCCCCCACCCCCCGACTTTATGTTAGCCTCATGCTAATATATAAAGATTTAATAGCTCCTATAAACTTTCACCATTTTATTTAGCTACTAACTTTCATCTAAACTAGTCCAACTTTAAAGTCCCATGGCCACTCCAAAGATATAGATTATAGCTGAGGTGGCTTAGAAGACTCAACTACCCAATTGGCTTAACTATATTTGTAGTAGGTACTAGGATATTACAGGTACCCCATCCAACTTGGACAACTGAACTTTGAAGAGGGTAGTACTCCCCACACTGTAATTTTAGACTGGTGACCCACCTTTGAAGATCATCGAACTCAACAAGACCCTTAGAATACTCTAGTAGTAGAGGAGAGCGGGGAAAGAAGCTGTGAAAAGTGTCCCATCCCTACAATATATCTAGATGCTTATCTTATCCATCCCATACATCGATACTTCCCTGAGGGTCTTACTTATCAATAGCATTTGAACATTGAATTTTCCTTCATGGTCGAATTGGATGAGATTGGTCCAAAGGGATTATTGACACCTAGAATTGATGTATGGCGTTGCCCAAAAAAAGTCTGATCACAGAACTTACTTTGTCATTGCATCCAAAATGTTGTCAGCAGTTAAAAAAAATATTTTATTTGATTAATTGTGATTGGCCAAGGCGGTGTCACAAATCTTCAGGCAATAAGATATAAAACAAGGAAATTTATCATGAAATACAATTTAAATGAAGTTAGATTGAAAAATGGACTTTGCCATTGCATTTGGAATGTCATCAATACCATAAATCTTCTATCAATTTTCCTAAAAAAAATTATGCGGTGAAATCGACATGCAAAATAAGATTAAATGCACATGAATCAAGAAATTATTCAAATTGAGGTGATTTTCAAAGTAATTTGCACGTTCTAATCGCTTTAGATTAATGATAATATAAATATTAATAAATTAAATTTAATATTTTTATTTAAATAAAATAAAAAGTTAAAAGAAAGCTCAAATTAAAATTAATGCCAAATATGAAACCTTGTATCATCTAAGTGAATTTTTGCTTTGAAACCCTAAAAATTCATTGAGTGAAAACCTTAAATAGAGGATACCTCTTTTTAATGCAGCCTCATTGTCATTAAAGAGAGACATAAGTAAAATTATTTTTTTCTTCGATCTAATTCAAGCATCTGTCTCTTCTCATTCATGCAAACTTACTCATTCTTCAACTCTCTTGTAATCTGCAACAAAAATAAATCCAGATCCTGCAAATTTCTTTCTCACGAGACTGAATCCAACAAAGCTTTTGTTTTAAACAGCTTTATTCCATGACTCATTCCAACAACCAACATAATGAAAACAATATTAAACAACCTAGATATCTTCTCTCAAACCATTTCAATACTTTTTTTACTCCAAAGCTAATAGCATTTCCTCCACTTTATCCAACAGTGGCTTTTTACTTTTCCCCTTGAAAGCACTCACGTGAATACTTCTCCTCTAATTTGGTTTTCTTTTTTAAAATCTTATTTTGCACTTAATTATGTTAGCAACCATTAATAAAAGGTTAGTATGGATGACATTGCATGTTAAAATCATTATCATGTTTGTATTTAGTTATTTACTTATGCTAATTATTATCATTATCTAACATAATTAGTTAGTGTTAAATAATATTGTTAGCTATGTTTGTTCCTATATATATATCTGTGTGTGTGTGTGTGTAAAGAAAAAAAAAAGAGATTGAAAGAAAATAAAAAAGAGTGGAGATTTCAAATAATAAAAAGAGAAAAGAAGTGGGGTTTTCTTGCTTGTATTTTACAATTTTCATTCTCATTATCATTAACATTCCAAAGAAGGAATAATTTCTTAAAACAAAAATCCTATATTCGACGTTTATGTCGAGCCAAAAAACCCTCAATACGTGCTCTCTTAGCATGGTACGAGGAAACCTGGTGTAACACATATGGCGGGGTGTGTAGGCCCTATACATTCTTTTCTACCGTGGTGGGAACGACTATAAGTACCTAATGCTCTTATATCATGGTAGGGAAAGCAACTTGTATTTTTATACAAGTACTTTGAACCCCCATACATGCTCTTGTAGCATAGTGAGATTAAAGATATTAACTACGATGTCACCCGACACCTGCCATACATGCTCTTGTAGCATGGTGGGATGGCCAAGTCTTCCAAAATTTCCCCGAAATGGGGGTGATGTTGGGAGGCTACTAAAGTTTTATCTAAAGATAATAAGCACTTGAACAAATAAGGAATTTAGCATCAAATGAATGAGAAATTGAATTGACCTTGATTGTGCAAAATAATGACTTATGTTAACTCAAACTTAAAATGGACCTTGACTTGCAACAAATGACAATAAATTAGACTCAAATTTTAAGTTGCTAATGGAGAGATGAATTATTGCAACTCGAGCCTATGAGTTTATGTTTTTGATGTTAACAAATATTATGGCTCACTTTTTATTGTCTACTTGTATTTGCAATATATATTTGTTTTTGTATATACTAACATTTCAAGAATACCATGCAACATCAAATAAAGAATCAGAGCTCAAGATTGGGTTAAATAATGTTATGTTGTAAAAGGGTATGTAATATTCATTGATGTAATTTTTGATTTCTTGAGTCAAGTTCTGTAAGGGAGTATGCTTGCTTCGTGACCATGCACACACTTACTCAACAGAGTAAGATCTACTCAAATCCAAAAGATCAAGTTTTGAACTAATCATACTCGACAATTTTGCATCGTCCAGGACGATCCTTTATGATTTAGAAAAGAGCCACCAATGCTAATTTAGGCTAGATTTTAATATTTCATTTTTGTTTTAATCATCCTAGACGATCTAGATCGTTCAGGATGATAAATACAAATCATGCCTAAATTGATCCTATGATTAGGGGATTAATTATGGTTAATTTTTTTAATATGATCATCCTGAATGATCTATATATCGTACAGGATGATGTTTACTGACATACTTGATTTTTCTAAATCATCCAAGCCAAAATATCATAATTTTTCTTCTAATTGTTCTGGACGATCCACAATATCATCCTGGATGATATGTATATTTTTATACTTATCATCCTAGACTGTCCAAATATCATCCAGGACTATCAGGTCAAATTTTTCACATTGTGCTGGACGATCCTGCGATATTCCAGGATGATTCTAGGTTCCAAAATTAAGTTTTTAAGGTTTTCTGAAGCGCTCTTTTTAAGCGCATCATACGGGATGATCATGTGATCGTCATGGATGATGTTTGGCGCTAAAATTGAGTTTTTGGGGTTTTCAAAAGCTCTCCTTTTATACATATCATACAGGATGATCCGACGATCATCCTGGATGATAATATTAGTTTTGCAAATCTATTAACAGACCTCTTGCTTTCTCATAAAGAGTGTCTTTGGCAGCCATTGAAACTTCATTCTTCTGAAGGAAACTTGAAGAGAGAGCTTGAATGGGAGAGAGGAAAGGGTGGAGTTTGAGAGAGGGAGAAAATCCTTGGAGGGGGTTTTAAGGGAGTGTGGAGGGGGTTCCATACAGTTGTACCGGCGAGCTTGCACCTTAGTACCATTAGATTCAAGGCTCGTCTTGAGGGAAGTTTTGGGAAGAAGAAGATCTCTTTGGTGTCAAAGGGCCTGACTACTTCGCCGCACCGGGGAAGGTAGAAGTGATTTTGTAAGGGCTTCTCTGCCTAGCTATGGGGGCTAGAGGAGAGACACTAAGTTTAGTACAATACTCGGAGAGTGGCTCCGAGGAGTGGACGTAGGTCAAGGTTTGACCAAACCACTATAAATTTGGTGTGTTCTTTGCTTTATTATTTTCGTATTTATTTTTCACGCTTTTATTTTCTTTGTGGTGAATCTTGGTTTTGAATGTGATTGTATTTTTAGTTTTAATATCCAATTTACAACACCCCCCCCCCCCCCTCTTTGTTAGCCTTGGGACTAGTTCATTAGGGCTTAATATCCCTAACGAACTTTCAAGTGCCTGATATCCCTAACGAACTTTCAAGTGCCTTCAGTGCACTTTCAAGTGGTATCAGAGTAGGATTCATAAAAACAAGTTTTTGAAAGTTTTTATATTTTGATCCATGGCTAATTTTTGTAATCATAATATTGTGGAAGGTAATTCAATCATCCAACCACCTTTGTTTGAAAATATTACTTTTGATTTTTGGAAAATTTGCATGTCTACTTTCTTGCAGTCTATTGATTTCTGAATGTGGCAGATGATTTTAACTTTTTATTATATACCATCACGTATTATAGATGAAATTAAAACTAATATTCCTTTTAATCAATGGAGTAGAGAAGAATAAATCAATGCTCAATTAAATGCTAAATCACTAAACTATTTTTTCTGTGCTTTAAATTCTGAAGATTTTATGTTTGTATCCGGAAATTTGGGATAAATTACACACTATATACGAAGGTACAAGTGAAATCAAGCTATCCAGATTAAATATTTAATGCATGATTATGAATTATTTTGCATGAAACTTTATGAGATGATCTTAGATATGTATACTAGGTTTATTCAAATTGTGACATCATTACATGCTTTAGGTAAAAATTTTTAAACTTTAAAAAAGTCAATAAAATTCTACGTTGTCTACTTGATAAGTTTGATGACAAAATTGTTACTATTTGTGAATCAAAAAATTTGAATGAATATTCTACTGATAATTTGATTGGCTCATTCATTGCCTACGAGCAAAGTTTGGGCCAAAGACTTTTGGATGCAAGAGAGATGATAGTGCTAAATGTTGAAACATGGAGAAAAGTGGCTTAGTTGGTGACAAAAGTAATGACTTATCAAGAAAATTAAAGAGCTCATCAAAGCATAAGCATCAATAAAAGTGGAACAAAGGTAAAAAATGTAAGAATGTTAAGATCTCTTCTAACGTTGTTTATTTTGGTTGTAGGAAGTCTAGACATATGAAAAATCAGTGCCCTAGTTTGAGAACTCTTCCTGCAAAAGAAAAGGGTAAGGCTAAGTAAATTATAAAAATGGCAAATAATGAAAAAGAAAAAATCTCCTGGGCAAATCTAGCTTCTGAATCATCAGATGAGGAGCGAGATGATGCTTAAATCACTATTTGTGTGTTTATTTTTCTGTATATGCATGTTTTGTTCATTTTTGTGTACTTTTTATGTTTTTCTTTGGATTTATTTTTTATTTTTTTCCTTTCTGTTCTTTTTCATTAAATTTTTAATTTATCTTTACTTTTCTTTTTGTGAAGTTTTCTCTGATCAGCACACACATATTACCTTTTTGTTTTCTATATATTTTAGAAAATCAAATCTTTTTTAAAGATTATTTTTTCTAAAAAATGAAAATTTTACCTCCTGTTGTTCTTGAACTCTTATGTAAGTTGTGGTTTACTTCTCTAAAATTAGTTATAGGAAGGAAACTCATGATTTTGTCTCTCTATCTCTTTTCTTAAAGAAGTTATTTTAATTTTAATTCAAAATCTTCATCATATTATAAATTGGATTTTGAAACTAAACTTTTTAATCTCCCTACATTTTGTCTATCGCGTAGGGATCTTTTGCAAGTTGTTGAATCTACCTCATAATTTTCTTAATCAAGTAGTTCATTTTTATCAATAGAATAGGTTTGCTTTAGTTTTTAAAAATTTCAAAAAGGTAGCATATCTGATTGAAAAAAAAGGCCAATGACGTCAAATCAAAAAAGTGGCGAATGATGCCAAATCAAAAGATGCGTAATGACACAAAATTGAGAAAGATGCACAATGTGTATCAAAAAGTAAAAGATGCACAAAGTGCCTCAAAAAACTGATAAGAGGCATAAAATAAGCCCACAAAAAGTAATGCTTACCTTTCTTGCACTTCTTAAAGCTTAAGAAAACCCTGGATATTTTTGATACTTAAGCTTGAAAATCATGATTCATGATTCACCAATTTTTGCACTAATCTTACATTTGATATATTTTATGAAAGGAGTTTTAAGAAAATTAGTTTTTTTTTTTAATTTGTTCCTTAATTTAGATATTGGATTAAAAAGTTTTTGAGACTTTATAAGAATTTGAGCTTGGATTAACAATTTCTGAATTTCTAACCTTTTCTGGATTATGAGTTGTCAATCCATTCCATACTAAGTTTTTGAATAAAATCAAGATGTAACTTTCTCATTTTTAGAATATTCGATTTTGTTTCCTAGATCAGGGATCATTTTATTTTTTATTTATTTGTTTGTGCCCCTCCTCTTTTTGAAAATATCAAAGGGGAAGAACGTATTATTGTATTGGTATCTAATTTCTTTTTTAAAAAAATAAAAATAAAAATAACAAAAATTTTGTCTTCCCCAATTTCTAAGTTTTTATTCTAGTGAGGGGGAGATTAGGAGAAAATGTTTTTAATTTTGCAAATTCAACCAGTAATATTTGCCATCATCAAAAAGGGGGAGATTGTTGCAACTCGAGCCTATGAGTTTATGTTTTTTATGATAACAAATATTATGGCTCACTTTCTATTATCTACTTGTATTTGCAATATATGTTTATTTGTGTGTATACTAATATTTTAGGAATACCATGCAACATCAAACAAAGAATCAGAGCTCAAGATTGGGTTGAATAATGTTATGTTATAAAAAGTCTGTAATATTCATTGATGTAATTTTTTATTTTCTGTGTCAAGTCCTGTAAGGGAGAATGCTAGCTTGGTGACCATGCACACACATAATCAAGGGAGTGAGATCTACTCAAATCTAGAAGATCAAGTTTTGAACTAATCATACTAAATTATTTTGCATCATCTAGGACGATCCTTTATATCTTGGAAAAGAGCCGCCAATATTAATTTAGGAAAGATTTTAAGATTTAATTTTTGTACTAGCCATCCTGGATGATCTGGATCGTCCAGGGCAATCAATACAAATCATGCCTAAATTGATCATGTGATTAGGGGATTAATTATGGTTAATTTTTTCAATCCGATTGTCCAGGATGATCTGTATATCGTACAGGATGATGTCTACCGACATACTTGATTTTCCTAAATCATCCAAACTAGAATACCATAATTTTTCTTCTAATCATCCTAGACGATCCACAATATCATCCTGGACGATTTGTACATTTTTGTACTAATCGTCCTGGACTATCCAAATATCAACCAGGACTATCAGGACAAATTCTGCACATCGTACTGGACGATCCTACGATGGTCTAGGATGATTCTAGGCACTGAAATTGAGTTTTAGGGTTTCTAAAGCCCTCTTTTTAAGCGCATCATATGGGACGATCTTGCAATTGTCCTGGATGATGTTTGGCATCGAAATTGAGTTTTTAGGGTTTTTTTGAAGCTCTCCTTTTATGCATATTGTATGGGACAATCTAGAGATCATCCTTGATGATAATGTCGGTTTTGTAAATCTATTTAAAGACCTCTTACTTTCTTATGAAGTGTTTCTTTGGCAGCCATTGATGTTTCATTCTTCTGAAGGATACTTGAAGAGAGAGCTTGAAAGGGAGAGAGGAAAGGGTGGAGTTTGAGAGAGGGAGAAGATCCTTAGAGGGGGTTTCAAGGGAGTGTGGAGGGGGTTCCACACGGTTGCTCTGGCAAGCTTTCACCTTAGTACCATCGGATTTAAGGCTCATCTTGAGCGAAGTTTTGGGAAGGCGAAGATCTCTTTGGGGTCAAAGGGCTGACTACTCCGCCGCATCGGGGAAGGTGGAAGTGATTTTGTAAGGTCTTCTCCGTCTAGCTGTGGGGGCCAAAGGAGAGACACTAAGTTTTGTGCAATACTCAGAGGGTGCCTCCGAAGAGTGGACGTAGGTCAAGGTTTGACCGAACCACTATAAATCTGGTGTGTTCTTTCCTTTATTATTTCCTCATTTATTTTTTGCACTTTGACTTTATTTGTTGTGAATTTTGATTTTGGATGTGATTGTATTTTTAGTTTTAATTTCCAATTCATCTCACCTCTTGGTTAGCCTTGGGACTAGTTCATAAGGGCTTAATATCCCTAACGAACTTTCAAGTGCCATAAGTGCACTTTCATGAATGACATAAGTGAAGACTAACTTTGATTCAAACTATAGTGAACTGAACTTGAACTTAAATATATACATAGAACATAAGTTTTGACTACAGGAAACTTGGACCAAAATTTGGATATGGACTACAATGAGCTTGAACCTATTTTTAACATAACTTGAGCTTAGATTAACTAAAGTTAATTATCAGTATGGGTCCTAATCTGAATAGTGATGCAAATTCCTAATGTACCATTAAGAAATCAACACTTTAATTGGAAAGCAAATATTGATTAACAAAGAACAAAAAAAATGCAAGCATTAGTGATTTGATTATAAAGCCATGGTGTAATCTTTTAAATCATGCAAATTTAATCATAACATGCGATTTAATTCACCCTTAAGCAACAGTCAGTGGAATTGCAAGATATGTGGCAACTACCTACAAATCATCATGCAAAAGTCATTAATGAGTATTATAGCTTATTTATGAGAAATATGTCAACAAAGTTGCAAACTTCCTATTGGAAATAGTAATGTTATTGCCAATCACATCGTAGATAAAATGGCGACAAACTACAGTTGAACTTGAATTCAAAATGAGCAGGAAACTAAGCTTCAATCTGATGTCTAAAATGAAGATGAAACCAAATAAAAAAATGATCATCATAATGAATTAATAAGAGATTTATGAGATACAAAAATTAATTGACAATTATGATCATTCAAACAAAAATCAAATGAAGGATTAATGATAGGAAAGACATCAATGCGACATACTCATGCTTATCGATTGATGAATTTGAAGGAGATACACAACACATTAGTTGTCAACAAAATAGAGCCTTGGATGCTTATATAAATAACCCTTGAATATAGTGGCTGATGTTTCCCTTGCCAATTAGCTTATGAGTTTAAAGGGGGAAAGTGTAATGAAAGTTGTTCTACATTCATAAATTGCATGTATAGGAAGGATATACAATAAATATTCCACTATGCCATCAATGTTGGTATACAATCAGCTGTATCAAGTCATGCAAGCAATAAGTGGTGGAGATAATGGATAACGTAGAAGTTCATATGTGAGAATAAGTTGAAATATTCTTCAATAAATGCCAAAGGTTGTCATGATAACCTGAGCACTAATGATAATAAGCAGGGACGTTAAACTTATTGTACATACTATAAATGGCCTTTGAGGATATGGGAACTCTGAAGACACACAATGAGCTATCCATGAGTGGTGCAGTGATATGATCATGAGTAAGGTTTAGAGATAAAATTACAACTAAGTATTTGGAATTTAAAATTCAATGATAATTATCCACATCACTAGCAATAATATTATCGTGAGTATGCATGTATGTCCCCTACAAGAAGAAATTTTAGATATTCAATGCATAAGATAACTCGATGTGTGTGATGAATCTTGAAGTGTATATGAGATGTTCTCCACAAACATAATAAAAAATACTCTTGCTATTCAAATCATCTTGAGGAATGCAATAACTATTTTAGGAATGAATATCTCGCACAACCATCTTGGACGGTTTGGTATGCTCTCAATTACTGCAATTGTTAGTTCAAGGTAGTGGTCATTGAATTTAAAGTATCAGGCATCAGTAAGGATGTAGTCATCCAAGGTTGAAATGATTGATTTTTTTTTAAGCTAATAATAAAAATGGTGATGATGACATAATAACAAATTTACTTATTTATTTCTATACAAATTCTAGGACGGGAAAGTAAGACCAAATCATTATTTCAAGAACGGAGTGAGTCAAAGTTCAACGAAGTTTTAAAAATTGAGTTGGATAAGATTATTGAGCCTTGCAATTTTCTTTATGAATAGTGGTCATGCATCTAACATAGCACCTACAAGAAAATATAGAAGGGTTATGATATACATGAGTTTTTATGAGCCGTCGTAGAAGACTTATCAAATGTCCAAAAATACCCTCAACACATGTGTTATAATATGTATACACAAAGAAACAAAAATTTAAATGCAATTATAAACCCACATGGGCCCCATCAGGTGGGTTATATTTACTTATGTGACATCTAAGGATGTTGTACGGGTTAGGAAATGAATAACCTACAATAGAACCAATTCTCTATTGACTACTTGACAAAGTCTATAATGTCCAATCAATAAAATTACCAAATTCTCTTAAATACCTTCATGATGGTCGGCTCGCATGTAAATCTCATCTAGAGGGATTAATTCTATTTTTCTAAAATGTAGCTCAAGTGCCTGAAAATGCAAAAATCCAAAACTCCAAAAATTTTAAATATTTAAAATTGAAATAAGCCATTAAAAACTTAAAGTAAAATCCATCCACCCTCTGCAACAGTTTACCGAGGTGGATAAATTAAAAAATTTATTTCAGCTAAGAAAGAGCTAGTGTCTTGTAAAAAATATTACTAGGATTCATTTTTAATTAGTCTCTTTACATTAAAGACATGGCATGTGTCCTCTAACTAATGGTTTGATACCAAATGGAACCACATTTAAATGGTTATGACTGGGGCCCTTTGAACCGGTTGGTTTTCCACCAAATGGCTTCACTAATTTATGGTTAAGGCTAGAGCCTGTATGCTCACTAGTGGCATCCAATCTTAGAGATATGAACCAATAGGATATAAATGATAGGGAACAAATCCCTTTGTTAGCTAAGGTGGATTCAAATATGTCCACTTAATAAAATATCCATCCTAGGTCTATAAGGTACCCTTTGATGATGTAACCCATAGCTGCTGACAAGGATCCTTATATCGGGTTAGATCGGCTAACTCCTCTAACTAAGTAGACTAAGGACAACATTAGTCCAGGACTATAGAACCATAGGATCTTAATTGGGTCCATCATCCATTTTTCCATCATTTTCTTTAAATAATAGGTTCTCAAATACCCAAGCTCATGTTGCTACTATATGACATATAACATGCATTTATATATATTTTATCGATGACCAGGCTTAATAAAAGGTTTTCTCTTATGATCGAGAGGGTAATTAATTATAGAGGCTCGCACTTATAGGAAACTAGAACTCACATCATAAAGTCCTTACAAAATAAAGGCAAATTATTTAGGTAGTTTCTCTTCTACAAACCCAATATGCCTTCCCAAAATTTACCTTGAAACATAATTTGTTAAAACTCCCCCAAAAGTACGGGGAGGTTGGGGCACAAATTTTTGGATCCCAATATAGTGTCATTCTTTCTTTGATCTTCTCAAATATAATATAATGACCAAAAAAATCTATAACATCTTTTCCCAATATTGGCTAGTCACTATTTACAAATAGCCTTCCGAAAGTTTTTAGAATGATGCCATGACTAGCAACAGGTATGTATGAAATTAAAAAACCAACTTATCTTTCTATCTTGAAGATATGATAATATTAAAGGGACATTTATAATATAATAAATTTTTACTTAGGTAAATACTCATTACTATAAATATCATCAGAGTTTAGGGGTTTTTCTCTTTTTTATACACAAGTCAGTCCCTTAACAAAAGTGATAAACAACTTCAATAATATAATAAATTACCAACTTTCCAAAACACTTCATGTGATTTGGCTTCATCGATGTTAAATAGTGATAATGAATAAGGTTCTATTTTACTTCACCACCAAGGGATAGGGTTTCTGAGTTTTCCCCTTGCATCACCATCACTTTTCCATAGTTGAGAGGGGAATATTTCCCCTCCCTCCCCCCACGATGGCTCTAAATCCTTTTGATTTTCCACCATTAACTCACACTTTTCTTATTGGCCCTCCTTTTTTTCCACCGTTCTCGTAGGCTAATACCCACTCTACTAATGAACATGATTAAGAGGATTTTCCCACATCCTTTGTTCCTCGTAATCCCAAACTTTCCTTTAAATCTGATGATTTATCAGAAGGAATAATGCTATGGAATCTCTCTTGAGTTTGTTATTCCATTGGTCAAAGACTTACTTGAGAGGCTCCTCGTAATCCCAAAGTTAGTTGTTCTTGTAGGCTAACTCTGATTTCTTTATCGGATGGTTTCTTCATCCTAAAGTTTAACAACATTGAAGATTACGACATGGTATGGTCGGGAGGAACCTTATTCTTGCTCGACAAGCCTTTTATACTTCAAGAATGGTCCCCAAAATTAAAACCTAAGCAAGATGAGTTTGCCTCTATTCCAATTGGGTAAAAATTTAGGATGTATCATTAGCTTTATGGACTCCAATGATAATTTCAAAGATTGCTAGCTTTATTGGTGTGCCACTCTCGATTGACTCCCTTACTACAAATCATACTAGGTTAAATTTTGCCAAGGTTTGTAATAAAATCATTAAGGATTGTCCTCTTCCTAAGGAGATTCCTAATGAAATTGGTGATGAAGATATGATTTTGAATGTCATTTATGACTAGAAACTAAGTCCTTGTGAGTTATATGGATCTTTGGTTCATCCTTCCAATTTTTTTCTCTAATCCTAGTCGACCTGTCCCTGTTCATGTTCTTTTTTTTTTTTGAGAGAGAATGCAAAATCACATTAAAAAGAAAAAGAACTAATTACAATCTAGAACAAAAAGAAAAAGCAAATGGTTTCTAGCTCCAACATGGAAAGAAACCTTATTGAAAACATATTTGTTATACTAAAATTACCATAATTGAAATAAGACCCTACTATTTCTCATTTAAAAACCCTTGGGGTGGAGGGGATACCAAATAAATAAAACAACCTAAAAGGTTGATTAGTATCCCAGAGTTTCCAACTGGTTAAAAAGTAAGAACTAGTATAGATATCATAAACAATTAAAGTAACTATAGAAAACAAATATAAAACTAAAAGAAAGAAAAGGAAACTAAGAAAAGAACTAAGATAATAAAAAATCAATAAAAGTTGATAATCATCAATAAGAACTAGAAGATATCCCTGAATCTTCTTCCAAAGCTTGAGTCCATAATCCACAGTAAATAAACTGGGATACTCTTTAAACATGAGTTCCCTTAACAAGTAACCTCCAAGAATCACCATGCTGTAGATATCCATGTAGTAGTAGGAACTCATTAAAGAACTAAAGGGGAAGATCCACTTACAAACTTTTTTGAACTAAGATCATCCATTCTCTTTCTTGGAAAGCCTTCCACCGGTCCGAAGGATTGAAGCTCTTTAAAAAGTTTATGTCTAGAACTAGAAGAAAGTTCCGTTTTAATACTTCATGTATTTCCTTTTACTATTGCTGTCTTTTTAAAATTCAAATTTACCTCTAAAGATGGTGTAACAGTTTCTGGAATTTCCTTATGAAAGCTATTATATGAGTCCGGTTTAGTAGCTCCAGGAATAACTACTTCCTTTTCTATTTCTTGAATATCCGAAATTTTGATTTCAAATTCTGATTCATTAGCTCCCATCAGATTAGCAGCCAAAAAGGGAGTAAAAATAGCTTCCAAAGAATTAGCAATGGGTTCATTACTAACGACTTCCATAACTGCATCCACAATTTTAGCATTTTCAAATTCGGAATCTGAATTTTGAATTTGCTGATTAAAAATAAAGATGGCTAAATTTTTGAAACCAATATCTGAATTACGATTTCCCTCAACAACCAAAGTAGGTAAAGCCAGTCCAGAAACAAAATATGATATAGGATTAACGGCCTCCACTTCTTCAATTGGAATATGAGTAAGTTTGAAATCAATTAAATTTTGAGCTATCCTTGGTTCAGAAACTTCAGGAGGAATCATGGGACTATCAGAAGGAATAAGTTCAAAAATAACTGCATTATCTACAATATCCAGCAATTGAACATGATTGAATTTAATATTTGAATTCTGAATTTCCAATGGATTAACACCAAATTCTCATTCAGCATTAACAGCCTCCTCTTTATTATCCAAAATACCAGCAACTTTGAAATTAATATTCTGATCGGATTTAGCAGAAATATCATGAACAGGTTTATCCTTAAATTTATATTTCCTATTTTCCAAATTCTTCCTCTTTTTGTTTTTGAGCTTCACATGCATCCAAGGACCATATGAATTATCAGCAACTTGAACTAAATTTTTAGGGACTTCTTTAAAAAGAAGATTCTGCTTAAGAGAAGCATTTGGACAAATTGAATCTTTATGACCAATTTTTTCGTAATAAAAACAAAGGGGCGATAGTTTTTCATATTCAAATTTTTTAAAAAATCAACCATGAAGATCTTCAACCCATATACCACAAGAGAGTTTAGAATTTAGTTTAACCCGAATGCAAGCTCTAGCGAATTACCTTCTCCCCCACCTAAACATATTGCCTGTTATAAATCTGTTTTTAGATTTTGATGGTAGAAAACAAATCTTGCTTCACTACGACTGCTTTTTTCTACTGACTTTTAGGACTCAAAGATTGAACGGAAATCGGAATCAACTCAAGATGGGGTAAATTAGGGTTGAGTCAGTCTGTAATTTTATTTTCCCCTCTTTAGTCAATTGTAATCTTTGGTGTGACTAATGCAAAGTAACCCTACACACACACACACACCTGAGAGACTTAGAATTTATGTTTTTACTCAAATCGGCCAGGACGATATTTACATCGTCCTGGACGATCAATCTTAAAATAGGAAATCTAATCAGGGGTTCTTAATTAAGGCAGCCGTCATTAGCAAATCACCCTAGACGATATGTGTATCGGCCAGGACGATAGGCTCAAAATAGAAAGAAATTGCCGCCATAAAAAATTAAGGTATTCTGTATTTTTGGTAATCGGCCAGGACGATCTACAATCGGCCTGGACGATATTCATAAATTATGCCTTAATTGATCAGACAATCAAAGCAATAATTAAGGATGATTGATACGACCACATTGTCTTGGATGATCACAGGATCGGCCAGGATGATCTAGTCAAAAAACCTTAGTTACTCATGGACGATATGGATCGGACAGCTTGCATTCAGGGCGATGCTCTGGATGATTTTTCCTCTGATTTGAACTGATCAGCCTGGACGATCGTGATATCAGCCTGGACGATCAAGCCAATTTTCAATCATCTAGTTTGCATTCAAGGCGATGCCCCGACCAATCTCATGGGATTTGTACTGATCGGCCAGGACGATGTCAATATCATCCTGGACGATATTGTCGGCAACTTGCAATTAATGAGCTCCATTGAAGCTCTTCTATTTAAAAGCTCTTGTTCAACATTTTTGAACATCTTTTACTGTTGCCTTAACCTGAGAAGACTTTGAGGAGAGAGAGAGAGAGAGAGAGGATCTTGTGAGGGGGAGCTTGTGAGGGGATTCACAAGGGTTGGTTTAAGGATCGCTCTGCTTCTTCTTTGTCTAGAGTTTCTCATCCGTGGAAGGGTCGGTAGAGGTAAGGATTCAGTACTTGACAGTGGTTCTCTGCTAGCTTCAAGAGGAAGCAAAAGGAGATAGGTTCTCTGCCTTGCCGGGGTGGCAAAAAGAGGTTCTTTGTAAAGGCTTGTCCGCCTAGCTGTGGGGGCTAAAGGAGAGTCATGATTGTAGTGCAATAGTCGGAGGGCGCCTTCAGGGAGTGGACGTAGGTCGAGTTGACCGAACCACTATAAATTTTTGTGCTCTTATTTCTTGCTTTCGCACTTTAATTTCTGCACTTATTTTTCTTGTAGTGTGATTTTGGTTTATGTGATTTTACTTCTTTGTGAAAAGAATTTTTTAAAATACTAATTCACCCCCCCTCTTGATTAGCTTGGGCAAGTTCTATAGGGCTTAACATCCCCAACGAACTTTCAAGTGGTATCAGAGCTTCTTTCATAAAATAAGTTTTTAAAAGCTTTTGAATCTGATCCATGGTTAACCTTGGGAATCGTAACACTACTGAAGGTTATTCAATTACACGACCTCCATTGTTTGACAACTTACCTTTTGATTTCTGGAAAACCCGCATGTCAATGTTTTTACAATCTATTGATTATCGCATGTGGATGCTTATTAAAGAAGGTTATTCTCCACCTTCTCGTGAAATTAATGGTGTTAAAACTGAAGTTGTTTTTATTTAATAGACTTTCGATGAAAGAGATTTAGCTCAATTGAATGCAAAATTTTTGAACTGTTTTTTCTGTGCTTTAAAATTTGAGGATTACATGCGTGTTTCTACTTGTTCAACTGGTAAAGAGATTTGGGATAGGTTATGTATCACTTATGAAGGAACCAATGAAGTGAAACAATCTCGTTTGAATATTCTCTTGCATGACTATGAACTTTTTCGTATGAAACTATCTGAATCTGTTTCTAACATGTATACTAGGTTTACTCAAATAGTTACTTAACTGCATGCATTAGGAAGAGAACTTTCAAACTTTGAAAAAGTAAACAAGATTTTACGATGCTTGTCTTCCTCTTTTGATGCAAAAATTACTGCTATAACTGAATCTAAGGATTTGAACACGTATTCGATTGACAACTTACTTGGCTCACTCATTGCTTACGAGCAAGGGGTGAATCAAAGAAATCTTGATGCAGGTGAGAAAAAGAAAGAGAAAACTGTGGCACTGAAGGCACACAAATCTGACTCCGATTCTTCCGGGTCTGAGAGCGATGAATTTGCATT
Source organism: Dendrobium nobile (assembly GCA_022539455.1). Taxonomy (NCBI): domain Eukaryota; kingdom Viridiplantae; phylum Streptophyta; class Magnoliopsida; order Asparagales; family Orchidaceae; genus Dendrobium; species Dendrobium nobile. The sequence goes on along the minus strand of CM039736.1, from coordinate 22,621,225 downwards.
CATCTCAAGGCAATTCAAAAGCTTTCTAAGGAAGAAGCAAAAGCATCATTGGAGAAAATTTAAGGATCATAAATATTCTAAAGGATCTTCTGATATCGTTTGTTATGAATGCAGGAAACCAGGGCACGTGAGAACTGATTGCCCTACACTTAAAGATCACTCAAGCAAAGGAAAGGGTGAGGAGAAATCTAAGCTAAGGAAGGACAAGATGAGAGTACAAAAAGCATTTTGGGAGAATTCTGCATCGGACTCATCGGAGATGGAACTAGAAGATGAGACATCAAAATTGTGCTTGATGGCAGACGACAATCTTGATCAAGATGAGGTATGTGAACTTTCCTACAATCAACTTCTTGAAGTTTCAGAAAAAATTCATGATCATATAGGAAATTAAAGAAAACACATGCTAGCTTGAAATTAAAATTCTTGAATCTACAAAAAGATCATGAAATTTTAACTAAAGACCATCAAACGATTGATACAAATCATATGACTTTACTTGATGAATTTGATGAGTTAAATAAAAATCATTGTGAATTAGTTGAAAAGTATGATGCATTAAAAGTTTCACACACATCACTTAAATTTGATTTTAAGAAGTCTAAAGAGATGGAGAAAAGTTTGAAGATTGAGAATGAGATCTTAAAAAGCACAAATTTTTAGATTCAAAATGAATTAGATACATGCAAGAAAACTAGGATGACACCTACTTTTGATAAAAAGCCAAAACCTAGGAAGAGGCACTATAACTCAAACCATTTAAGAAACCCTTTTCCTGGATTTAGATGTTTTTCATATGGCATGCTAGGACACATCTCACACACTTTCACTATTCACTATAGTACACATTGGGTGTGGAAACCCAAGGTGCATGATTCACAGCATACCACACATGCATTGCATTCTACTCTTCATAAGAAGGAACCCAAACCTGCTTGGGTTCCTAATTCTTACAATTGATAATTTTGTAGGAGGGCTCTCACAAAAGGCCTCGTGAGAGTATGTGGTACCTGGACAGTGGATGCTCTCAACATATGACTGGTGATGCCAATCAGTTTATTGTACTAGACTCCAGGACTGGAGGCAAGATTACTTTTGGAGACAACACCACCAAGAAGGTGGTAGGCATAAGTATAATTGGTAATTCCAAGAACCTTATGATTGAAAATGTTTTGCTTGTAGAAGGATTGAAGCACAACTTGCTCAGCATCAGTCAACTCTGTGACAAAGGCTTCAACGTGCAATTCTTTGTAAATTCATGCATTGTAAGTTTAAGTAACAACACTATTTTGCAGGGAAAGAGGATCAACACTTTTTGGGGTTTAGCTTAAAACAATTGGATGATGGAACATTTCTTAATCAAACAAAATACATAAGGACATTTTGAAGAAGTATGAGATGGATAAATCTAAGCCAATTAATACTTCCATGACTTCTAGTGTTCCATTGGATAAGGACCCAAGTGGTAAGTCTGTTTATCAGAAGAAGTACAGAGGCATGATTGGATCTTTACTCTACTTGACTGCGAGCTGACCCGACATAATATTTAGTGTTTGCCTTTGTGCTAGATTTCAAGCCGACCCTAAGGAATCCCACCTGACTGCTGTTAAGAGAATTTTTAGATATCTTTTGGGGACCCAAAGCTTAGAGATTTGGTATCCTAGACACAGCACTTCTTTTGAGATTATTGGTTTTTCAGACTCTGATTTTGTAGGATGCAAGGTGGATAGAAAAAGTACTTCAGGAACTTGTCAATTCATAGGACAATCTTTGGTCTCATGGTCTAGTATGAAGCGAAATTCTATTGCACTTTCCACTGCTGAAGCTGAGTACATTGCTCTTGGAAGTTGTGTGGCCCAAGTCTTTTGGTTGAAACAACAGGTATTGGATTTAGGATTACCTGTAGGCACCATCTCAATCTTTTTTGATAACACTAGTGCCATATGCATCTCTAAGAATCCTATCCAACATTCAAGGACTAAGCACATTGACATTAGACATCATTTCATTAGAGACCATGTGACTAAGGGAAACATTGAGCTACACCATGTGACAACTGAAAATCAACTGGCTGACATCTTTACTAAACCACTGGCCTTCGACACTTTCAGCTCTTTAAGGACCAGATTGGGTGTGATTGACATAACTGCATAATCTTCTATTTGCTTTACTTTGTTTTTTTCCTTTCTCTTCTTTTAGTTTTTAACTTGGTTGTTTTTCTTTCTTAATTTTTGCTTTCAAAATCATCGCTGAAATGATATCATATGCCTCGTCTTTGCTTTTAATAATTTGTAGTCAATATTTTACATCTCTTAATCTATTAGAATGGTAAAAATATTTTGTTGATTGTGTCTCTTTCTCTAACCTATTTTAGTGGCATAGTTTTCTTTTCTAATCAAAAATTTATTTCAAATTAAAAATTGTGTATGAAATTAAGAACATTTCAAAACTTGCTTAAGTAAATCTATCTTATATTTATAATACTTAAAGTCTTTTTGTCACATCAAGACTCCTCGTTACTCTTGTCATTAGGTTATTGATTATGTCTTGTGCTTAGTTCTTCCCTATGTTAGAGAGAGAGCTCCTATTCTCTAATATCTAGAAGATATACTCACAACTAAGATTGTTTTTAAGAGTTTTTGAAAGAGAATGAAGCTTGCAAAAATGAAAAATTTCTTTTGGCCAATGATGCCAACAAAAGATGCCCAAAGAACTCCAAAATTAAAAAATATATACACAAAGTGTATCAAAAATTAAAAGATGCGCAAAGCGCCATCCAAATTGACAAGAGGCATAAAATGAGCCCACCAAAAGCAAGCTCCTCTCTCCTTTCAAATCCTTTTAAAACTTAGAAGTTTTCATGTATCGAAGACTTGATTTCGATTGTTTTGCGATTGTGACAAATTTACTTTTGTTCATTATTCTATAAGATAGTTTTCCTTAAACCAAGTAATGAATGGTTTCTTCTTTCTCATATCCAATTGATTTTTTGAGTTAGGTCATTGATTTCAAAAGACGTTTCTACCCTAAAAGAAAGTGCGAGCTAAGGATAATCATGATCGAATATTCTACCATTCTTTGGATTACTAATATTGTTAACTCATTAACTCTCAAGTTTTTTAAAATCAATCATAAGAAATACTACATCATCTTCATGCCTTGATAAAAAAAAAATCTCTCTTGTTATTTACTTTAGTTCTTACTTCCTTCCTTTTTGTGATGACAAAAGGGGGAGTAGGATGTCGTAGGAAAAATTGAGGCTTATAACTTTGAAATTTTAGTGAACCGCAATTTTTACTAAGTTTTTCCTACTTGTGTTTGCGATCATCAAAAAGGGGGAGATTGTTACAAATCTATTTTAAGATTTTGATGATAGCAAACAAATCTTGCTTCACTACGACTGCTTTTTTCTACTGACTTTTCAGGACTCAAAGATTGAACGGAAATCAGAATCAGCTCAAGATGGTGTAGATTAGGGTTCAGTCAGTCTATAATTTTATTTTTCCCCTCTTGAGTCAATTGTAATCTTTAGTGTGACTAATGCAAAGTAACCCTACACACACACACTTGAGAGACTTAGAATTTATGTTTTTACTCAAATTGGTCAGGATGATATTTACATCGTCCTGGACGATCAGGCTTAAAACAGAAAATCTAATCCGGGGTTCTTAATTAAGGCAGCCGTCATTAGCAAATCGGCCTGGATGATAGGTGTATCAGCCAGGATTATAGGCTCAAAACAGAAAGAAATTGTCGCATTAATAATTAAGGTATTCTGTATTTTTGGTAATCGGCCAGGATGATTTAGAATCGGCCTGGACGATATTCACAAATTATGCCTTAATAGATCATACAATCAAAGCAGTAATTAAGGATGATTGAAACGATCACATCGTCCTGGACGAGTGCAGGATCGGTCGGGATGATCTAGTCAAAAAATCTTAGTTACTCCTAGACGATCTGGATCGAACAGCTTGCATTCAGGGCGATGCTCTGGACGATTTTCCTCTGATTTGAACTGATCGGCCTGGACAATCGTGATATCGTTCTAGACGATCAATCCAATTTTCAATCATCCAGTTTGCATTCAGGGCGATGCCCCAGTCGATCTCATGGGATTTGTATAGATCGGCCAGGACGATGACAATATCATCCTGGTCGATATTGTCGGCAACTTGCAATTAATGAGCTCCTTTGAAGCTCTTCTATTTAAGAGCTCTTGTTCAACATTTTTGAACATCTTTTGCTGCTGCCTTGACCTAAGAAGACCTTGAGGAGAGAGAGAGAGAGAGAGAGAGAGAGAGAGAGAGAGAGAGAGAGAGAGAGAGAGAGAGAGAGAGAGAGAGGATCTTGTGAGGGGGAGCTTCTATGGGGATTCACAAGGGTTACTTCAAGGATCTCTCTGCTTCTTCTTCATTTAGAGTTTCTCGTCCGTGGAAGGGTCGCTAGAGGTAAGGATTCAGTAACTGATAGTGGTTCTCTATGAAAGTTCGTTCGGGATGTTAAGCCCTATGAACTTAGTCCCAAGCTAACCAAGAGAGGGGGTGAATTGGTATTTTAAAAATTCTTAAGACAAAGAAATAAATTCACAAACCAAATCACACCACCAAACCAAATGCGGAATTTAAAAGTGCGGAAGCAAAAATAAGAACACAAGATTTATAGTGGTTCGGTCGACTCGACCTACGTCCACTCCTTGGAGGCACCCTCCAAGTATTGCACTACAAAACGTGACTCTCCTTTAGCCCCCACAGCTAGGCGGAGAAGCCCTCACAAGAAACTCCTTTTTGCCACCCCGGCAAGGCAGAGAACCTACCTCCTTTTGCTTCCTCCTGAAGCTGGCAGAGAACCACAACCAAAAGCAAAACTCCTTACCTCTACCGACCCTTCCACGGACGAGAAACTCCAGACGAAAGACAAGCAGAGCGATCCTTGAGCAACCCTTGTGAATCCCCTCACAAGCTCCCCCTCACAAGATCCTCTCTCTCTCCCTCTCTCTCTTTCTCTCCTCAAGGTCTTCTCAGGTCAAGGCAGCAGCCAAAGGTCTCTTCAAAACGTTGAAGAAGAGCTCTTTAAATAGAAGAGCTCAAGAGGAGCTCATTAATTGCAAGTAGCCGACTTGATCGTCCAGGTCGATATGGACATCGGCCTGGCCGATTAGTACAAATTAAGGAAGATCGGCCAGAGCACAGCCCTGGGAACAGTCCTGGACGATTGAAATTTGGCTTGATCGTCCAGGCCGATCTCACGATCGTCCTGGCCGATTAGTTCAAATCAGAGGTAAATCGTCCTGAGCACAGCCCTGGGAACAGTCCTGGCCGATTGAAATTTGGCTTGATCGTCCAGGCCGATCTTACGATCGTCCTGGACGATATGATCGTATCAATCATCCTTAATTACTCCCTTGATTTCCTGATCAATTAAGGCATAATTTGGTAATTTCGTCCAGGCCGATCCTGGAATCGTCCTGGCCGATAATTTAAAATTCAGTATGCCTAAACTGTCTAAGGCGGCTATCTCTTTCTATTTTGAGCTTATCGTCCTGGCCGATACACGTATCGTCCAGGCCGATATGTTAATGTCGGCTGCCTTAATTAAGAATCCTTAATTAGACTTTCTGTTTTAAGCTGATCGTCCCGGACGATATAAATATCGGCCGGGCCGATGTGGGCAAAAACAGAATTTCTAAGCCTCTCAAGTGTGTGTGTGTGAAGGGTTACTTAGCATCAGTCTTTTTGATTATTACAAGTAGACTCAAAAGGTGAAAAATAAAATTACAGACTGACTCAACCCTAAACCTACGCGATCCTGGACTTGGCTTCCTCTTGATCGTCCGATCTTCGATTCCTGAAAAGTTAGAAGCAACAAGTAGTCCAAGAGAGATAGTGTTTGTCAATCATCAAAACATAAGCTATGAAAAAGTAGATTTGCAACAATCTCCCCCTTTTTGATGATGGCAAACACAAGTAGGAAAATTTCATTAAAACACCGCAAGGTTACAAAATCCAAGACCAAACAGTTTTTTTTTTTACACCCTACTCCCCCTTTTGTCATCACAAAAAGAGGGTCTAGAAACACAAGAAAAAGACTATCAAGCACATAAAAAAGACATGAAACAAACAACACAAAATACAGACTAAAATAATGAGGGATCCAGATCATCAGATGGAGGTGGTGGAGGTGGCTGCTGAAAGTAGGTGGCAAGTGTGGTGAACTGAGCATTGAACCAGGTGATGTCCTGGTCATGCTGCTACTGCTGCTGAGTAACGAAATTGTCAAATTGGGCTAAATCCTCAGCGCGGTGTTGCTAGTAGCGGGTAATGTCCTCTGAGTGTTGCTGCTCCTAAGCAACAACGTAGGCGTCAAACCGAGTCTCCCAACGATCAAATCTCTCAATCAACTGAGCAAAGGGTGAGTGCTGGTGGAGAGGGACAGGATCTGGAATGGGAGCGGGAGCGGGAGCCTCCTCCTCTCTAGCCCCCCGATTTTCCCCATCTCCTGGGTGAAGACGAGTACTATGAAGTGCAGTGAAGGAATTGTTTGAGTAGTAGGTAGGGTGAAGGTCAGGATGATTAGGGTATAGAAGATTGTATTTGGTTTCAAGGACATAGGCAATGATGTGTCCTAAGGCTAGATTGGGCTTTCTCTTATGGCCTGGGTCGCGAATTGTAGTTAGGTGATCGATGTAGCGAAAGAGTAGATTAGCAGCATTGAATTCTCTTTGGGCCATAATGTAGAAAGTAGTGAGGGACAGTAGAGGGGTGATGTGAATCCGGTCCCCGGCTTTTGGGATTATGGATGTGCGAAGGACATGTTGGATTGTCCTAGCATCTTTGACCAAAGAGCTAGTCTCTCCAACATGGAAATGTGTATTGGTCTGACGAAGGAAGTGATTCGCCGTAGACCAGTCAAAATCAGGATCAGTGGCTATTTGGTGCAGCTTATCCCCAGTGGTGGATAGCTGTAGAAGATCAACACAGTCCTGATATGTGATTTCGACAGGGCGTCGATTCACATAGGAGGTCATGACTGTGAAGGTGTGGTTAATGCGTAGGTTAGCAAAAAATTCAGCGAGAAGTTCGGAAGAGAAAGGGAAGGCGAGAGTGAGTATAAAACAAAGAGAGGTGTGGGCAAAAAGGTCCATTATCGGGTATGAGAGATATGCTGAATTGATTATCCGGGACAGGGTGATGCCACTTTTCTTGTAGCGATGATAGGCAGCCTGATCTTCTTCCTCCCTGAATCGAGGGTCTAGGGTCGCCCTCGAAGAACTCCCGGATGCCTGACGAATACGTTTCCCACCAGCCATCTGAGAGAGGTAGCAGGAAAACACAAAAGAGTTGAAGGAAGAGGGTGAGAAAAATGGCTGGAATTGGCCTGAATTTAAAGAAACGGCCCTATCGTCCTGGCCGATCGCAGAATCGTCCAGGCCGATAGGGTACAATGATTGTGTACAGGCCGATTGGTCAAAAAAGCGGTCCGATCGGCCGGGCCGATCAGATATCGGCCAGGCCGAATAGACACAGGCGATCGGCCCGAGGAGTCAGGCCGAACGACCGTTGAAAAAGCAGATCGTCCGGGCCGATTAGGTGTATCGTCCGGGACGATGCACAATAATTGATCGTACCGGCCGAAGTTAAAACGTTTAAAATGCTTGCCACGTGTATCGTCCAGGACGAACAGTGGATCGACCCGGCCGATTGTCCAATAATGGATCGTCCGGGGCCGAATTTAAAGATCAAAACGTGCTGACACGTGGATCGTCCAGGACGATCCAGTGTATCGGCCAGGACGATGCACATAAAATGCATCGGCCAGACAAAATATACTATCAGCCAGGACTATCACCAAGAGTTCGATCAAATCGTCCAGGACGATATGGGATCGTCCGGGACGATGAGTTATTGTTTTCAAACAAAAAGGTCAGCAGATGGATTTTGAACAGAATTTGTCATATCGTCCAGGACGATAAGGGTATCGGCCAGGACGATGTGACTAGAAATTGAAATCAAGAGGTGAAGGCTGATGATCAAGACTCTCAAAAAATAAAACAAAAGAAAAAAAGTCAAAACACAAAAAAAAAATTAAAAAAAGGAACACAAGGAAAAATCAAAAATGAATATTTTTGGATTTTAATTTTTCTAAATTTTTTTTGTATTTATGGAGGCATCATATGAGAATTCTTTTCAAAAAGTTAAGCCTTTTAAAGTTCCAAGAGATCAATAAGTTTAACAAATCTCAATTAGAAGAAGGTAGAATATCTGATTTTGCTAACCCTTGATCAGACATCCTTCAGGGTACAAAAATTCTTTTGGAAACCAAAAATCCAGCTTAGAATAACTAATAGGGATAATAAGATCCATTCAAAGCTTGTTTACAAAGAAAATATCTCATATTTAATAAACAAAAGTAATTTTTCTCAATCATGGAAATTGAAATCAAGTCTTTGAAAACATCACATAATTAATGAGTTTTCTAAGTTTTAAGAGTTTTACCAAAGAGAGAATAGCTTGCATTTAGTGGGCTCATTTTATGCCTCTTGTCATTTGATTTGCTCTTTTGAGCATTTTTTGATTCTTTGATACACTTTTGTGTATATAGCATTCTTTTCAATTTTGGCTTCATTGGCCTCTTTCCTTTTTAACTTTTGCAAGCTAGAAATTCTTTAATATACTCTTAAAAAGAAACTTAGTTGTGAGTATATCCTCCAAATATTAGAGAATAGGGGCTCTCTCTCTAACATAGGGAAGAACAATCCACAACACAAAATCAAAATCATGTGAAAAAAAATGCAATGGCAAGATTTCAAAAGCTTGAATGATAACTAAAAACTTTGGCTATTATGCATAAGATAAATTATTGTAGCAAGATAACAAAAAAGATCTTAATTAACAGGCTATTGGTTAAACCGAGTTTAGACTTTTGTTTTAGAGAAGAAAAATCATACCACTAAGTAAAGTCTGAAGGAGGGAAAACATCAACAGAAAACTCCCTTTAACCAATTTTGAAAAGCTAAAACACTATCTCAAAAAAACTCCAAAATCTAAAAGTTTGAAAGGACTAATCATATGAGGGTCAAAATTAAAAAGCAACGTGTAAACAAAACAAAACAAAACAAAATAAATGAAAAATAAAGCAAACTAAAATCAATACAAAGTGAACACAAAAACTAAAAAAAAAAGACACACAAAACTAATGTTTCAAGCACGTGATAAAGCAGCGAGTTTAAGCAATTTTTGAGCTGCAAGCCTCCTTATGTCCAGTTATCCTCTGCTCCCATGAGGCTTTGGTGGGAGCACACCTGCAAAACTCAACAACAGTCAGATTTAGGAACCCCAAAAGGTTTTGGATCCTTCTTAGAAAAAGTAGAATGTAATGCATGTAAGGTATGCTGTGAATCATGCATTTTAGGTCTCCACACCCAATGAGTACTACGATGAACGGTGCAAATGTGTGAGATATGTCCTAGCATGCCACATGAGAAACATCTAATTCCAGGAAAGGGATTTCTTAGATGATTTGAGTTATAATGCCTCTTCCTAGGTTTTGGCTTAAGATCAACAGTGGAAGTCATCCGATCATTTTGAATCCTCAAATTTGTTCTCTTTAAGGCATCAATCTCAATCCTCAAATTTTTCTCAAGATCTTTAGATTTCTTAAGATCAAAACTAAGTGAGGTGTGTGAAACTTTTAATGCATTATGTTCATCAATTAATTCTAAATGTTTTTTGTTCAACTCATCAAATTCATCAAGAAGAGCCATGTGATTTGAATCAATCGTTGCATGATCTTTGAGAAACACTTCATGCTCTTTTTGTAGATTTGAATGTTCTAATTTTAGGCTAGCATGAGTTTTCTTAAGTTTTTTGTATGATGCATGAATTTTTTCACAAATTTCAAACAATTCATCATAGGTTGGTTTACATACCTCTTCTTCATCACTTTGATTTTCTCCTATGAAACACAAATTCGTAGTCTCTTCCTCTGGTTCAGTCTCAGAGGAATCAGTACCAGATTTGCCCAAAATCCTCTTTGGATTTTCTTCTTGTCCTTCCTTGACTTGGCTTTCTCCTCACCTTTTTCCTTTTCTTTGCTTGATTGATCTTGAAGTGTAGGGCAATCGGCTCTCACATGTCCAGGTTTCCTGCATTCAAAACAAACAACATCAGAAGATCCTTTAACATATTTGTGATCCTTACCTTTCCTCCAATTTTGATGATGCCTATGTTTCTTCCTTAGAAAGCTTTTGAATTGCCTTGTGATGAAGACAATTTCATCGCTTTCAGACCCGGAAGATTCAGAATCCGATTTGTGCGCCTTCAGTGCGATTGTTTTCTCCTTTTTCTTCTCACCTGCATCAAGATTTCTTTGATTCACACCTTGCTCGTAAGCAATGAGTGAGCCAAGTAAGTTATCAATGGAATAAGTATTCAAATCTTTTGATTCAGTGATTGCAGTTATTTTAGCATCATAAGACGAAGGCAAGCATCTCAAAATCTTGTTAACTTTTTTATAATTCGAAAGCTCTTTTCCTAGTACATGCAATGAAGTAACAATCTGAGTAAACCTAGTGTACATGTCAGAAATCGATTCATGAGGTTTCATACGAAAAAGTTCGTAGTCATGCAAGAGAAAGTTCAAACGGGTTTGCTTAACTTCATTAGTACCTTCATAGGTGATGCATAATTTATCCCAAATCTCTTTACCAGTTTTGCAAGTTGAAACACGCATGTAATCTTCAGATTTCAAAGCACAGAAAAAACAGTTCAAACATTTTGCATTTAACTGAGCCAAATCACGTTCATCGAAAGTCCATTCAGTAAAAGCAACTTCAGTTTTAATACCATTAATTTCACGAGAAGGTGGAGAATAACCTTCTTGAATAAGCATCCACATGCGATAATCAGTAGATTGTAAAAACGTTGACATGCGGGTTTTCCAAAAATCAAAAGGTAAGTTGTCAAATAGAGGAGGTCGTGTAATCGAATAACCTTCAGTAGTGTTTCTATTTCCTATGTTAGCCATGGATCAAATTCAAAAAGTTTTCAAACTTAATTTTTCGAATCCCGCTCTGATACCACTTGAAAGTTCGTTCGGGATGTTAAGCCCTATGAACTTAGTCCCAAGCTAACCAAGAGGGGGGGTGAATTGGTATTTTAAAAATTCTTAAGACAAAGAAATAAATTCACAAACCAAATCACACCACCAAACCAAATGCGGAATTTAAAAGTGCGGAAGCAAAAATAAGAACACAAGATTTATAGTGGTTCGGTCGACTCGACCTACGTCCACTCCTTGGAGGCACCCTCCAAGTATTGCACTACAAAACGTGACTCTCCTTTAGCCCCCACAGCTAGGCGGGGAAGCCCTCACAAGAAACTCCTTTTTGCCACCCCGGCAAGGCAGAGAACCTACCTCCTTTTGCTTCCTCCTAAAGCTGGCAGAGAACCACAACCAAAAGCAAAACTCCTTACCTCTACCGACCCTTCCACGGACGAGAAACTCCAGACGAAAGACAAGCAGAGCGATCCTTGAGCAACCCTTGTGAATCCCCTCACAAGCTCCCCCTCACAAGATCCTCTCTCTCTCCCTCTCTCTCTTTCTCTCCTCAAGGTCTTCTCAGGTCAAGGCAGCAGCCAAAGGTCTCTTCAAAACGTTGAAGAAGAGCTCTTTAAATAGAAGAGCTCAAGAGGAGCTCATTAATTGCAAGTAGCCGACTTGATCGTCCAGGCCGATATGGACATCGGCCTGGCCGATTAGTACAAATTAAGGAAGATCGGCCAGAGCACAGCCCTGGGAACAGTCCTGGACGATTGAAATTTGGCTTGATCGTCCAGGCCGATCTCACGATCGTCCTGGCCGATTAGTTCAAATCAGAGGTAAATCGTCCTGAGCACAGCCCTGGGAACAGTCCTGGCCGATTGAAATTTGGCTTGATCGTCCAGGCCGATCTTACGATCGTCCTGGACGATATGATCGTATCAATCATCCTTAATTACTCCCTTGATTTCCTGATCAATTAAGGCATAATTTGGTAATTTCGTCCAGGCCAATCCTGAAATCGTTCTGGCCGATAATTTAAAATTCAGTATGCCTAAACTGTCTAAGGCAGCTATCTCTTTCTATTTTGAGCTTATCGTCCTAGCCGATACACATATCGTCCAGGCCGATATGTTAATGTCGGCTGCCTTAATTAAGAATCCTTAATTAGACTTTCTGTTTTAAGCTGATCGTCCCGGACGATATAAATATCGGCCGGGCCGATGTGGGCAAAAATAGAATTTCTAAGCCTCTCAAGTGTGTGTGTGAAGGGTTACTTAGCATCAGCCTTTTTGATTATTACAAGTAGACTCAAAAGGTGAAAAATAAAATTACAGACTGACTCAACCCTAAACCTACGCGATCCTGGACTTGGCTTCCTCTTGATCGTCCGATCTTCGATTCCTAAAAAGTTAGAAGCAACAAGTAGTCCAAGAGAGATAGTGTTTGTCAATCATCAAAACATAAGCTATGAAAAAGTAGATTTGCAACACTCTACCGCTTCAGGAGGAAGCAAAAGAAGATAGGTTCTCTGCCTTGCCGGGGTGGCAAAAAGAGGTTCTTTGTAAAGGCTTCTCCGCCTAGCTGTGGGGGCTAAAGGAGAGTCACGATTGTAGTGCAATACTTGGAGGGCGCCACCGGGGAGTGGACGTAGGTCGAGTTGACCGAACCACTATAAATTTCTATGTTCTTGTTTCTTGCTTCCGCACTTTAATTTCCGCACTTATTTTTCTTGTGGTGTGATTTTGGTTTATGTGATTTTACTTCTTTGTGAAAAGAATTTTTTAAAATACTAATTCACCCCCCTTCTTGGTTAGCTTGGGCCAGTTCTATAGGGCTTAACATCCCCAACGAACTTTCATTGCCATCCAACAATAGAGGAGTCTCAATTCTAGAAAAAATTCTAGTAATATTTGTTTAGTCCCAGCAATGTAAAGGTAATTGAGGAAGACGAACCCAAATAGGAGAAGAGATCCCATCCAAAGAATTAGGAGAGAATTTTGGTGACCATTTGTCTAAACTAATGATGAATCCTCCCACATACCAAGGACCTCCATTAAGAACTTCTTCCATTGCTTCATGTGATTTGAAAGAGCACAGAAACCAATCTAATCTAAGTGAGGTTATATGAAATCCTCCATATTACCCCATTGCCTCCTTAATTCAATAGAACAATTTGAAAATGGCATGTTTTTACAAAGAATCTTCACAACCAATGAATTCCTCAACACTTGAACATTGGCTTTTTCAATTTCCAAGTCAAGTTTGACCACATTTGCATTTTCATTTTCATAATGAGCTTCCTTCAAATTTATTTTAATATGTGGTTTTCTAACCCACACATTAGAATTATCCGATCCATATGAAGATACTGGATTTTTTATATTACCACCACCAAGGATGGTATTATCAATACCTTTATCATTCTTCAACAAATTATAATCTTCGCAACCTGATGAAGAAGCCTCCATGTCATTTTCTTTAGGGATAAAAACCTTTATGGGTGAAATTGACTTACTCTTCAAAACATCAATGACTTATTTTCCTTTTCCAATCTAGCAAATTCTTTTGCTTAGAGATCAACCCTACTTTAATCACCAGAGGAGAGTTCAAAAAACAAGAATTGTGAGGGAAGTGTGATTGAATGGAAATCTACCTTTTGAATCCGACATAGTTGGACACGTGGTAAATCTAAAGGAGTTGCTGATCCGATCATCCATGGATGATCCGCCACCTCCATCCATCTTTAATGTATGTAGCTGATATCTTCTTCAAAATCCTTCCTCTTTTTGTGGAGCTTCTCTCTCTTCCAACTTCTTTGTTCATGTTCAGCATAAACAAAGAGGGATGAGTACTAGTAGGAATCCTTATCATCGGGTAAAAAACCCATCAAATCATCAGGTTTTCTTACCCAAAACTATTGTGAATCAACTTGATAAGCAACCTTTGATTAGTGCTTCTTCCCTGTAAAATTCAAACACCCTAGCTTAGACTTTTATTTTTGTTCCACCTTCCCAAATGGTCAAAGATCCTATCTTACCATATCTTAATTTTCCCACTTATGAAACTTCTTATTTTATTCATAGTCCCTACCTACAGTTCCTAAATCATACTCCATTCATCTAGCTAATACATTTTAATCTTTGTAAACTCAAGAAATTTCTTCTCTTCAAGATGATAATGCTAATCTAGACGACTCTCCCTTAGATCATTTACCTTAAGATTCTATTAATCCTTCCATTAATCTTCCTCCTTCTAGATAGCCTACCTAACATCCTCCTCCCAAACCCTCTACTTGAGCACAATCTGCCAAAATGTCCAAACCATCCTCATCTAAATCCTGATGAATCCTTCCTCTTTTTCTAGTTGGAATGTTATAGAGTTTAATAGTTCTAGTAAATTCCAAGCCTATAAAATCTCATTAGTGTTCATAAACTGAATGTTTTTTGTTTCCTAGAAGAAAAAATTAATTCCCAATTGATTTTTTATCCTTGGATTGTTAATTCTCATAAGATTTTTGAGAATGAGGATAGTTGTAATAATTTTTATTCTACCTCCATGGGTAGAATTTGGATTAAATGGGATACATCTAGTGTCTCATTCTATCCCACATTCATCTCTTCACAAATCATTTATGGGTCCTTTTCTTACAGTCCCAACTCCTCTATCAACTTTCTTTTATATATGCTGCTAATCTTTAGATGATAGAAAAATCTAGTGGGATCAACATAGAGATCCGGCCTGTAACATTTCCCAGCCCTAGATAATCTCAAGTAATTTTAATTGCTATAGATTTAAAATTGATAAATATGGGGGTGTGTTATTACATCCTAGTAATCTAAGGGAATTGATTAAACTTATCTTCCATTGTGGCTTACTTTATCTTTCTTTTGTTGGCTTATTTTATGCATAGTTTAACCAACATTTTTATAACCCCATTCACATATGCCTACATAAGACCTTGGTTAATTCAACTTGGATGGATTTGTTTCCAAATGCTTACTAAGGTTATAGCCCCACTATGTTCATATCACTCACCGCTTAGTACCATCCCTTCCCAAACCTTGCAAAAGCTGAACAGATTCCTTTTCATTTTTTTATAGAAAATTAGATGGTTTCCATGAAGCAATTATTTATGCTTTTAAGGTCTTCTAATCCAATTTCTTCCTTACTCAAATCTTCAGAACCTAAAAAGGACTTAAAAAGGGAAGAGTTTGAATTTTGCAAAGCACATTCCCTCATCTTTAGAATAATTAAAAGGAAAGTAATAGTTTCTCTTAATATAAATCCAAAAATAACCTTTAGACACCTATCTTAACTCTAACCTAAAGAAAATTAATTCAAATATCACTTCTCTCCATAATTCTTAGGGTTCTTGGATGTTACTGAGAGCTGAGGTTCAATGGATATCAAAAGGTGAAGAAGAATAGGGTTTTTTTTATTCCATGATCAGATCCATAATTACTTTCAGTATGATTAGAGAGATTAGTACCCCTGAAGAGCATTACACTTCAAACCACAACATTACTCAAGCTCTTATTGATTCTTTCAACAACCTTTTAATACTCCTTATGGTGTAGCTAACTCACTTTTTCTTCCCGGGCTTTATTATCACAAGAATTTGCTTATTATCTTATCTCTCATTTTTCTAATGTGGAAATATGATATTGGTCTTTTCTATAACCTCATCTTCTTCTCCAGACCTAGGTGGCTACACTATTGAATTTTACAAAAAATCATGAGACATTTTGGGGCTTAAAGTTTGTAATGATGTAACTTTTTTTTTTCAATTATAGGCATTTTCCAAAAGGGGCTAAGGCCAGGACCTTTACTCTAATCCCCAAAAACTCTCATGCTCCTCTGTTGTTGATTATAGACCTCTTTCCCCTTTACAATGTGTTTTATAAAATCATTGCAAAAAGGATAGCTAATAGCTTTAAATTAGTCTTACTTTCTTTAATTCATGATAGTAAATCTTGTTTAATTTAAAATGATGCTCTAAGGATAGCAT
This sequence comes from Dendrobium nobile, assembly GCA_022539455.1. Classification (NCBI taxonomy): domain Eukaryota; kingdom Viridiplantae; phylum Streptophyta; class Magnoliopsida; order Asparagales; family Orchidaceae; genus Dendrobium; species Dendrobium nobile. The sequence continues at coordinate 22,605,174 of CM039736.1, read as the reverse complement.
TCAACTTGCTTCTAAAATTTTGAGAGATTTCATAACATTAAACTTCTTCTGTCAAAAGCTGAATATTAAAAAAGCTTTTAATTCTCTTTCTACATATTTTCTCATTCATGAGATGAGACAAAAAGTTTTTCCAAAAAAAATTTTGAGTTTATTTTTCCAATTTCCCTTAATGGTTCCCTTGAAGGTTATTTAAAGTGTACCTCTAGCCTTAGACAGGGTTACCCACTATCTCTGTTATTGTTCAATATTTTAATAGATTCTTTATCTTGTAGTCTTACTAATTCGAATTCAATTTATTTCTATAGGATTAATTTTAAGGATCAGGAACTCTATCACCTCCTCAATGCAAATGATATCTTGGTTTTTGGAGTTAGTTGAAGTGAAAATTCTAGAAATCTTATTGATATACTAGAGGGGTTTATTGATGATTCTTCTCTTCACATTAACCCCAATAAAAGTTCTATTATTTTCTCATCTCTAGCTATAAATCAAATGGAAATTTGCTCCATACACGGTGTTCACAATATTGTGCCTTACTTCATTTACTGGGGCTCCCTATCTCTTGAAAAACATTAAATTCTTCTAATTTTCAACTACTTTTGAGTAAAGTATCTACTCTTCTTGAAGGTTGAAAGGTTAAGTTCTTATCATTTACTAGAAGGATCCAATTTCTAAGATTTACCATATCTAATACTTTAGCCTATTGGATTATAGGGTCTAGAATACCTAAAGTAGCCTGCAAAGCCATTGAAAAACTTTGCTCTAGATTCTTATTTTAAGGAATTATCACAGAGAATAAAATGAGGCTGATTTCCTGGAGCACTTTTTACAAACCTTAAAAAGTGCATTGTTTAGGATTATATAATTTTGATTCTCTTTATTTTAGCTTCATTTGTTCTTTTTTGTGGCATCTATTAAACCATAATTATGGTTTAGGTTCCTAGATTAGGGGGAAATATTTATCTCCCTCAAAGGCTCCTCCCCCTAAAGCATCTAAAGTTTTGAAATTTATATGTTATACTGCTATGAAGATTAAAGAAAATATTTCCTTAAATATTACACCAAATAACAAATTTTTCTATGTGTTAGGAACCTTGGTGTAACAGTCATGCTATGTCAAATATATTTTTCCACTGAGAGGATCACATCACTTAGTGAAACTTTCATGTACTGCAATAAGTGGGAACTTCCTAACTTTTTCCTATATTTGTGAAAAAGAAAGTTTTGGCTATCTCTATTACAGATCAACCTTCTATGGCTTGGGATGGCACTCCTAACCCTTCTCATTTGGATTTTTTGCTAATTAGTACAAAAATCAAACTATTATTTCTTGGCAAAATTCCCTGATCTGTTATATATATATATATATATATATATATATATATATATATATATATATATATATATATATATATATATATATATATATATATATATATATATATATATATTGTTGAGTTTGAGTTTGAAAGACAGGAATTAGTTAACTCTTTCAGTACTTGTGATTTGTTGAATGTGGAAGCTTTTTCTAAGCAAACATTGCTACCATTTCAGAAGAGCTTGAGTGATAAAAAATAACTCCTCCAAATATGCTAAAGAACCAACCCTATAATTTATCCTTAGAGTCCTACTGAGTAATTAAATAAGAAAACCATTTTACATGAACCCTACACCACTGCCACCATTCTAAGGAACTATCTCAATAATAGAATCTTTATTAAAATTTAGTGAAGAATAGTGTCATTTTCTAGGGCAATTTTGAGATTTTTAAAAGCCATCTTAGTTGGTGTTTCTAATAAAAAATGCATCCACTTTAAACAAATCTAATAATGGAGCACAATATATATAATGAGAAACAAATTGATAGCTATCAAACCAAGGAGTCGATGAAGCTGGTGGATTATCTTGATAGCCAAATTAGTTTTTTTCATGCCTCTCACATGGTCAAGATACTGAACAATATCTTCAAAAAAAATTGTCATTAACAATATTTAAATAAAAGAAGAAGAAGATTGTAACACAATCACTAAATGAAGAATATGACTGGCCGAATTTTCATTATAAATCAAGATGTCATAATAAATAATGATAAATAATTTGATATAATTGTAGAGCACTTATTTTATAGAGATTGGAAAGTGCATGGTGCATTTTTATCCATTAGATTAGGCTAAATCACTTTTAATCCTAGGTTAACCTGTTTGAGCCCAATTAGATCATTTGACCTCAAACCTTTGCATTAGATAAATTAGTTTTGATACAAATTCTATTAAGTTCTAAAATATTTGAAATGACCTAGTAGAATCAAAGAAAAAATTGGAATAGCTTTATTGGGACCCTTATACCAAATTTTGGCCAAATGAACATATTTGATCCTATAATGAACCATAAAATTGATCATACTGTCTTTCCCTAAGGCATTACTTAAGTATAATGAAGTATGTGTGAAATAACCTGTTGCAAATCTATTTTCATGACTTATGTTTTGATGATTGACAAACACTATTGATTCTCTTGGACTGCCTGTTACTTCTAACTTTTCAGGAATCAAAGATCGAACGAACAAACGAAGCCAGTTCAAGATTGCGTAAGTTTTGGGTTGAGTCAGTCTCTACTTTATTTTTTCTCTTCTTGAGTCTATTTGTAATGGTCAAAGAAACTGATGCTAAGTAACCCTACACACACACACACTTGAGAGACTTAGAAATTCTGGTTTTACTCATATCGGCCAGGACGATATTTACATCATCCTCGACGATCAGGCTTAAAATAGAAAGTCTAAATAAGGATTCTTAATTAAGGAAGCCGTCATTAACAGATCATCCTGGACGATACATGTATCGGCCAGGACGATAAGCTCAAAACAGAAAGAAGTTGCCGCCATAGACAATTAAGGCATACTGTATTTTTTAATAATCGGCCAGGACGATCATTGATCGGCTTGGACGATATTCACAAATTATGCCTTAATTAATCAGGAAATCAAGGGAGCAATTAAGGATGATTGATACGATCATATCGTCCTGGACAATCACAGGATCGGCCAGGACGATCCATTCAAAAACCTTAGTTACTTCAGGAGGATAAATATTGGCCAGCTCGAATTCAGGGCGATGCTCTGGATGATTTTCCTCTGATTTGAACTGATCGGCCAGGACGATCGTAAGATCGGCCTGGACGATCAAGTCAATTTTAAATCGTCCAGTTTGTATTCAGGGCGATGCTCTGGCCGATCTTCTGAGATTTGTACTGATCGGCCAGGCCGATGTCCAAATCAACCTAGACGATATTGTCGGCAACTTACAATTAATGAGCTCCTTTGAAGCTCTTCTATTTAAGAGCTCTTGTTCAACATTTTGAATAACCTTTTTGCTGCTGCCTTGACCTGAGAAAGCCTTGAGGAGAGAAAGAGAGAGAGTGAGAGAGAGAGGATCTTGTGAAGGGGAGCTTGTGAGGGGATTCACAAGGGTTGCTTCAAGGATCGCTCTGCTTCTTCTTCGTCTAGAGTTTCTCATCCGTGGAAGGGTCGGTAGAGGTAAGGAGTCAGCATCTGGTTGTGGTTCTCTGCCAGCTTCAGTTGAAAGCAAAAGGAGATAGGTTCTCTTCCTTGCCGGGGTGGCAAAAAGGAGGTGCTTTGTAAAGGCTTCTCCGCCTAGCTGTTGAGGGCTAAAGGAGAGTCACGATTGTAGTGCAATACTCGAAGGGCGCCTCCGGGGAGTGGACGTAGGTCGAGTTGACCGAACCACTATAAATTTCTGTGTTCTTCTTTTCTTACTTCCGCACTTTAATTTCGGCATTATTTATTTCTCTCGTGATGTGATTTTGGTTTATGTGATTTTTTGTTCTTTATGAAAAGAAATTTTTTTAAAAAAAATACCAATTCACCCCCCTCTTGGTTAGCTTGGGCCAGTTCTATAGGGCTTAACATCCCTAATGAAATTTTAAGTGGTATCAGAGCGGGATTCATAAAAACTGAGTTTGAAAACTTTTTTGAATTTTGATCCATGGCTAACCTTGGGAATCGTAACACTACTGAAGGTTATTCAATTAGACGACCTCTCTTGTTTGACAACTTACCTTTTGATTTCTGGAAAACCCGCATGTCAACGTTTTTATAATCTACTGATTATCGCATGTGGATGCTTATTAAGGAAGGATACTCTCCACCTTCTCGTGAAATTAATGGTGTTAAAACTGAAGTTGCTTTTACTGAATGGACTTTCGATGAATGAGATTTAGCTCAATTGAATGCAAAATGTTTGAACTATTTTTTCTGTGCTTTAAAATCTGAGGATTACATGCGTGACTCCACTAGTAAAACTGGTAAAGAAATTTGGGATAAATTGTGTATCACCTATGAAGGCACTAATGAGGTTAAACAATCCCGTTTGAATATTCTCTTGCATGATTACGAACTTTTTTGTATGAAACCTCATGAATCTGTTTCTGACATGTACACTAGGTTTACTCTAATAGTTACTTCACTACATGCATTAGGAAAAGAACTTTCAAACTATGAAAAAGTAAACAAGATTTTGAGATGCTTGCCTTCATCATACGATGCTAAAATCACTACAATCACTGAATCTAAGGATTTGAACACTTATTCTATTGATAACTTACTTGGTTCACTCATTGCTTATGAGCAAGGAGTGAATCAAAGAAATCTTGATGCAGGTGAGAAGAAGAAGGAGAAAACAGATGCATTGAAGGTGCACGAATCAGATTCTGAAACTTTCGGGTCTGAAAGCGATGAAGTTGCCTTCATTAAAAGGCAATTCAAAAGCTTTCTAAGGAAGAAACAAAAGCATCATTGGAGAAAAGGTACGGATAAAAAACATTATAAAGGATCTTCTAATGTTGTTTGTTATGAATGTAGGAAGCCTGGACATGTGAGAGCCGATTGTCCTACACTTCAAGATCACTCGAGCAAAGAAAAGGAAAAAGGTGAGGAGAAACCTAAGTTTAGGAAGGACAAGAAGAGAGTCCAAAAGGCATTCTGGGCAGAATCTGGTACTGATTCCTCTGAGACTGAACCAGAGGAAGAGACTACAAACCTATGCTTATTCGGAGTAGATCATCTTGAGCAAAGTGATGAGGAAGAGGTATGTAAACCAACCTATGATAAATTGTTTGAGATTTGTGAGAAAATCCACACATCATACAGAAAACTTAAGAAGACTCATGCTAGCTTAAAAGTGAAACTTGTAAATTTACAAAAAGAGTATGAAGTCATTCTTAAAGATCATTCAACAATTGATTCTAATCACATGTCTCTCCTTAATGAATTTGATGATTTGAACAAAAAGCATTCAGAATTAATTAATGAGCATGATGCATTAAAAGTTTCACGCACAACACTTGAATCTAATTTCAAGAAATCAAAAGAGAAAGAAAAAACCTTGATGATTGAGAATGATGTTCTAAAAAGTACAAACTTGAGGATTAGAAATGAATTGGATACACTTAAGGGAAATCGGAAGACTCCCACTTTGAATCCAAAGCCAAAACCTAGGAAGATGCATTATAACTCAAATCATTTAAGAAATCCTTTTCTTGGAGTTAGATATTTTTCATGTGGCATGCTAGGACACAACTCACACACTTGCACAGTTCATCATAGTATACATTGGGTGTGGAGACCTAAAGTTCATGATTCACAGCATACCACACCTGCATTGCATTCTACTTTTCCTAAGAAGGGACCCAAACTAGGTTGGGTTCCTAAATCTGACTTTTGTTGAGCTTTTGCAGGTATGCTCTCACAAAAGACCTCATGGGAGCATAGGATAACTGGACATAAGGAGGCTCGTAGCTCAAAATTGCTTAAACTCGCTGCTTCATAACTTGCTTGAAATACTTTTTCTTTAATTAGTTTTGTGTTATTTTTGTGCTAGTTTCGTGCTTGCTTTGTGTTGTTCTAGTTTACTTTGTTTTCGTTTTATTTTGTTTTTTTTTTTGTTGGTTTCCTATATGATTATTTTTTAAGCTTTTTAAATTTTAGAGTTTTAGAGATTATGTTTAGCGTTTCAAAATCGGTTAAAGGAAGGAATACCGATGATGGTTTCCCTCCTTCTGACCTTGTTTAGTGGTATAATTTTTCTTCTCTAAACAAAAGTCTAACTCATTTTAGCCAATGGTTTTTGAAACTAAGATTCTTTTCTTCTTGCTACAAAATAAAATCTATCTTGTGCATAATATCAAAAGTTCTTATATACCTCTCAAGATATTTGAGACCTTGCCTTTGCACTGATCATATGATTTTTAGTTTTGTTTTGAGGGTTATTCTTCCCTATGTTATAGAGAGAGCTCCTATTCTCTAATATTTAGAGGATATACTCACAACTAAGGTTCTTTTTAAGGGTTTTTATTAAATAGCTTTTAGCTTGCAAGAATTAAAAAGGAAAAAGATCAATGACGCTAAATTGAAAAAAAAATGAAATATACACAAATGTGTATCAAAAATCAAAAGATGCTCAAAGAGCCAATCAAAGATTCAAGAGGCATAAAATGAGCCCACTAAAAAGCAAGCTATCCTCTCTTTTCAAAACTTTTAAAACTTAGAAGAACTTATGGGTTATGTGAGATTTTCAAAGGCTTGATTTCAAATTCCATGATTGAGAAAAATTACTTTGACATATTATTTATGAGATATTTTCTTTGTAAACAAGTTGTGAATGGATCTTCTTTTTATCCTATTTAGTTATTCTGAGTTAGGCCTCTTTTTTTCAAAAGACAATTTATACCCTGAAGGATGTCCGATCTAGGGTTAACAGAATCAGATATTCTACCTTCTTCAGATTAAAATTTGTTAACCTATTGATATCTTGAAACTCTAAAGTTTAAATTATTTAAGAAATTCTCATATGAATTATTTTGATAAAACAAAAAAAATGTCTTCTTTTTAAATTATTTGTTTTTAGTTTTTTTTTTACTATTCTTTTTTCCTTTTTTTTCTTTTGTTGTATTTTTTTAGGGCTTTGATCATCACTATCCTTCATTGTTTTTCAAATTCTAGTCACATCGTCCTAGCCGATACTTTTATCGTCCTGGACGATAGGGCAAACTGTCTTCAAAACTCCATCTGCTGATCTTTTTTGTGCTTTCTGTAACTCATCGTCCTAGACGATAATATATCGTCCTGGATGATTTGATTGAACTCTGTTGCAATCATGATGATAGTCCTGGCCGATAGAATATTTTGTCTGGCCGATGCATTTTATGGGCATCGTCCTGGCCGATACACTGGATCATCCTGGACGATCCACATGTTAGCATGTTTAAATCTTTAAAATTGGCCCCGGACGATCCATTATTGAACAATCGTCCTGGCCGATCCACTGTTCATCCTAGACGATACACGTGGCATAGATTTAAAATATTTTAACTTCGGCCGGTACAATCAATTATTGTGCATCGTCCTGGATGATACACCTAATCGGCCCGGACGATCTGCTTTTTTAACGGTCGTCTGCATTGACTCCTCGGGACAATTGCCTGTGTATAATCGTCCTGGCCAATATCTGATCGGCCCGGACGATCGGACCGCCTTTTTGACCAATCAGCCTATACGCAATTATTGTGCCTTATCGTCCTGGACGATTCTGTGATCGGCCTGTACGATATGGCCGCTTCTTTAAATTCTGGCCGTTCCAGCCATAGTTTTTCACTTCACATCCCTTCTCCTCTTGTGTTTTCTTGCTAACTTCTTTCTATGGCTGGTGGGAAACGTATCCAGCAAACTTCTGGAAGTATTTTGAGGGCTAGGATTGACCCTCATTTTAGGGAGGCAGAAGATGAAGCTGCTTACCATCGTTACAAAGAATGTGGAATAACTGTCTCCAGAATCATCAATCCTACCCACATTTCACATTCGGTAATGGATCTTTTCGCTCATACCTCCCTTTGTTTCATTCTGTCTCTTGCTTTCCCCTTTAATACTGAGCTTCTTCGAGAATTCTTCACAAACCTTCGCATAAATCCTACCTTCACAGCCTTGACCTCCTATGTGAATCGACGCCCTGTCGAAATCACATATCAGGATTGTGTTGAACTTTTACAGCTATCCACCATCGGGGATAAGCTGCACCTAATTGCTTCAGATCCTGACCTTTACTGGTCCACGGCGAATCACTTCCTTCGCCAGACCAATGCACCTTTTCATGTTGGAGAGACTAGCTCTTTAGTCAAAGATGCTAAGACAATCCAACATGTCCTTCGCACCTCCATAATTCCAAAAGCTGGGGACCGAATCCACATCACCCCTCTACTTTCCCTAACTACTTTCTACATCATAGCACATAGAGAATTTAATACTGCAGACTTAATTTTTTGGTACATTGATCACTTAACCACAATCCGCGATCCAGGTAATAAGAGAAAACCCAATCTAGCTTTAGGACACCGCATAGCCTATGTCCTTGAAACCAAATACCAACTTCAGTATCCTATTCCACCTAACCTTCCAACTCTCTTCTACTCAAATAGTTCCTTCAGTACCCTTCACAGTACTCGTCTCCACCCTGGGGATGAGGAACCTTAGGGGGCTGGAGAGGAGGAGGCTCCTGCTCCCGCTCCCGTTCCTGATCCTGTTCCTCTCCACCAGCACTCACCGATTGATTAGTTGATAGAGAGACTTGATCGATGGGAGACCCACTTTGACGCTTACGTTGCTGCACAGGAGAAGCAACATTCTGAGGACATTGCCCGCTACGAGCAGCACCGCATAGAGGATTTAGCCCGATTTGACAGCTACATTACCCACCAAAAGCAGCAGCATGACCAGGACATCACCTGGTTCAATGCTCAGTTTACTACACTTGCCAGCTACATTCAACAGCCACCTCCACCACCTCCATCTGATGATCAGGGTCCCTCATTTTTCTAGTCTGTGTTTTCTGTTATTTGTTTTCTATTTTCTATAGTTTGTCTTTTAGTTTATTTTAGTTTCTGTTGTGTTGTTTTCTTTTTCCTTTGTGTGTCTAGGACCCTCTTTTTGTGATGACAAAAGGGGGAGTAGGATGTGGTAGGAAAAGTTGATGTGCTTGTAACTTTGAAATTTTAATGAATTGCTATTTTTTACTGAGTTTTTTTCCTACTTGTGTTTGCCATCATCAAAAAGGGAGAGATTATTGCAAATCTATTTTCATGACTTATATTTTGATGATTGACAAACACTATTGATTCTCTTGGATTGCCTGTTACTTCTAACTTTTTAAGAATCAAAGATCGGACGAACAAACAAAGTCAGTTTAAGATTGTGTAGGTTTAGGGTTGAGTCAGTCTGTACTTTATTTTTTCTCTTCTTGAGTCTATTTGTAATGGTCAAAGAGACTGATGCTAAGTAACCCTACACACACACACACTTGAGAGACTTAAAAATTTACTCATATCAGCCAGGATGATATTTACATCGTCCTGGATGATCAGGCTTAAAATAGAAAGTCTAAATAAGGATTCTTAATTAAGGCAGCCGTCATTAACAGATCATCCTGGATGATACGTGTATCGGCTAGAACGATAAGCTCAAAACAGAAAGAAGTTGCCGCCATAGATAATTAAGGCATACTGTATTTTTTAATAATCGGCCATGATGATCATTGATCGGCCTGGACGATATTCACAAATTATGCCTTAATTAATCAGGAAATCAAGGGAGTAATTAAGGATGATTGATACGATCATATCGTCTTGGATGATCGCAAGATCGGCCAACACGATCCATTCAAAAACCTTAGTTACTTCAGGACGATAAATATCGGCCAGCTCGAATTCAGGGCGATGCTCTGGACGATTTTCCTCTAATTTGAACCAACCAACCGATCAAGGGTGATACAACTAAAAAACGAGCTGCATTGCATCCAGATGAAGGACTCCAGCATAGCGTAGTACTTATCCCGTATAAAACAGCTCGTAGAAAGTATAGAAGCAGCAGGTGCTCACATAGACACAGAGGACATAATTATGCACATCTTGAAGGGTCTACCCCCTGCTTAAAACTCTTTTAAAACAACTATCTGCACCATTTTAGAGCACTTCACTTTGGATACCCTCTACCCATTACTGTTCAGTGAGGAGATTCATGTCAATAATAAACTCCACTGGGACTCAACATTGGCTACAGACAATACAGCCTTATATGCTGGACGCGGAAGAACTGGCAGATCCAGGGGAAACTACCGTGGACACAGAAACTCATCAAGACCATCAAATAATAATCGTTCGTAGCCCTTCATTGATACAGCTCAACCGACCTGTCAGATTTGTGATAAATCAGGTCACATTGCCCTGAATTATTGGCATAGGTGTAATTTAAACTATTCTCCATCCTCCTCAACTCGAGCATTGCTTACCCAACCATCATCCTAATCCAATGTTACAACTGAATGGTACCTAGACTCAGGGTCCTCTTCTCACCTGAAGTCTGATGCCACCAATCTACAGAACCCGCAACCATATGCCTGCAATGACAGCATCTCCATCGCTAATGGGACTTCACTCCCAATCTATTCCAGTGGTCAAGGCCTCCTACCTCTGCCCAACACTCCACTTAAGCTACATCTACAAAACTTTCTCCATGTCCCTGCTCTAAAACACAATCTACTATCAATCATAAACTCGCAACTGACAATAATTGTTCTATCTATTTTGACTCTCTTGGATTCACAATCAAGGACAATCTGACTTCAGAAACAATCCTTAGAGGTCGCACAAGGGACGGTCTCTACATCCTTCCATCTTCACCAAATTTTATGCTACAAACCATCAAGTCTTCTACCTCACTATGGCATGCAAGACTGGACCACCCACATCTTCAACTGCTTCAGTTTCTAGCTAGCAAAAATCCAACTATATGTCTTTCCAGTACTTTACTTTTCTATGTAACTCGTGTAATGTGGCCAAAAGCCATAAACTACCATTTTCAATTAATGAAATCAAAACTTCAGCTCCTTTTACTATTGTGCATACCGACATTTCGGAACCTGCACCTATTTCATTATTAAATGGTTACAACTACTATGTCAGCTTCATAGACGACTTCTCCCACTTCTCATGGTTGTACCCAATGTTACTAAAGCTGAAACCATTCATAAATTCCAACATTTCATACATTTAATTAAAACACAATACAATTCAAACATTAAAAACCTTAGATTGGACGGTGGAGGCGAGTATACGTCCAAAAACTTCAAAAACCTACTCAATCATCATAGCATTCAACATCAAATGAGCTGTCCATATACCCCAGAGCAAAATGGAATTGCTAAACGCAAGCATCATCACCTCATAGAAACAGCATGAACTCTTCTTCATGCCTCCAATCTACCACTTAAATTCTGGCTAGAAGCACTCCTCACGGCCAACTACCTGATCAACAGATTACCTTCCAAAACACTTCATCTAAATAACCTATACAATCTTCTACACGGACATCAACCATCCTATACACACCTCAAAACCTTTGGGTGTCTCTGTTATCCTTGGCTTCATCCACTTTCTCCAAGCAAACTTCATCCTCGCTCAGCTGCATGTATATTTCTTGGCTACTCTTCTACCCATAAAGGTTATCGCTGCTTCAATCCGCATACTTCCAAGATTCATATCTCTCATCATGTCATCTTTCAAGAAGACAATTTCCCCTCTCTAACTTCCCATAACTCCAACACATTAAATCCTTATCCTCCTGAACATACTTCTCTCACACTCATTCTTATCTCTACCATAAACCTAATCTCTAATACATCACCACTTCGTCCAATTTCTTCATCCAACTCCACTTCCACACCCTCTGCTGACACACCCGACCCACCATCTCTCACTCCACCTAAACCAACCACTACAGCACCCATACCTGATCCTACTCCACCCCTACCACATCATCCAATGTTAACAAGATATAAAACTGACAATTTAAAACCCAAACAAAAATTCAATCTCTTGGCCAAAACTCACTCCCCCTCCACACCATCCTGTTACACTCAAGCCGCTAAAATACTATAATGGAGAAAGGCAAAGTCGGATGAATTTATTGCCTTACAAAAATAGGGAACATGGTCTCTTGTACCACCTCCGTCACATCATATTGTTCTAGGCTGCAAATGGACATATCACACCAAACTAAAATCTGATGGCAGTATAAACATATACAAAGCAAGGCTTGTAGCTCAAGGCTTCAAGCAAGAGTATGGCATTAATACCAAAGAAACCTTCAGCCCAGTAGCCAAAATGCCTATAATTCGTGTACTACTCATTGTTGCCCTCACGAGAAAATGGCCAGTTCTCCAATTAGATATGTCAAATGCCTTTCTCCAAGGAACCCTCCAAGAGGAAGGTTATATGAGGCAACCATCGGGTTTTGCTGATACCACTCACCCAGATTATGTTTGCAAACTTCACAAGACCATCTATGGTCTTAAATAAGCTCCAAGACAGTGATTCCAAACTCTCACCAACTTCTTCCTGTTAGTAGATTTTCGGTTCAGCAAGTCAGACCCTTCTCTCCTGATTTACACCAACAACAACACACAAATCTATATCCTCATATATGTAGATGACATCCTCATCTCAGGCAATAATACACAGCACATTCAAACCTTAATCAGCAAGCTGCAAACTCAATTTTCTATCAAGGAACTCGGGCCAATATCATTTTTCCTAGGTATCCAGGTAACTTACACGTCAGAAGGTTACTTTCTCAGTCAGACTCAATATGCACAGGAAATTATTCAAGCCGCTGGATTCTCTCAATGCAAGTCTGCTCCAACTCCCATTACAGTCAAGACGTCTTCGACAACCCCTCCTACACGAAATTTTAATCCAGCTCTATATCGCAAGATAGCAGGCTCCTTACAATATTTAACCATTACAAGGCCAGACATTATATTTGCTACCAATTTAGTTTGCCAGCACATTCACCAACCGACTGATCGAGCTCAACTAATTCTAAAACGTCTCCTTCGCTACATTCAAGGCACGCTTCAGTTCAGTCTTCCCATTGCTACAGGCGATCTCCAACTGAGATCATTCTCTAACTCCGACTGGACATTGGACACATCTGATCGAAAATCCATTACAGGATACTGTACGTTTCTAGGCAAAACTCTTGTCTCATGGTGTGTGAAGAAACAACTTACTATAGCAAAATACTCTACTGAAGCAGAGTATCGCTCTCTTGCCTCAGCCACCTCCGACATTATCTGGCTACGTCGACTTCTCGCTGATCTACATGTTTTGCTTTCTTCCCTCAACGCCAATTTCTTGTGACAACACCTCTGCTTTTGCTATAGCAAACAACCCGGTGTTTCATGCAAGAACAAAACACATTGAAATAGATTATCACTTTCGCATTCTCTCAAACGAAATTTTAGTTCAACACATCAACTCTCTTGATCAACCGGCTGATATTCTTACAAACCATTGTCTACAAGTAGATTTCATCTACTAGGCAACAAACTTACGATTCAATTACATGAATCATGAATTTGCGGGGGACTATTAGCACCACAAATAAGCTATAATATCAGCCAGCCGAATTATCAAGCTATGCTCCACTACCAACCACAGGAAATCATTCTAGCACATTGGCATGTTTACTAATTGACAGCTTAACCAATCACTTGCATATCTCCTACCATCTCCTAATCGTTTACTCATATATGTACACTCATGACTTTATTGTAGAAACCATGGAATAGAAAGATTCATACAATTTCCATCTTTCTTATCTTCCTCTGTTATCTTGCATTTTTGTTTACAGCTAATTTACAGGTTGCTTCACAAAAAATGTTTCTTAAAGTTTGATAGGATCACAAAGACTACTCAATATTTTTGTACAAAATATTAATAATTGAGGGCTCTTTTATGGGATTAAAAAAATAGGATCATGATTTCTATTTCATTAATGAATGCTCTATTGCACTACTTTGGATCTCATTTTAACATATTACAAATCACCTTTTCTGTCTTAATATTCTATTCTATGGCTTCTTTATTTGGTAAATCCATTTGGATTAATGCCTCTATTGCTACCAATACTATGACATATATGGCTAATGAGCTAGTTGAAGTTGATGCTACACAGTAATTTCTAAATTCTAAATTAAATCGTATGGCTAAGGCCCATGAGTGCTTTGCTCCGATCGAGGGTAATTTTGCATTGGAGTTTATTCTTCCTCCTCCATCTTCCACAACTATAGAGTGCACTTCCACATCTTGTACCTCTAACGCACTGGTGTTACCTTACTTTATATTGAGTAATATTTGACCAAAGAGCAATTTCCATACGGTCTATTCAGACTATTTCAAGTATTTTTTGAAATACTAAGGCAAAAACAAAAAGAATCATTATGTGAAGTTCCGTGAGTACACTTGATCTTCAATTATATATTTTGAGAGTATATTTTTAGAAAGTATGGACTCATCTAAATAAGGAGAAATTATTTTGTGCTGTCACAGAACAGTCCATAGGCGAATAAGGCTACACCACATCATTTGTTACACAGTGTTATACAACGCCAGCACAAAACAAAATATTGATGTGGCACATCCTGATTTGCCTCAGGATGGTATTCGATGACCGCACAATAATTTCTGCTAAAAAAGAAAATTGATTGTTCTTAGTATCTCCATTTGGATGGGATTGTTTGATTGCATTTTTTTCTTTTTTTCTCCATAATGCATTTTTCCTTTAAATTTTTAGGTATGAATGTTTATGAATAAGCTATTTCTTAATTATAAATTTTAAAATTTATTTTTAAAAAATAAATCTAATTGTTGTGTCATTGCATGCCATCCTTATTCTCTCACCATATAATATATGGAAATGTTCATATATTTTCAAGTCGAATGCAATAAATTAATGGTGATTAATTTAATATATATCACTTTAACTAGCTAGGTCAGGGATCCCCTCAAACTACGGCGATTATTAGACTAGCCAGCATGAATAGGCTTCTCTTGCTTTGTTAAGGCCAGGAATCTCTCTCTCTCTCTCTCTCTCTCTCTCTCTCTCTCTCACTCGCTCAAAGCATATTCGAAGAATTGAAGCCGGACGGCAGCGGCGGAGGCCATGAATCCAGTAAAATTTTGCCCCGAATGGTAAAACGGGATTCCCATTCTCATTTATTTGATTAGCTTGTGATACCTCTGCTTAACATAAATTATTGATTATCCCGTGCTTGGATGTACATGCAGCAACAACCTGCTCTACCCATTTGAATATAGGGAGCTCAGGACCTTCTGCTTTTTCTGCCCCACCTGCTACCATCAGGTTTTTCTGTAGCTGATTATTCATTTTATTTAATTATTACACGTATATCGATCCGTATTATGTATCAGGTGAAAGCCGAATAAGGAAAAAAATTTATGAGGCCTTTCAGGGAGGTATAATCCCTACGAGTTTATGTTTTAAATTAGAAAGGCTGCCCTTTGGTAATTAAAGAAATTAAAGAGGCTTTGATGATGATATTGAGGTGTCCCATTTTATTATAATTATCGTCATTATCTGATTAACCGTTAGGGATCTAAGCCTAGTATTGATCTTTTACTTCCTTGGAATGAAATAATTAGAATTGTTGCGGGATAGAATATACGCGGCGATAGAGTTGTAATTCTACATCTTAGCATTGCACAGATATCCAGCTCAAACACATAGAACACAGATTTTTTACGTGGAAAACCCTGTGAAGGGGAAAAATCACGGAGCCTAGCCCAGTTGAAAAGATTTTACTAAAATTTGAGTTGAGTACAATGAGCTGACTCATCCTTGAGGACGATTAGATTACAAATGTCAACAGTTAGTAATTTGATAGTGACTTGACAGAACTCTGTCGTCAGTTGATGGTTTGGCGGAGTTTACGGCCTCAAGTAGTGTCTAGCAAATGAGAGGGTCTCAGATGGTGGTTCGGCAAAGGCGAGGGCCTCAGGTGTTGGTCCAGCGAAGGTGAGGGCCTCAGGTGTTGGTCTGGCTAAACACCGACGGTGGTCGAGTGAAACTCCGGCGGTGGTCGAGGAGGAGCTTCTTCCTTCTCTTCCTTCTCTTCTTCCTTCTCTTCTCTTCTTCTCTTCCTTCGCTTCTCTTCTTTTCTTATTCTCTTCTTGTTTGGATCCCTTTTCAAGAGAAATGAGGGGTATATTTATAGATTTTTGGAGTGGCATGTCCCGTAAATAGGTGAGAGATCAATGGTAAATGGGGAGTGGTTGGATGGACGACCGATGTTGAATCCCTTGATCATGGGCCATTTGATGGACATTTGAACATATTATTGACATTAAAATTCAGTGATCTTGGGCTTATAAGATTCGTCTCGTTGAGCAGCATGATTCGACTATAAGCACATTTTGTTTGGAAACCGTTTGGCAATCCAAATTGTGGTATGAACCTCACAACAACACTTCTAACCCTTGATTTGGACCTGTTTGGGCTCGAATTGGGTTGAATTTGGTGTCATTGGGTTCGTATACTCGAGATGCTCAGTTTGACTATAAGTTTGCTAAAATCGAAGTTCTGATGTTCCTAACTTTAATTTCGGAAGTTTCCAACTTGATTTTGCATTGAGATTTGTGCTTGATCAAGATAATTTTTAATGACATATTAGTTGCCCCCTTTTCAAACGTCGAAGCCCCACAAGTCCAAAAATATGTGTCGTAGCTGGTGGGAAAATATTCAAGTGATTTGAAATTCGAACGTACTCGAACTGTGGGCTTGGAGGTCTCGAATCACTTTAACAGTGTCAAAATTATGTTTGGAATGTTAAAAAAATAGTTTCAAGGACCAAAAAAATGTCAAATTTGGCCTTTTCGAGGTAAAAATCGGTCCTTAAATGAGTCGGGACAGACTTACCATCGCCGGCCACCGCCAACACCATTGCGCTGCTGCCCATGCTCCCGTGCGCTCCAGCCAGTTCGAGGCCTGCACGCCCGCCAGCAACCCACACTCTCCGGACAGTCCACGCCCGTGTCGCTTGTCGGCCAGCATATATATATATATACTAAAATGCCCCTCCTCCAATTATAAATAGCCCACTTTAGGCCTTGAAAATTTGCACTTCTTCCTCTCCCTCTTTTCTTTCAATTGAGGCATTCCATTGGTCCTCCCAAGGCCCCTCTTTGTAGAAGAAAGTCTGGAGATCCTCCTTCTCCCCCAATACCCTCCTTCTCTTATTTCAATTTAGACATTCCCTTGGTCCTCCAAAGGCCCCTCTTTATGCAAAAAAGACCGAAGATCCTCCTCCTCCCCCCAACGCCCTCCTTCTCTTCTTTTAATTGAGGCATTCCCTTGGTCCACCGAAGGCCCCTCTTTTCATTCCCTTGGTCCTCTGAGCTCCTTTCCTGGATGGGTCGATTTACTTGTGACATGCATGGGTATATAATATTTCGATCCAAATGGTTAGATTTGTGTACCCGTATTCCTTCAAAGAGCTGGGCTCGTGCATTTTTATTTGTGAAAAATTATTAGGGCCTGATAGTGAAGTGGGGGAAGATGAAAGATCTGTCAGCCCCTCTGCATGTCGGGGAAGAAGGCATAATGATGATCCTTAAGGATCCAGACATCCAATATCTTCTATACGAGGTTCATTTCATGAGTAGATACACATAGGAAGAATTCTTATTCAAGGTCAGGATGTAATTCCATGCTGGGAGATATGATGCAAGGATGTTGAAGCCATCTGTCTTGGTTCTTGAGCCCCCTGCCCCAACTTCAAAAGTAGCTCCTAAATGACCGGCAAGAGGTGAATACCCGTAGGTTATAAAGAAGAAGAGGTTGGAGGAGACTGCAACAAATACTGACAAAGCTCTACCTGTCTCTTCCCCTGCCAAGTTTCAAGTCTCTGGGGATGTCTTGAACCATCAATATATTGGACACCGCAAAGCCAATGACCTAATGAGTAATATCTTCCTAATATTTCTTCTTTCTTTCTTCTGGGTTAGATTTTGACATAATTTTCTCCCTTATTTTAGTTGTCGCACCTTGGGATCAAGCTTACTGAAGCTTTGAATTACTGGAATAGTGAATTTGTGAAGATTAAATATCTTCAAGCAGAGTTCAAGTGAAAGTACGATCATAAGTCCAAGGAGGCAATGGTGCTAGAGGAGGAATTGAGCGAGTGAATAACTGAGTTGGCCAACATAATGCACTATGTGTCTCTTCAAATCCAGTAGGCAGATCGGCATCAAATTTATGTGACGGAGGCACAAGTGGTAATCACCGAGCTTTTAAAGGATCGAAAGGCCTCCGATGAGAAGATAACATCACTTGAGGCAAAAAATAAGATGTCACAGATTCTTATAGCTGAGAAGGAGGCCGCTCTAGCTGACTTAGAACCTTCAAGAGCCATTGAAGATTTTAAGAAGTCCACAGCTTTCAAGACCATCTTCTAGGATCAAGTTCAAGAGGCTCGATATCATATATATGATGTAAAATTAAAGGCCTTAGAGCAGCAGTGTATTGATGATGGATTCATTCGGGGCTTTTTAAAGGGAGTTCGCCGAATACAGCGGAAGACTGAAGTTCAAGTCAAATGGGTGACCCCTAGCTCGAATTTAGATAACTTTCCTTTAGACTCTGATGGTGATGAGATAGAAAGTAAGCTACATAAGGTCTTTGCTACTTTGATAGATAACATTTTTTTTATGCTCCTTTAGTTGTATCACCTTATCTTTTTTAGTGATTATGATGTATTAGATGTTTGTGTCCATATGTATTTTCTTATATGATTTAGTAGATCGTTATTGATGCATTGATTAATAAAAAAATGTTTCAGTGCTCTTATTTAACTTGAGTAAATTTTATTTATGCTTGCTTAAGGTAATCGACTTGTCTAAGGCTTTTGGTTAATGCATTCCAACCTGTGTGGAAGAGGTTAGGAGAATCCATTAAGGATGTATGACCTATCTGAGATTATATGTCAAAGCGTCACTCGATAATGCTAACTTGTGTGGAAGAGATCGAAAGAATCCACCTGATGGCATTAACTTGTGTGGAAGAGGTCGGATCGAATCCCGCTATGACCAATCATCTAGTGATTGAATACAATAAAAATTGTGTATGCCTCAAATCAAAGATAAAAAATTATGTGACACCCACCTAGGGTGTTTGACCTATCCGATGTTATTAATTAAAGTATTATGTAATACTTTTTAACATATATAAAAGAGGTCAGATTGAATCCCTCTAGGATTGATCATCCATTGATTGAGTTACAATAATGATTGTGTGTTGTTTTTATCAAGAATTTCAAGATTAAAGTTCACAACTTGTGTGAATCTATCAATACAATTTTACTTGAAAAAGATAATAATATAACTCAAGGAGGGAATATAGTCATAGTGTATTAAATAAAGGCATACTTCCCTGAGATAACTTTGGGATGAAGAAGCTACAAATACCACAAATAATAACATTCAATATCGAAGACATGAATCACTGAAGGCACACAATACTAAAGATTTATAATACTTCAAACAAATAGCAGTATAGCGCTCTACTGATAGTACTTGTGAAGATTGTCTACATTCCATGCCCGAAGAAGCATCTTTCCCTCAGCATCCTTCAATTTTAAAGTCTTGGGTTTCACCATAGCTGCTACTAAATATGGACCCTCCCAGATAGGGAAAAGTTTATTGCGTTGAGGGCCTTTTCCTAACTTTTTGATGCTGCGTAGAACTAGATCTTCAATCAATATATGTCGTAGTTTCATTCTTTGATTATAGTGATGGGCAATTCTCTTGTGATATGCAATAATCCTGAGTATCGCCTCATCTCTTGCTTCTATAAGGAGGTCTAGACTGCACCTAAGATTTTTATCATTGTCATTGAAGTCAAAAGTTTGAACTCTATGACTTTGGACTCCAATGTCAACAGAAATAATAGCTTCTATGCCAAAATAGAGATTGTATGGGGTTTCTCCTATTGGAGTTCTTGCGGTGATACGATAGGCCTAGAGAACAATTGGGAGCTCATCAACCCATTGCCTCCTAGCCTTCTCCAACCGTGTCTTAAATCCCTTCAGAATAGTTCAATTAATGACCTCCGTTTGTCCATTAGTTTGAGGATGGACCATAGACGTGTGTACTAGCTGAATGTGAAGATCTTTGCAAAATATGGTAAAGACCCTTCCAATGAATTGCATTCCATTATCGGTGATAACTTTTGTGGGAATGCAAAAATGACATATTATGTTTTTCTATAGGAACTGTTTGGCATTTGCTTCGATGATTTTTGCCAGAGGTTCTGCCTTCACCCACATTGTGAAATAGTCTACATCGAAGATGATGTACTTCCAGCTACCTGTGGTTATAAAAGAGAGTCATACTAAGTCAATCCCCCACTAGGCGAAAGGCCAAAGACTCTATATTATTGAGATCTCTATGACAGGTAAATGGGTGAGGTTGATATATAATTGACAACTGTTATATTTTCGCATGAGCTCTAGCATGACCTGGTTCATCGTTGGCCAGTAAAACACCTATCTTAGGACTTTTTGGGCTAATGCCCTTCCACCTAGATATTCTGCATAAATGCCTGAATGTACTTCTCAGAGTGCATAATTTTCCTCTAAAGGAGGAAGGCACTTGAGGTAGGGTCCCGAGAAGGCTCGTTTGTATATATCTCTATTAATAATAGTGATGTTTGTCACCTGCCTCCGATGTCGCGTTGCCGTAATTGGATCTTCAGGAAGAACACCATCTTATAAGAAAGTTAGAATGTGATTAATCTAAGAAGCCTCTCTTGACTTATCGATTGATTGTATAACTCATGGGACTTGAACACTTGGAAAGTGAATCTCCTCGACAAACTTCCTTTTGAAAATGTCATCGATTGTAGAAGTAGCAAGTTTAGAGAGAGCGTATGCTCGTGTGTTCTGCTCTTGGAGGATATGAACGATCTGATGCTTCGTTATTTTGGCCAGAAGAGATTTAACCATTTGGCAGTATTAGGCTAATAATGAATTATGGGTGTCAAATTCTCCTTCCACCTGAAAGGTGATTAGTTGAGAATTGGTGTGAACCACCAAGTCATGCACTTCGTAATCAATTGCCAGCCCCAAAGCAGTGATCAAGGATTCATATTCAGCAACATTATTTGTTGACAGGAATTTCAATCTAAGTCCATATTCGAGCGAGGTTTGCTATGGGGAGATTAATAAAATTTCAGCACCGACACCATAACTCCTAGAAGCTCCATCAACATATATGGTCTAGCACAAGGAAGAAGGAGATGCATCCAATGGTTCATCAGAGGCGTGGTTGGTATATTCAACCACAAAGTCAACAAGCACTTGTGACTTGATGTCGGGTATAGGCAGGAACTAGATGTTAAACTCTATAAGCTCAACTGACCATTTGATCCATCTTTTAGATGCCTCAAGTTTTTGGAGAATACTTCTCAATGGTAAGTTTGTATAGACCCTCGTATGTGCTTGGAAATAAGGGTGTAACTTTTTAGATGATAAGACTAATGCAAAGGTTGTTTTATCTACTAGTGGGTAGCATGTTTCTGTCTTAGAAAGCACCGCCTTCGTCGGACCACCACCTAAGGCCCTTGCCTTCACCAGACTAACACCTGAGGCCCTCGCCTTTACTGAACCACCACCTGAGGCCCTCGCCTTTGCCAGACACTACTTGAGGCCCTAAACTTTATGAGACCTTCAACTGACACCAGAGTTCTGCAAAGTTACTATCAGACTACTAATTGATGCTCTAACTTCTAAGTAACACCAGACTTCAAACATACAGTTGATATTTGTAATATGATCGCCCTCAACAACTGTAGTAGGCGATGGAAGTTAGAAGGATCGTAGTAGGCGGGAAATAAGGGTAAGAAAAAATGTTGTATGGCGATGGCGTTCGGAAGAACTGTAGTAGGCGATAGAGGTCAAAAGTACCGTAGTTAGCAAGAGCAAGGGTAAAAAAGATCGTAGTTGTAAGACAGCGATCCGATGGAAGTATGGATGTTATTTGATGGTCTGGCAGAAGTCTGACTTCTATTGGTTGTTTGACAAAAGCTTAAGCCTTAGCTTTGGTTTGGTGGTGGTTTGGTAGAATCCTGGCATCAAGCTGTAGTCCAGTATAATTTTTGTGTTAGGCAGTGGTTTGGCAGAGTTTTGATGTCAAGCTGTGATTCAACGAAAGTTTCGCATCAGGCGATTGTCTTGATGGAATTTCAGAGTCAAGAGGTGGTCCGACGAAACTCCAACATTTGGTAGTGGTCCGACATCATTTAATGGTCCTGATAGAAGTTCACTGTCAGGCGGTGGTTCTAACGTATGTTTGGCATTAGGTGGTGGTCCGAAAGAACTCCTCTGTTAGATGGTGGTCTTGCTGAACTCCGACATCGAGCAACGGTAGAAATTTGGCGTCAGGCGGTGGTCCTAACAGAAGTCTGGTGTCAAGTGGTGGTCCTGCGGAACTCTTGCGTCAAGTGGTGGTCTAGTAAAACTTCGGGTGGTGGTCCGGCAGAAGTCAGGTGTCAGGTGGTGGTCCTGATGGAAGTTCGGTGTCAATCAGTGGTCCGGCAAAAATCTTATGTCAGGAGGTGGTCCTGACGGAAGTCCAGTGGTTGGAACTCCTGCCAAATAAACTATTTAGATTGGAAGATGTTAGATGCAATGAAAGAAAAAGGAAAAATATAAAAAAACACGTAGGGAACAAAAATAACAAAATAAAAAATAAAATTATGTATCATACGCTTTATGTAGTATTATGTATATTTTTAGCCAGATAATGGATTATAAATTAAATCACAATCATTATTATTAAATCTCTGAGAGAATAGATTTGAAAACATAGTTATAAATTTTTATCATTAATTATGTCAACTCATTATAGCATATGAGAATAAATGCAATGTAAATGAATTGCAAAGAAAAATGTAGTGCCATATAATGAATGATGAGTCATGTTAGTTAAACTAGAACGCCTTAAGATTAAGTTATAAATGTTATAAATCATCTCAGGACACTCAATAAAGTGAATTAAATGTTGTCTGTCATATAGAGATGATGTCTAATAGTTGAAATTATTAATATGTATGCCATATATGATAGAGTGAGGATATATGATAATCTTAAATGGAATTTATTTCTTAAGCATCTTTAGGAGATTGACTATCATAAATTATGTCCCTAATGACAAAAATGATAGCTTCGGTATATATATATATATATATATATATATATATATATATATATATAGGCACAACTACCTCTACCATTCAAAAAATAAAAAGTTAAAAAAATATAAAATATTCTTATGATGTATGATATTTATATAATCATTTATCCATGTTGTAAGACTATATTAATTATATGAATCTCCATGGCTCATGTTGAAATTTCTTACCATACAATAAATGTAGTACAATAGCATCATTAATCGATTATTAAATCCTTAGTTGGGTAATTGAAATTTTGACACTAAATATATGTTAGGAGATGAACATAACTCCTAAGATATGTCTGATTAATGATAATGACAAAGGCAAGAATGTTTTATTCAAAAATTTTGTTAAAAATCAACCGAAAGTTTCTATAATCCGTGACTCAAGTTCTATAGCTCAAAATGTTTTTGGCTCTTCTTCTTTTCCTGGTTCGAAGATTAATCTAAGTAAAGATGATGGTTCAAAATCTAGTAGTTTTATTTCTATTAGACAAGAAGTTGATGAATTAAACCCTATCAGTGTTCAAGGTTCATATGGTGTGATTTCGAAAGCTTTGAAAGTTATGGATTTATCTGCTAAACCCAAGGAGCAGGGGAATTCAAGCTTGGTTCAATCAATGTCGGATATGAATAAGTTTCGTAGCTACGTGTCAGAGGAACTTGGTAATTGCCTTTTAATAGAGAATAATTTGGAGGCCCCTAAAAAATAGTCAAGTAATGAGTTGAATAATGCTTGGAACAAAAAATCTAACATAAATGTGCTTGATCTAAACATTGGTGAAGGTTTTATTGAAAATGGTTCAGTTGTGAAGTTGCACTCAGGGAATGAATTTTCCAATTCTAGCAAACTCAAAAAATCCCTGGTAATTAAGATCTTTGGGGAAAAAATTCCATTTCATATCATAAGTCCACAACTGAGAAGGCAATGGAGCTTATTTGGCAAATTTCACTTGACTTTACTTGGAATGGGATGGGTACTTTGTGCATTCGTTGAACCTGAAGCTATGGAGAAGGTCTTAACCAGTGGACCTTGGTATGTTAATGAAAACATTGTTGGAATGGACAAATGGTCTCCAGCATTTTTCACCTACATCCTTCAAGGGCTTGATTGCTCCTATATGGTTTAGGATGCGAAATCTCCCTTTGTAATGTTGGGATGAGATTAATGTGTGTAGAATTGCATCTATGGTGGATACTCCTTACCTATTTGATGGAAACATATTCGAATGGGGTAGAAGAGAATTTGCGAGAATTTGTGTTCGTGTTAAACTTGATGAAAAATTACCTTTGGGAGTATGGGTTGAAGGCAACTTGGGCAAATTTTAGCAAAATATTGAGTATGAAAGGTTACCTACGTTTTATTTCAATTGTGAAAAGATAGGGCATTTAAAAAAAAACTATTTGAGAAGTGGAATAGAAGCTTTCCAAGTGTCTAATCAAATCGAAAACCAAGCCAAGAAGATAAGCTCTGAAGCTGATGATAGGGTTAAGAATGAGGCTGCTAAGAAGACGATTTATAAAGTTGAAGTGGCTAATAATGATGGATATGGAGCATGGGTCCATGTGAATTATCGAAAGAAAAGGTTTGCATATTCTAAATTCAAAAATATTGGGCTACATTCATTGAATAAAAATAATGGTACAGAGGTGGAAAGCATGGTTATCCCTATTGTTGAGAAGATTTCTGATGTAGGTGCTAAAGATGTTGCTGAAAAAACCATTGCAGATACAACATTGAAGAATAAAGAGGATATTAGTACTAAGTTTACTGTTGATGAGAAGGTGAATGAAACAGAAAAGTTAGAAATACATAATAAAAGAATGGGAACATATATTGAAAATGCGGGTGGAATGAAGTCCATACATGAAGATGGAAAGCAAAACAACTTGGAAAAACAATTTGTTGTGGGAACGGAGAATGATATGACTCCGCAATCACTTGGTATTTTCAATAACACCAGCAAATTTGATGTGTTAAATTATGTGGCTAAGGAAGGGGAGATAGTTGAAGTGATATCATCTCCTGGGAATTCTTTTATAAAGGAAGCAAAAAATTGTGTAGACAAAGTGGAAACAGTTACAGTGAAGAATGATGAACTGAAAGCTGAAGGAGGTTCTTCTTCTAATATCAAGAAGAAAGGTGTTAAACAATTGAAAGAATTGGGGCCAATTAAATTGGTTACTAGAAGTAGGAAAATGGAAGGTGATATAAGGGAGAAAGTGGGGAACTCTTCCCCTCTCATCCATTAATGGACTCTATTGTTTTTTGGAATTGTAGAGGAGCTAGGAAAAAGAAAGCTTCTCTATATCTCAAGGAGGTTATGAAGGATCACGATGTATTTTTTGTTGGGTTCTTGAAAATTAAGTTGGCTTCTATTGACAACATGGAAGTTGATTCTTTGATTGGAGCTGGATGGAAGTATTTTCAAGTCCCTTCGGAAGGGTCGTCTAGAGGTATTTTAGTGATTTGGAAAAATAAATTTACTTCATTTAATTTGTTGGATTATTCTTCTCAATTTATAGTTGGTGACCTGGATATTCATAATAAAGGTAGATGGAGGGTAGCAACTATTTATGGTAGTAAAGATGTTTATAGAAGAAGGACACTTTGGGATAAATTGGAAGCATATATTAGTATTGATTTCTCTATGCTGATAGGTGGTGATTTCAATTTTCTACTTTCTAAAGAGGACAAGAGGGGTGGAAGAAGATTAATATTTTCATTGGGTCCCAAAGAAATGAAATCGTTCATGGCTTGCAACGATCTCCATGAGGTTGGATGAAGATCTATTAAATTCAAAGATGTATGGGCCTCCTTCCTGGCCTCTACTGTTGTGTTGAGGATGTTTGGAATAAGAAAACTTTTGGAAGTTACTCTCAAATTCTAAACTACAAGATGAATAGAGCTTTGAAATCCTTATTATTTTGGAGTAAAGCCAAGGTGAAAAGCTTAAATCATAGTAAGGAAGTCCTTTAAAGGGATATATTAGAGCTCCAAACAAAAGAAGTAGAGTTTGGTCAACTCTTGGCTGAAGAGGTTTGGTTACTCAAATCAAAGGTAGAGGAGTTGAATTCTACTTTGGCTCACCTAAGCACATGGTGGAGGCAACGTGCAAAGGTAAAATGGATTTTAGAGGGTTATTATAATTCCAAATTTTTTCAATCATTTGCTAGGCCAAGGAGGAATGCAAACTTCATTTTTAGTATAAAAGATGAAAGTTGAAATATGGTGGAAAATTAGAAACGGATAGAGGAGGTTCTTCTTCAATTCTTCAAAAGGAAATGGCGTGAAAGAGACTGCTTGCAAGAAGGGTGGCTGAAACCATGGAATTGTCTGGAAGAAGAAAATATCAAATTGTTGAGTAAAGACTTCTCATTAGAAGAAGTGTATATTTTGATAAAGGAAACTGGTGGGTACATAGCTACAGGGATTGATGGCATAACTTATTCCTTTATTAATAGCTATTGGGAAATCATTAAGGATGATTTTCGGAAAGCTTTGCAATAATTCTTCTCAACAGCCTAAATGTGTGATGATTTGAAAAAAACTCTTATAGTGTTGATTCCTAAAGTGAGTAATCCTATTACTCCTTCCAATTACAGACCAATTAGCTTATGCAATACTGTCTACAAAGTTGCTACCAAGGTCTTATTAAACATATTAAATTGTATCATTCCTAAGCTGATTTCCAAGTAGCAAGTGGCATTCTAAAAAGGGAGTCTTTGACAGATCATGTCCTCATAGCTCAAGAAATATTTCATAAGTTCATGTACTCTAAATCCGCTAAGGGTTTAGACTCTTTCAAATTAGACATGGAACAGACTTATGATTCCATGGGATGGCCAACTCTGAGTAAAGCCCTGGAATATTTCGGTTTCCCTTTATTCTTTTCAAAACTAATCATGGAGTGTGTACAAGATCATTCCTTCTCCTTGTTGATCAATGGAATTCCTTCTGCTTGGATCAATGCTAGATGTCAATTCCGACAGGGATGTCCTTTGTCGACTTATCTCTTTATCCTTTGTTCTTAGCTTATGTCAAATGCTTTTATGGAAAATGAGTCCATTGGTGTTCGGGTTAGTCAAAATGGTCCAAGAATCTCGTATTTGCTTTATGCAGATGACATTATTATTTTTTCTGAAGCAAAGTTAAAGATGGTGAAGAAGAAGATCAAATATATAATTGGACTGGACAAAAGGTAAATGAGAACAAATCCAGAATATTATTTGGTAAGTTTCTTAAAAGAAAGAAAAAAGAGAATTATAACTCATATCATGGGCTTCAAAGATGTTAAGGAGTTTGATTATCTTTGAGTTAAAGTTTCTTTAAGAAGACTAGCAAAGATGGATTTCCAATTTATCAATGATAAAGTTTTAAAGAAGCTGAACACTTGGGGAGCAAAATTTATTTCTTTTAGCTAGAAGGATCACACTTGTTAAGAGAGTATTACTTTCACATCCTACTTTTCATTCCACTTTTTCGTTAATTCCGAAGAGTATATTAGATGAAATTGATAAGCTATGTCGAAATTTCATTTGGAACAAAATGAATGGAGGTTTAGGCCTTCATTATGTGAGATGGAATAGATTGTGTGATCCTTTGGATAATGGAGGCCATGGGTTGCATTCATGCTTTAGTAAAGTTAGCCCTTTAAGGGCCAAACTTGCTTTGAAATATACTCAAGATGAAGATTCATTACTACACATGACTCTTTACCTGAAATATGGTTCTATGGGAATATGGAGGTGGGAAGCAGCCAGGTTCGGAGACTTGGAAAATAATCATATACGAAGGGAAATTCCTTAAACCAATTGTTAGGTGGTGTATAGCAAATGGTGAATCTATTGATATCCTTGAAGATATATGGATTATGGACAAATGCATAAACATGTGGCCAACATTTGTAACGTCTCAAGACATCAATGTAGGTTCAAGGACGATTGATAATTTTATCTCTGAAGGAAGATGGAATATTATTGAATTAAAGAAGCATTTTGGGAAGGATCTAGTGGAATTGATTTGTAAGATAGAGATTTGTTCAAATCTATATGAAGACCACCTAGAACTTATTTACAAAGAATCTGGGGAGTAAATTTCAGCTTTGGCTTCTGCTGCTTTGGTGCATCCTCATCCCTTAAACAAAATCTGGAGTTCGTTGAAAAGGGAAAAGCTGAATGCTCGTGTGGAGAACTTTCGGTGGAGAATATTTAATAATGCTTTACCAACTTATTACTTTTTATCATATAGAAGATTGCAAAGGAATGAACAATGTCCAAGAGGATGTAATGAAGTTGAAGATATAGATCATGTGGTAAGAAATTGTAATAAAATAAGTGAGGTGTTTCAACATCTAAATAAGTTGGGCTTTGGAATTCTAGCATTTCATTCTTTGGAAAAAAAGTTGCAAATGGTTATCTTTAGAAAATGCTTTATTGGTAAAACTATTTTAAAATGTGATCTACTTTACATGGAAAGAGAGGAATGAGTTGGTACATGGGAAGTCAGAAAGGAACTCATTATACATTCTAGCTAAATCGGTATGATATGCAGGAGTTTCCAATGCTTTTAATTATGTTAATTTGGGCCGGTTCGGTGCCAATTAGCATTTGTTGTTGGAAAATTGTTGGCATCCTCCTCCACTCGATTGGATTAAGATTAATGTTGATGCAGCCTTATTACCATCCTATAAAGGGGGAATTGGTGACGT
Source organism: Dendrobium nobile (assembly GCA_022539455.1). Classification (NCBI taxonomy): domain Eukaryota; kingdom Viridiplantae; phylum Streptophyta; class Magnoliopsida; order Asparagales; family Orchidaceae; genus Dendrobium; species Dendrobium nobile. The sequence goes on along the minus strand of CM039736.1, from coordinate 22,576,309 downwards.
GTTTAGAGATCACAAAGGCAGATTTCTTGCATCTTTTGGCAAATCATGTATACATTGGGATATCTCATAGTTGGAACTTTTGGTTATAACATCCATCAAAGATGTTATTAATGATTGGATGTTTAAGTATAAGGGACTTATCATTGAAAGCGACAATGTAAATGTCATCAAGTTCATTCATAAAGCATTCAAAAATGGTGGACAAGGTGTAGAAGATCTCTCGTTTACCAAAGATTTTAATTATGTGATTTTCAATTATATAGAGAGTTGTAATAAGTTAGCAAATTTATGTGCTAACTATAGGATTTTTAGTTCTTTTTTTTTTGGGAGGATATTTATGTTAACAAGTTTCCTCCTTTTATCAAACTATTAGAGGAGGAATTTGTAGGTTGTACTTTGTAGGTGGCTTTTTCCCTTCTTTTTAGTTATTAATGCAAGTATTGCTTCTTCCAAAAAAAATAACGACACCATTTGGCTTTGGTTCATCATTCAAGTTGTCTATAATTATAGTATGTTTATAAATTACATTTGCAGCCTTCAATATATAAATTACCTGTACTCTCATCTTATCATTTCAAAAATATAATAAATAAATTATTTTCTTCTTTCATTCTGGATTTTATTTTGGCAATGGCTAACATCTCAAGATTCCAAAGTGGATTTCTTTGGCAATATATTAATTGGACTTAATCATGGTGTTTCTTGTATCTTTTTTTATGTAAGTTCTAATAAGTAATATCTTTGATGTTTTAATTGTTTTTTTTCTTATTGGATTTACTAATTGGTTGGTTCGGATTTTGTCTAGAAGTTGAGGGGGTAGACTAGCATGATCAAGAAGTAGCTAACCACCACCTAAGGTTTTTCACAGAGGTAAAAATATGAATGGCTTTTTCTCAATTTTGAGGGCCATCTAAGTCAACCTCATTCTCTATGTCTAACTTAATAATAAACCTTTTCACAAGTAGCCAATATTTATTAGAGTAATAGGTTCTAGCAAAGAAGTCTTCATGAATGTTAAAAAAAATCTATCACCAACATACTATCCAACATTTTCTCTCAACTTAAGGATATATTTTCTTATTATTATGTTGGGCATTTCTTTCATTTTCCTAAAGAAAATTTTGTTCAAACATTATTTGATAGATATTATCATACCATTTAATTTAAGTTTAGATCAACCTTGAGAAGAAAAAAAAAGAACATTGTGGATCTCCGAAAGGGCACCGCTACAGCTGCAGGATTGCGGAGGGGTATACAACCGCATCCACCCCGAGGGATAGAGACGATAGTGGACCTCCACGCTCCTCGTAAAAGGGCTGATGGAAGGGTAGATTGGACCATACATACGATTAACCATGGAGGATGGCGGCTCTCACCTACGCACCATGATGGGTAATAATATGCATGGCCTAATCACAACCACTGGTTTTTTCCACCCGATACATCAGCTCAGATGGGATTTAGTAGATGTGAAATTCAGTTTCCCATGGGCGTAAGCCCCTATGGTTAATTACAACTCAGGCTAGAGCCTAAGAAAACTCTCGATTAAAGATCATACATTATCCTTTCTATAAATGAGATTGGCACAAGGGCAAAGACTAAGAAGTCCTACTCAAAAGGAAAGAAAGGGCTCAAATGGCTTAGTCAACATGCAGGATTCATACCAGCATTCGGAGGGACTAAGGTACTAAAGAAAAAACTGGAGAAAAGAAAGTTAAGCCCTCGACACATGCATAAGAGAATGATGGAGGGGGCGTCATCCATGTGATGTAGATAAGTAGGATTTATAGTCCTTGAAGAATAGGGAACATACCCACTATTTAGGCACACTACGAGACCGAGTGTAGTAGCCTCGAATCCTAAATCTAAGCTGAGTTTAGTGTTTTACAAACAACACTAAGACATGTGTCCTAACTAATACATTGCAAAACATGAACTTATCCCAGCATAGATTGGGGAGCCAGCTAACCACCTAATGACTTTTAAACCATGCTATCAGGTCATTTTATGAAAGATGGGTGGGTGATATAGTTTTTGGAAGTTAAGACTGACATACAAAGGGTTTCCTAATTGGCCTTGTACTTGTATTTGGTAAATGCTCCTAGAGCTAGTGTAATTAAAATTTTTAATTTAATGAGTTTTTAATTCAATGCATACTAGTTAAAATTCTGAATCATGTATGCTTTAGACTTTAAAAATAGTCTTATATAAAAATAATTTTTAGAAGGAGGCTAGACTTCCCCAGGTCCGGCGCTTCATCCTCATAGGCCAGATTATCCAGACTCTATTCGCAGGGAGGAAAGTGTCTTATAGAAGGAAAAAAAAAGATGCAATAATATGCATGCGACCCCGGACGATTCCAGCTGTTCCCTAGGTCGTTCGGTTTCTATGTTATTTAAACTTTAAAATTTAAATATTAGTTATGAGTAGAAAAAGATTTTAGTCCTTAAAGAGCCTAACAAAATCCAGGCTAAAACAAAATCGACATGCAAAACACTAATAAACTAATAAAAGCATGCAACCCTAGAGGCACACAATCACAAGTAAAACACATTAGTATAGTCAAACTAATTAATAAATGTCCATAGGCCAACTACCCTTCATTACAATCAAGGGTCTGCGGGAAAGTAAAGTGGTCGGGCACCACTACTAACAACCCTGATTTTTAAGCCTATGATTAACGCAAATGACTTTGATTGGGATATTGGATCTTCAAGTTTTCAGTCTTTTTTGATTTCTTCTCCTTGGACTCTTTGGATCTCTCTTCCTTGGACTCATTAGATCTTTCCTCCTTGGACTTCTTGGATTCTCCGTGGCTTGAATATCCAAACGAAGATACAATCCTCTTTAGAGGGGTGTTGCCTTTTCTCTTTGGATATCTAAAGCCATCTAAACTCGATCTTTCAAATGAAAGAAGACTCTCCCCTTTGAGGATGCCTTTTTCTTTTGAAATTCGAGTCGGATAAGAATATCTCAACTCAAATATCACTTTCACAACTCTCACCAATTATTATAAATGATTACATTAACTGAAAATAATAAAAAAACTTAGATTCTTCTGCAAGGTTATCCTAATAAAAATTCCAAACAGTTTATAATCCCAAGCAGTTTATATATAGAGAAAATAACTCATCATAGCCACACTTGGCCATGCTCTGAATTATTGAGGGCTAAGTAGTTTTTGGAGCACCTTTAGCAGTTATTATTATTGATTTTAGCCCTTATTTGTTTAAAGGGGGGCTGAGCAAATTCTGGAGCACCTGTACAAGACATCATTAAAAATCGTGATATTTAACCCCCCCCCCCCTTTTTTTTAATGCTGCATGAGCATGGCAACCTGCAAGAAAAATAATATATATCATCCCTAACCTAGGGGTAGATCTAACGCACATCACATCAATCCATAGTGCAGTAAAAGTAAGCAAATACAGCAGCAATTTTTTACAACATGCAATAAAATCTCAAAAAAACCTGACACACAGTAGAAAAGTAAACACCATCCTAGCCTAAATCTTGAAGTGGTGCCCTAGCAAACAATTATATGTGTGTGTAAGGCTTGTGTGGTTAGAATAGGTCCTAGGCTTGGTAGTTAGTTCAAGTTGCCTAAGGTTAGAGTTTATTGTATGCCAAGGAAGAAAATTTTAATTAAAGTTTAAATGTTAGTGAATTAGGGTCCATTTTAATCAATTTAGTTTTTTTAATCCATTTTTAATGCTTAAGATATTGATAATTAAAGTTTAAGTTGCATTAGCCAATTTTGAAATGTCTCAGGTCCTCCTAGGTGCTAGGTTGAGGGGGGGTCCAAAAAGTTACTATAAAAAGTATGCTAGATTTGGGGCTCCTAACATTTTAGGTAGATACTAAAGTTTAAGGTGATTAGTTAGACTTTGAGTTTGATGGATTTGGAGTTTCCTATATAAAGTTATGAATTTTCCAAGTTTTGGGCAATTAAGGGAATTATTAAAACTGCCTAATTACGGGTGATTTTATGGTTTTGATCTAAATTAGCTCCAAATTGATTGGAATAACCCCCAAAGGTCAGGAATGACCTAAGAAGGTGTTCCCAAATGTTTGGGAAAAAATTGGAATTTTTAATAAATTTTAATTAACTAATAGGGGTAAAATGGTAATTTTGATTAAAGTTTAAATTAAGGGTCAAATTGAGGTCAACCTAAGGTGCCCTATTTATCTAATATTTAGCATTTAATTATAAACAATTCAAGCTATTATGGGTAATTTGGTGAGTTAAAATTTATTTATCAAAATTTTTAGAAGGTATAGGGCCCTATTTAATTGGTAAATTAGGGTTTGTTAATTAGGGGGTCTAAGGAGTCCTAAAAATTCCTAAAAAATTCTGAAATGTTCAAGATGCCTCTAAGTTTACATGTTGAAGTTTTCATGTCAATCAATAATATATCATAGCCTCTAGAAATTTTTTAAATTTGTTAGACATGTCATTAACTATTGTCCTTTGGATGTCGCTATGTTGAGTGGGTTTAAATGGAGTTTTGAAGTAACCCTCAAGGTAACATTGCATGGAATACACAAAATCAGTAAACACAACATATCCTTAGATCTAGGAGAGCCTAAATTAAGTGCGCGTACATCCTACACATGCAAAATATAATAAAAGAAAAGTAAATGCACTTAACAAAATGATTAGTAAATGATTGGGATTCAACCATTCACTAATCTACATCCACATGTTTGCTCTTCACATGTATAATCTATGTTTAAAATTTTACAAACAGTGGATCTCCCGAAATTAGGATTTAAAATATAAGTAATTTTAAAGTAATTTAAAATACTTATAAATATATAGATTTTAAAAAATAGGAGAATTTAAAATAAATTAATTCATAATATATATAAGTATAGGGGAGATTCACTGGCCACCCTAACGAGGTTTTAAAAAGGTTTAAAAATAATTTTTAGTTTCAAAATAATTATCATAATTAGTTATTTAAATAATAGTGAAATAGTCAAGTAATATAATAGTACAAAAATATAAAAAAATAAAATTAATATCTTAAAATAATTTTAAAATAAATTACACATTTTTCTAAAATGAACGAGGTATTGTACGTCAAAATCCGATTTAAGAGGAAAAAGATATGAATTTTAGAAGTTTAATGCAATAAAGGCTATTTTTAAAATAATTTTACAAGAATAATATTTAAAATAATTATTAAATGAAATTAACTTAAAATAATGAAATATATTATGAATTTAAAACATAATTATGCGGCGGCGCAATCTATTTTTTTAAAGCATTTAAATGTATTTAAAACATATTTTAATTCAAATGGCAACAGCGGGATTAGTGGCACTCACTAGATTGCTCCCGTAACAATGGGGGCAACTATTATCAATGATTGCACCGCCGCGTAATCATTGCTAATGATTGTCGGCAGTGTAGCAATAATCCCACGTGAGTTAACCACGTCAACGCGGGATCTCAGCCATTGGATCTGCATCGTATGAAATCAACGGCCAAGATCGAGCCGCACGGGGACTCGATCCGACAGAAGACTTCCATGGTCGGATGGATGCATAATAAAGCCAGATCTTGACCGTTGATCTACGGATCAACGGTCCGGATCACCGATAGCAAGATCGCATGGCAGACCAAAACCCTAAAGGATAATTTGTCTCATTCTCTCAATCCATGAAATGAAATTAACCAAAATTTTAAACACAAGTTATAAACGTGAACATAAATCATGGGGAGACCTTTGTTTGGCTTCAAAATAGGTTTTTAAAAAGCTATTTAATGTGAAGTGTTGTGGACTATTCTCTGGGTTTCAAAGAGTTTTCACCATGGGATCTCCAAGATCTCGATACGGTTGAGCTTGTAGATTGTCCTTGTATATTTTCCCTCTTGAATCCTCGTTCAAATGGGCTACAGATTGGTTGGATTAGGCTTTGGACGGATCTAAGCCTCGTCTCGCCGGAAGATCGCTGCCAGCGAGCTTTGGACATCGGGATTTGATTGGAAAAGGTCGAGGGAGGTAGTAGAGATGCTATCAAAAAATCTCATAGCCTAAGGAGGTCTAGAGAGAGAAAGAGCAAGAAAAGATCCTTAATTGAACCATGAAAACATATATTTATATGTCTAGGGTTGAAAACAATGGCCTAGATCAAATCCTTGGTCAATTAGGAGGGAAATCAATATAATTTGACTGTGGTTTGAATTCAAACCTATTGAGGATGAATTAAAGTGCATTAAATGGGCTTGAAATGGCCTTAAATAGGTCAAATTGACCTCATGAGATCTAGGTTGACCAAGTCTAAACTTGACTTGGTCAACTTAGCCCTTTAGGTTAGAAGAGGATAAGGGTTTGAGTGATTTGGACTCAAAAGGGTCTAAATGGGTCAAAATGACCCGTTAAGACTTGGATTGACCAAGTCAAATATTAACTTGGTCATCCTAGTCAAATGGATCAAAGGAGTGGAAGAATTGAGTCCAAGGGGTATTAGATTTGATTTAAAATTGATTTGGACCTCAATAAACTCATTAGAGCCAATTGGGTCAGCCTGGGTTAACCTGGCCAACCAGGTTGACCCATGACTCAGGTCTGAGCTCAATAAAGTTTGTCTGGCCCTGTAAGTCCAGTGGATGAGAGAATTGAGCTCGAGGAGCTCTGAATTTGATTTAAAATCAAGTAAGAGGGAATCAAGGTTAATTTGGGTCATCCCTGGTTGACGTGGTCAACCAAGTTGACCCAGGACCTGGGTCTGGGATCAACAGACTCGGCTTGACTCCCTAAGCCCATTGGGATGGGTCGTGGGGTCTAGCCTTGTCAAATTTGACCAGGTCAACTCTCTGACCTAGGTTTGGGGGAAAAACATGTTAACAAACGGACCCCAACAGGAGTGGTGAACAAACTAGTGAACCGCTCGTGTTAGCATTGACCGAATGTGACAAAGGGAGTGAAGTAAAGAACACAAGTGAAAGGGTAACAAAAAGGTGAAAGAAAGTAGGGAGCTCTTCTCCTGGCCTTACCCTATAGAAAGGGCAGAGGCTAGGAGGGAGCGAAGAGCAGCAGTGCATAAGTAAAGTGTCACGAAATGGTGAATAAGTAATGGGATCTTCTCCTGGCCTTGCCCTACAACAAGGGCAGAGCTGAGGAAAAAACCAAAGTAGGGGTCACCATAAGGGTGAAAAGAAGTAAAGGACTTTTCTCTTAGCTATACCCTGTAGTGAGGGTAGAACTGAAGAGAGAATAGAGAGTAACGGTCACCATGAGGGTGAAAAAGTAGGGAGGGTTTCTCTCATTTCCTTACCCTATAGTGAGGGTAGAGCTGAAGAGAGAACCAAGGGTAAAGTAGTAAAAGTAGATCGACTATCTGCCTAACCATATCGAAATAGCATAATAGAAGGTGAAGGGGTCCAATCTCCTACTGCTCCTCTTAGAAGAGTGGATTGGGGTGACTCAGTATTTGCCTGACGAAATCAAAACACAAATAAATGAGTCACAAAATCTGGTGCCTGCCTGATCACAACATGACACTCAGGGAAAAAGGTGGTGAGGAATGCCTTCCAGGTGCTCTATTAGGCTCTCTCAATCAGGTAATTTAATGTCCACCCAACGCATATGCCTGCTGTAGGACAAAAGGAAAGATAGGTCACCTTTGCCTAGTGTAAGTTCCTGCATTAGGGTCCCTAATTGGTGCATATGCCAAAAGTAATCCAAAGTAAGAACACTCAAAACAATCACCTAGCGTATATGCCTGCAATGATGTGAAGAGGAAAGAGTCACCTCTGCCCAGTGTATGTGCCTGCAGCAGAGTTCCTACCCAACGCATATGCCTGCAGTAGGATAAAGTAAAATCACTCAACATAATCACCCGGTGCATATGCCTGCAATGATATGAAGAGGAAAGAGTGACGAGTAATGCCTCCTAGGGACTCTGTCGGGCTCTCTCAACAAGAAGGCTTGATGTCAACCCGATGCATATGCCTGCAGTATGACAAAAGGAAAAAGTCACATCTGCTCAGTATATGTGCCTGCAGCAGAGTTCCTACCCGGCGCATATGCCTGCAGTAGGATAAAGTAAAAGCACTCAACATAATCACCTGGCGCATCTGCCTGTAATCATATGAATAGAAAAGAGTGGTGAGGAATGCCTTCCTAGGACTATGTCGGGCTCTCTCAACTAGAAATCTAATGTCCACCCAGCGCATATGCCTGCAGTAGGACAAAAGGAAAAAGTCACCTCTGCCCGATGTATGTGCCTACAGTAGAGTCCCTACCCAGCGTATATGCCTACAGTAGGTTAAAGATGAAGTACTCAACACAATCACCCGGTGCATATGCCTGCAATGATGTGAAGAAGAAAGAGTGGTGAGGAATGCCTCCCAGTGACTGTCGGGTACTACCAACCAAAAAACCTAATTTCTACCCGGCTTATGTGCCTGTAGTAGGATAAAAAAAAAAGGGGATCTATGCCGGGTTTATGTGCCTACGACAGGGTCTCTACTTGGCGCATATGACAAAAGTAACAGAAAGAAAGAATGCTCAATACAATCACCCAGCGCATATGCCTGCAATGATGTAAAGAGGAAAGAGTGGTGTGGAATGTCTTGCAGGGGATCTATTAGGCTCTCTCAACTAGGTATGTAAAGCCAACTACCCATTTGTTGGTATCAGAATGGCATGGTAGAAGGTGTAGGTCATCTCATCATCGACCTGACATAAATCTGTGTAGGGATGTGAGGATGAAAGGAAAGGTATATGGAAGAATTTCATGGGTAGAGATATCTAAGGAATCCTCGGCTAGCATTTTGGTAACCATATGGTAGAGGACAAATCGTCATGACCATGAGTATCCAAATGCCGTCAAGACCTCTTAGGGAACCCTAACCCTAAACAAAAGGGGAGGAAGACATCAGAATGACGTCTCCCAAGAAAGATGGAAGAGGTACACCCTCAATAGAGTATGCAGAGGGACAGTTTAATTTCAAGAGAGTAAAAAGAACGGAAGTAGCGAGGGGGCACCTCTCCTATAGAAAATAGGACTAAGCCTAGTATAAACAATCATCAATGAAGCTATAATGGTAAACCCATACTAATTGATGGGGACCCTGTAAGAAGTAGAAGTAATATCAACACCTCCAAAGGACCTCTCTGGTAGCAAGGAGTTAGGTCTTAATGGAAAAATTTGTGGGAGAAGGAACTGGAGAGCTGATTTTATGCTAGAAAATCAAAGCGCACAAAAAAGGTAATAGTGGCACCTAAGACATAATGCCACATATCACGCGGTAAGAGAAAAAGAACCAAAGCAGCGAGGGAACACACTCACCACTAAGGAAAACAACTCTGAATAGGATCATTAACTATTAAAAGTTCACAGTGCTAATAATTGTACTGGCTGACTATGGACTGGAGTAGTATAAGTAGGCACTGTGGGTGGTGCTGAGACTACTCTCTGGACTCTGTCCACTTCTATGGGGTCTAGTGAAACTGGTGGAATAACTAGCTCGTCTATAGACATAATAGGAGTGCCTACGCCCGTCATCTAGGGCATCGCCCCCAAAGCTATCAACTATGCACTCATCGCTGCCATGGCTCTGGCCATCTCTACCATCTATTCCTGGAGGTGCAGAACTATAGCATCCGTATCCACTAACCTGGAAGATCCACCCACCTCAGGTTCTCCGTACTTGTCATCCTCGGGTTCCCTCTACTCATTTGAGTGACCTCGACGGGTCACCACACAAACTTAGTGTACTGGTACGTCCTCATCTGACTCATCTCCGAGTTTGTCCTCCTCGGAGAAGGCTCGGTGGAGTGCCTCTATGTAAGGACTCATCAGGGAAGTGACCCTATGGGGGCCAGAAGCTAGAGCTATCTCAACTCGGTCTGGTAATCTATCGGGGGAGCTACTGCCTCCACATCACAAGTCTTCGGAGTCACCCTGGACCTGGGGAGGAACTACAACATCCATCTGATCTACTATATCTACTCGCTGAACTGTATCTGCTAACTGTACTGCCTCAACTAGTTGAACTATCTCGATAGGGGTGTCTACTGGTCGACGTCTCCAAACCCACATACTGCAACAGGGCTCTGTACGGGTAACCGACTGCTGAGGGGCTACCACAACTAAACTCATCTAAGGCCGGGTAAGCTCCCACTGCTGTCTCTATCTGTGGAACATGGGCGTCGTCCAACAACAGGAGAAATTGCCGGTGGTCTAACAACTGGAGTTATATCAACTGACTACTGAGGTGGCTGTCCTCTCTGCCACCTATACCTCTGTCTCACAGTCTGCCTCTATAACTGAAAAGTCTCTTAAGAAATCTGTCGAAGTAACCTCTCTCAACTAACAGGCCCTCTACCATACGCAAGGTAGATGATGCTCTAAATCCTCTAAGAGAGGGCTGGAACACCAACGTCCCTAGGGACCCTAGCCCATGGTAGAGTAGTGGTGATGGTGTTGCAAATTCAATTTCATGGACTATGTTTTGATGATTGGCAAACACTCTTGCTTTTCTTCAACTGCTTGTTACTATTGACATTTCAGGAATTAAAGATCGGACGGAAATCAGAACCAGCTCAAGATTGGGAAGATTAGGATTGAGTCAGTCTGTATTTTTCTTTTTTCTTTCTTGAGTCAATTGTAATTGTTTGAAGTGACTAATGTTAAGTAACCTTACACACATACACACACTTGAGAGATTTAGAACTTGTGTTTTTACTTACATCGGCCCGGACGATATTTATATCGTCTTAGACGATAGAGTTCAAAACAGAAGATCTAATCAGGATTTTTTAGTTAAGGCAGCCGTAATTAACTAATCGTTCTGGACGATACCTGTATTGGCCAGGACGATATGTTCAATACAGAAAGAATTTGCTGCCATGATCAATTTAGGTATTCTGTATTTTTTGGAAATTGGCCAGGACGATTCTTTGATCGGCCTAGACAATATTGTATAATTATGCCTAAATTGATCCGACAATCATGGGAGTAATTAAGGATGATTGATACGATCACATCGTTTTGGACGATCGCAAGATCGGCCTGGACGATCCATTCAAAAACCCTTGGTTGCTCCTGGCTGATTTGGGTCGGACAGCTTAAATTCAGGGTGATGCTCTGGACGATTTTTCTCTAATTTGAACTGATCGGCCAGGACGATTGTGAGATCGTTCGGGAAGATCAAGCAAATTTTCAATCGTCCAGTTTGCATTCAGGGCGATGCTCTGGCCGATCTTATGAGATTTGTACTGATCGGCCAGGACGATTTCCATGTCGTCCTAGACGATAAAGTCGGCAACTTGCAATTAATGAGCCCTTTTGAAGCTCTTCTATTTAAGAGCTCTTGTTCAACATTTTTTAACATCCTTGGCTGCTGTTTTGACCTGAGAAAACATAAAGGAGAGAGAGAGGAGGCAAAGAGAGAGAGAGGATCTTGAGAGGGAGAGCTTATGAGAGAATTTACAAGGGTTGCTCCAAGCATTATTCTACTTTTTCTTCCCTAGAGTCTCTTGTCCTTGAAAGAGTTGGGAGAGGTAAGTTTCAATAAGTGATCGTGGTTCTTTGCCTGCTTCAGGAAGAAGCAAAAGGAGTTGGGTTCTCTTCCTTGCCGAGTGTGGCAAAAAGAAGGTGTTTTTGTGAGGGATTCTTTGCCTAGCTGTGGGGGCTAAAGGAGAGTCACGTTGGTAGTGCAATACTTGGAGAGTGCCTCCAGGGAGCGGACGTAGGTTGAGTTGACTGAACCACTATAAACTCTTGTGTTCTTGTTTTTACTGCTTCCTCATTTATTTTCTTTCGCACTTATTTTTGTGGTGATTTGGTTTGTGATAATCGTTCTTTTTGCTTAACGAAATTTTTAAATATCAATTCACTCCCCTCTTGGTTAGCCTCGGGCCAGTTCTATAGGGCTTAACATCCCTAATGAACTTTCAAGTGGTATCAGAGCGGGATTCATAAAAACTAATTTTGAAAACTTTTTGAATTTTGATCCATGGCTAACTTTGGGAATCATAATACACCGGAAGGGTATTCTATTACCCGACCACCTTTGTTTGATAATATCCCATTTGATTTTTGGAAAACTCGCATGTCTACGTTTTTATAATCTACTGATTATCGTATGTGGATGCTTGTTAAGGATGGTTACACACCTCCAACTGGTAAACTTAACGGTATTACTGTTCCACTTCCTTTTACTAAATGAACTTTAGATGATAGGGATTTGGCTCAATTAAATGCAAAATATCTTAATTGCTTTTTCTGTGCTTTAAAATCAGAAGACTACATGCGTGTTTCCACTTGCAAAACTGGTAAATAAATTTGGGATAAATTGTGTATCACTTATAATGGCACTAATGAAGTTAAATAATCCTGTTTGAATATTCTCTTGCATGACTACGAACTTTTTTGTATGAAACCTCATGAATCAATTTCTGAAATGTATACGAGATTTACTCAGATTGTTACTTCTTTGCATGCCTTAGGAAGAGAACTTTCAAACTATGAAAAAGTGAACAAGATTTTAAGATGCTTTCCTTCATCTTTTGATGCTAAAATCACTGCAATCACTGAATCTGAAGATTTGAATACATATTTGATTGACAACTTACTTAGCTCACTCATTACTTACGAGCAAGGAGTGAATCAAAGAAATCTTGATGCAGGTGAGAAAAGAAAGGAGAAAATGGTGGCACTGAAGGCACACAAATCTGACTCTGACTCTTCCAGGTCTGAAAACGATGAATTTGCCTTAATCACAAGGCAATTCAGAAGCTTTCTAAGGATGAAGCAAAAGCATTATTGGAGAAAAAGTAAAGATAACAAATATTCTAAAGGATCGTCTGATGTGGTTTGTTATGAATGCAGGAAGCCCAAACATGTGAAAGCTGATTGTCCTACACTTAAGACGCACACAAGCAAGGAAAAGAATGAGGAGAAATCCAAATTCAGAAAGGACAAAAAGAGACTTCAAAAAGCATTTTGGGCGGATTCTGTGTCGGATTCATCAGAGACGGAACCAGAAGATGAAACAACAAACTTGTGCTTGATGGCAGACGATAACCTTGATAAGAAGAGGTTTGTGAACTTTCCTACGATCAACTCTTTGAAGTTTCTAAAAAAATTCATGCATCATATAGGAAACTTAAGAAAACTCATGCTAGCTTGAAACTGGAATTTTTGAACTTACAAAAAGAGCATGCAATTATGACTAAAGATCACTCAACAATTGATTTAAATCATATGGTTCTACTTGATGAATTTGATGAGTTAAACAAAAAGCATTGTGAATTAATTGAAGAGCATGAGTCACTAAAAGTCACACACATCTCACTTGAATCTGATTTTAAGAAATCTAAAGAGATAGAGAAAAACCTAAGGATTGATAATGATGCCTTAAAATTTACTAACTTGAGGATTCAAAATGAATTGATTACATTTAAGAAAACTAGGATGACACCATTGTTTGAATAGTTGCTATTTGAATGAGTTATATTTATGCAACTTATGTAGTTTTGATGATTCCAAACATTATTGTTCAAATGTATAGTTATCTCCTAACAATTTCAGAAGATTTGCACTTGCTCTTGTGTGTACTAACATTTCAGGAAAATCAGACTCCAGACTACGAAAACTTCAATTCAAATTCAACATGAGATATTATGTATAATTGATGTTTATCTTTTCTTTGAATTAACTTTGAAAGGGAGTGATTGTAATTGAGTGAATAAAATCTCACACACACACACAAATAAGGAGATCTTGAAATTCTATACTGATCGTACAGGACGATATTTATCGTACTGGACGATCTGTCAGTTATCTCCTATAGAGCACTTGGAACGAATAGGAACTTGCCTTGAAAAATTTTCTAAGTCCTATTCGTCCAGGACGAAATTTATCATCGTCCCAGGCGATGGGTTCTCTGCAAAATTTTCGTCCAGACGAATTTTACCATCGTACGAGGCGACCAGTCCTCTGGAAAATTTTCGTCCCGACGAAAATAAATATCGTACAGGACGATCAGCTCTCTGGAACTTTTTTCGTACAGACGAAAACAAGTTATCGTCCGCGGCGATAGGTTCTCTGGAAAATTTTCGTCCAGACGAAATAAATAATCGTCCAGGACGATCGGCTCTCTGGAAAATTTTCGTCCAGACGACCACATTTTCGTTCAAACGACAAACCGACTTAGAACAGTTTTCAGCAGTTTCTAGAACCGACCTTGTAATAACCGTTCGTACTGGACGAACCAAGTTCGTACAGGACGATCAGATGTACGAAGTCAGTTCGTACACATATACAAATTGGGTCGTTTCAGATCGTTTAAGTAAAATCGTCCAGGACGATCCAAAATCGTACAGGACGATCCACTGCGTACAGAATTGAAAATTTGCAGTTTTTGGGCGGTTTCACTTGTCTTTTATATAAATAGTCCAAATTAGACTGCCACCCAATCTTTTTGTCATTTGATCTTCGTGCCTTTTGAGAGAATAGCCAAGGAGAGAGTGGAAGAGAGCATTCAAAGGAGGATTCCTACCACTGGAGCTAGAAGGCTTCACTTGGATTGCTAAGGTAAGAGTCTCTACTTGTGAAATTGAATTTCTTCACTCTTTTTCTTTCTTCCTTCTAGATTCTTGTGAGAAGATCATTCAAGAAGGTCCGGTTCTCTGCCGACACTTGGAGAGTGTGAACAGACGAAGGGTTCTCTGCCCACACTAGGAGAGTGTGAAAGGACGAAGGGTTCTCTGCCCACACTAGGAGAGTGTGAAAGGACGAAGGGTTCTCTGCCTACACTTGGAGGGTGTGAAAGGACGACGGTTCTCTGCCAACACTGGGTTTTGTGTAAAAGGACGGACGGTTCTCTACCGCACCGGGGAGTGGTGAAAAGAGTGTGTTGTAAGGGCTTCTCCGCCTTGCTGTGGGTGCAAAAGGAGAGTCACTATTGGTATTAGTGCAATACTCAGAGGGTGCCTCTGAGGAGTGGATGTAGGTCTGGTTATAGACCGAACCACTATAAATCTGGTGTCATTTACTTTATAGCTTTTACGTTTCCGCACTTTTAAAATTCAGTTTTAACAACTCTGTGGTTGAAAAATATTTTTCTACTAACTTTAAAAAAAAGAAAATTTTATTTCGGTTCAACTTTATTTTTAAGAGGGTTTAAAATTTTAAAAACTACCAATTCACCCCCCTCTTGGTAGCCTTGGGACACTTACTTAGGCTTAACAACCTAATTACTGGACTCAACAAGTGGTATCAGAGCAGAGTTTCAAAATCATAAGTTTGAACTACTTTTTGATTAACGTAGATGGCTACATTTGGAAACCGAAACACACCTGAGGGTTACTCTATCACTAGACCTCCACTGTTTGATAATATTCCTTTTGATTTTTGGAAAACACGCATGTCTACTTTCTTACAGTCACTTGATTATCGCATGTGGATGCTAGTCCAGGAAGGTTACACAAAACCAACTAGATTAGTTGATGGAATTAGGGTAGATACACCCTATGCAGATTGGACTATAGAAGAACGTGACTTAGCACAATTAAATGCGAAATGTTTAAATAGTTTCTTTTGTGCTTTAAAATCTGAAGACTACATGCGAGTTTCCACTTGTAAAAGCGGAAAAGACATATGGGATAGACTTTGTATTACTTATGAAGGGACAAATGAGGTTAAGCAATCAAGACTCAATATCTTGTTACATGACTACGAATTATTTCGCATGAAACCTAATGAATCTATATCTGACATGTACACAAGATTCACTCAAATTGTCACCTCTTTGCATGCACTTGGTAGGGAATTAACTAATGCTGAAATGGTTAATAAAATTCTTCGTTGTTTACCTACTACATACGATGCTAAAATTACTGCAATTACAGAGTCAAAAGATCTGAACATTTATTCAATTGACAATCTTCTTGGTTCACTCATTGCTTACGAGCAAGGAGTAAGTCAAAGAAAGATTGATGCAGGTGAACCAAGAAAGGACAAGAATCTTGCATTAAATGTGGAAGAGTCAGAAAGTGAACACTCACAACCTGAGGATGAAGACGATATAGCACTGATGACTAGACAATTCAGAAGCTTTTTAAAGAGGAAGCAGAAGAGACGCCAGCAATGGAATAGAGGTAAGTATAACAAAAATGGCAGGGTTTCTAATGAATTGATTTGTTATGAATGCAGGAAACCAGGTCATATAAAAACTGATTGTCCAAAACTTAAAGCCACTCCTAGCAAGGAGAAGGTAGAGGAGAAACCAATGGTAAAAAAGGGCAAGAAGAAGTTTCAAAAGGCTTTTTGGGCTGACTCAGCTTCAGACTCATCTGAGACTGAAAACGAAGAAGAAGTCACCAACCTTTGCTTGATGGCAGATAAAGCTGAACAATCAGATCAAGAAGAGGTATGTGATTTAACATATGATGAACTGTTTGAAGTTTCTGAACACATGCATGATGCATATAGGAAAACTAAAAAGATGCATTCTAGTTTAATTTTAGAATTGGAAGAGCTTAATAAGGAACACGAAATCCTTAGGAAAGATCATGCTTTAATTGATAGCAACCACATGAAACTACTTGATGAATATGATGACTTGAATAAAAATTTTGAAAATTTAAAATCATCCTATGCTGAACTTGAAAAAGAATTTAAGAAATTTAAGGATGAATCTGAGCACAAGACATATAGAATCAATTATACAAATCGAATCTTGGAGGATATGAATTCATTTTACAAACTTACTATAAGAGCTCTCGAGGATAATAGGAACCCCCCTAAACTTGAAGATTTTACAAATCCTAAATATTATCCTAAATTCATGAAATCCCTTAGAAGACAATCATATGAAAGAAAACATAGGAATATTTTTCCTAATGTTAAATGTAACAATTGTGGATTTTTGGGACATATATCTCACACCTGCACTTTAAAGATGAAACCTAATTTGGTGTGGAGAACTAAGATGCATAAACCTAGACATATCACACATGCATCTGATTATAAATTTCATAAAGGTGAACCCAAACTAGTTTGGGTTCCCAGGTCTAACAATTGAGAATTTTGCAGGAATACTCTCACACAAGACCTCGTGAGAGTATATGGTACCTGGACAGCGGATGTTCTAAGCACATGACTGGAGATACTGCTCAATTCATAACGCTGGAAGCCAGGAGTGGAGGCAAGGTTACACTTGGAGATAATACCACAAAGAAGGTGGTTGGATCAGGTATGATTGGAAATTTGAAAAACTTTTTCATAGATAATGTTTTATTAGTTGAAGGCTTAAAACATAATTTGCTTAGCATAAGTCAGCTATGTGATAAGGGCTATAATGTAAAATTTTTACCTACTAGCTGCATAATTAGCCTAAATGGGAAAATTGTTTTAAATGGAAAAAGGGGTGAACAATGTCTACATGCTAGATTTAAATTGTATTCAATCTCCTACTGCTTTTTGTTTGAAAACTGTTTCTGATGAATCATGGCTTTGGCATAGGAGACTTTGTCATTCTAGTATGAAAAATCTTAGAAGAATTACCCAAAAGAATTTGGTTAGAGGAATACCTAAACTAGACTTTACTAAGGACCACTTATGTGATGCATGTCAATTAGGAAAACAAGTGAAGTCCTCTTTTAAATCCAATAAAGATCTTAGGACCAGTAAACCTTTAGAAATTCTTCACATGGATCTTTTTGGACCTGTAAGCACGGTTAGTCTAGGAGGAAAGGTATATGGATTTGTAATAGTAGATGATTTTTCAAGATTCACCTGGGTTAAATTTCTTTTTCATAAGAGTGAATCATTTGAGGAATTCAGAAATTTTTCAACTTGGATACAAAGAAAACTAGGATGTGAAATAATTTCTATACAAAGTGATCATGGAGGAGAATTTGAAAATGAAAGATTTGAAGATTTCTGTAAAGAAAAGGGGATTGATCACAACTTTTCTGCACCTAGAACTCCTCAACAAAATGGAGTAGTTGAAAGAAAGAACAGAACATTAATAGAAGCCGCCCGAGCAATGTTAGCAGAATACTCTCTTCCTAGATATTTTTGGGCTGAGGCGGTTAGCACTGCATGCTATGTTCTGAATAGGGTAAATGTGAGATCAAATTTGAATAAAACACCCTATGAATTGGTAAAAGGTAGAACACCAAATTTGTCTCATTTACATGTATTTGGTTGCAAGGTGTTCATACATAATAATGGAAAATCTGCCTTAGGAAAATTTGATCCAAAATCAGATGAAGGAATTTTTGTTGGATATTCAAGTGTTGGAAAATCTTATAGAGTATTCAACAAAAGAACTTTAGTCATTGAAGAAACCACACATGTTGTTTTTGATGAAAATGGAAACATAGAAGAGCCAAAAGTTGTTGAAGAAGAAATTGAAGAAAACTCCCAAAAGATTGATAGATTAAATTTGGAAGAAAATGTGGAAGAAAATATAGAAAGAGAAGACCCTTTGCCTAGAGATTTGAGATTCTCTAAAAATCACCCAAAGGAATTAATTATAGGTGAACCAAGTGAGGGTGTTAGAACTAGGCGTGGATTAAACAAGGAAGTCAATCATTCAGCCTTCATTTCAACTATTGAACCCACTAACATTGATCAAGCACTTTCAGATGAATTTTGGATATTGGCCATGCAAGAAGAGTTAAATCAATTTGTAAGAAATAAAGTTTGGGAACTAACTACAAGGCCAAAAGATCAAAGTGTTGTTGGAACCAAGTGGGTGTTCAAAAATAAAATGAATGACTCAGGAGTAGTCATTAGAAATAAGGCTAGATTAGTAGCTAAGGGGTATAATCAAATTGAAGGAATTGATTTTGAGGAAACTTTTGCCCCTGTAGCTAGACTTGAAGCAATTAGGGTTTTACTAGCCTTTGCCTGTTTTAAAGGTTTTAAATTGTTTCAAATGGATGTTAAAAGTGCCTTTTTAAATGGAGTAATTGAAGAAGATGTTTTTGTAGAACAACCTCCAGGTTTTGAAAATTCAAAATTTCCAAATCATGTTTTCAAATTAAAAAAAAAGGCATTATATGGATTGAAACAGGCACCTAGGGCTTGGTATGAGAGGTTAAGCACCTTCCTACTTGAAAGATCTTTTGAAAAAGGAAGTGTGGATACAACTCTCTTTTTAAGAAAAATTGGAAAGGATATACTTATTGTTCAAATTTATGTGGATGACATCATCTTTGGATCTTCAAATAAACATCTTTGTGATGATTTTTCTAAAACAATGAGTAATGAATTCGAAATGAGTCTAATGGGAGATTTAAATTACTTTCTAGGATTTAGCATTAAGCAACTTGAGGAAGGTACTTTTCTTAGTCAAAACAAATATATTAAGGACATCCTCAAAAAATATGAAATGGACAATGCTAAACCTGTTAGTACACCAATGAGTTCTTCAGTTCAGTTGGATAAGGACCTTAAGGGAAAATCTGTTGATCAAAAGAAATTTAGAGGGATAATTGGATCTTTACTTTACTTGACTGCTAGCCGACCAGATATTATGTTTAGTGTTTGCCTATGTGCTAGATTTCAATCAGATCCAAAAGAATCACATTTGACAGCAGTAAAAAGGATTTTAAGATATCTACTAGGAACTCAAAACTTAGGAATTTGGTATCCTAAGTTTAGCTCTTCATTTGAAATTATTGGTTACTCAGATTCTGACTTTGCAGGCTGTAGAGTGGATAGGAAAAGCACTTCTGGAACATGTCAATTCATTGGAAATTCATTAGTTTCATGGTCTAGTAGAAAACAAAATTCAGTGGCACTATCTACTGCAGAAGCAGAATACATTGCATTAGGAAGTTGTGTGGCACAAGTACTTTGGTTAAAACAACAGTTGATTGACTTAGGATTAACTATAGGCACTATTCCAATTTATTGTGACAATACTAGTGCTATTTGTATTTCAAAAAATCCTATTCAACATTCTAGAACCAAACACATCGATATAAGGCATCATTTCATAAGGGATCACGTATCCAAAGGAGAAATTGAACTCATACATGTTTCAACTGAAAATCAACTTGCAGACATTTTTACAAAACCTTTAGCCTTTGATACCTTCAGTACTTTAAGAACAAGGCTTGGTGTTATTGATTTGAATGCTTAACTCAAATGTCTTTGCAAACATTGATACTTGTTATGTTTTGTTTTTGAAATTTTGTGAATTTTTGTGTGTTTTTTAATGAATTGTTTTTGGATTTATGATTTTGTTTTATGTTTTCTGTGTTTCTGATTGTTTTTGTTGATTTTGTTAATTTAAAAATTTAAAAAATCAAAATTAATTTTTGGAGGAAATCGTCCAGGACGAAATATTTTCGTACGGGACGATGTGTAAAGGAACAGTTTGCGAAAATTTAAACCGTTTTAGAGCAGTTTTTTATTGGATCGTCTGTACGATCTGTGATCGTCCAGGACGAAATCCTAAAGCTGGTGATAGGATTAACATCACTCCTCTCCTTTCTTGTCTAACTTTTTTAATCATGTCAAGACATCCTATTGATGAAGCCCAACTCATCATAGATCATATCTATAGGCTTTCAGAAATAGGACATGCTGATCAGAAGAAAAAGAAAAACATTTCATTAGGGCACTTAATTACCTATATTTTGGAGAAGAAATACAATATAGTGCATCCTGATGAAGAATATGAAGAGCCAGTTTACTATAACAATACATCATTCAGACTGCTCTTCAAGGAAGAAAAAGAAAAAGGGAAAGCACATGACAGTGCTTCAGAAGAAGAAGAAAGAGGAGAAGGAGAGCATACCTCTGCACCTCAGTCAGATTATCAGAATCTGATTGAGAGATTTGATCGTTTAGAGACTCATATTGATCAAAGATTTGATCAATTTGATGCTCAACTTGTGCAGCAACAACATGACATTGGTGTTATTAGAAATGAAGTACATGATATCAATACCAATGTAATGTTGATGGCCTCCTACTTTAACCTTTTCGGTGGCATACCTCCTCCTCCTCCTCCAGAACAGTAGAGATGATTTTAATGTGTTTTTGTAGTACTTGTGTTGTATTTTTTGTTGTGTTGTTGTGATTGTTACTCATTTTTTTCTTGTTATGTTAATGTTTTTGTTAAATGTAGGTATTTGTCTTTTATTTTATGTTGTGTTTAGCTTTTGTGAAATGTAATCTTTTCATATAAATCAATGCATTTCACACTTGTTTCAGTATTGATTTGTTATTGAAATGTGGTTAATTTTTTATGAATTTCATTAGTATTATTTAATCTTCATAGTGCTTAAATTAGATTGTAATTGGAGATTATCTACATTAGAAAATCTAGTCTTTCAAAATTTAAAAGTTGTTTATAACTTGTTGTAATTAGAATTTTTAAATTCATGTCTATTCATTTAGACTACATAAAAGTTAAAATTATTATTGCAATTTAGATGTTTACTTATTTTGTATTTCTTTGTTCAAATAATATTTATGTACTTAGAAATATTTGAAATTTTAGATTATTGATTTTGGAAAGAATTGGTGTAAAGTACTCTTGAAAATTGTACAAAAAGTACAAAAAATCAAAAGAAATGCGCAATGGTTCGCAAATATGAAAAAGAGGCACAAAATCAGCTCAATATCAATAGATGCACAAAAATGTGCTCAAAAAGTTGAAAAAGATGCGCAAAGCGCCACATGTGGTAATTCTCTTCTTTCCAAATTCTTTCAATCTCTTAATTCAAATTGATCTTATGTTCATTTATATTCTATTGAATTTTGAAATATAGAATTTTTTCTTCATCTCTCTTGTAATGATTTTCTATATTCAAATGTCTAAATTGAATCATGTCTTTGCTAAATTCTTCTTACTTACAAAGTTATATCACTTTTTAAATCTCCTGAATTTCTATGATTGACCTAATGTTTTTAGTTTAAAATTGCATACCCTATGTCAATCACCATTTAGATTAAATTTTAACAATGAATTTCATATAATTATTTACATTTCTGGTCTTTTTCTTCTTCACTTTTTGTTGCTGTCAAAAAGGGGGAGAAATTATTAGTTTGTGTATGTTTGTGTTTTATCTTTTTTAGTTGTTCTGTTTGCAATTTTTTTAAAAAAAAAAAAAAAAAAAAAAAAAATATTGTTCTTTAATGCCTCCTTATTTTAATGTACTCATAAATTCAGGGGGAGTTTAGGAGATAAAAAATGTGTTTTAACTTGAAACCATACTAATAATAATTGTTTTGCCATCATCAAAAAGGGGAGATTGTTTGAATAGTTGCTATTTGAATGAGTTATATTTATGCAACTTATGTAGTTTTGATGATTCCAAACATTATTGTTCAAATGTATAGTTATCTCCTAACAATTTCAGAAGATTTGCACTTGCTCTTGTGTGTACTAACATTTCAGGAAAATCAGACTCCAGACTACGAAAACTTCAATTCAAATTCAACATGAGATATTATGTATAATTGATGTTTATCTTTTCTTTGAATTAACTTTGAAAGGGAGTGATTGTAATTGAGTGAATAAAATCTCACACACACACACAAATAAGGAGATCTTGAAATTCTATACTGATCGTACAGGACGATATTTATCGTACTGGACGATCTGTCAGTTATCTCCTATAGAGCACTTGGAACGAATAGGAACTTGCCTTGAAAAATTTTCTAAGTCCTATTCGTCCAGGACGAAATTTATCATCGTCCCAGGCGATGGGTTCTCTGCAAAATTTTCGTCCAGACGAATTTTACCATCGTACGAGGCGACCAGTCCTCTGGAAAATTTTCGTCCCGACGAAAATAAATATCGTACAGGACGATCAGCTCTCTGGAACTTTTTTCGTACAGACGAAAACAAGTTATCGTCCGCGGCGATAGGTTCTCTGGAAAATTTTCGTCCAGACGAAATAAATAATCGTCCAGGACGATCGGCTCTCTGGAAAATTTTCGTCCAGACGACCACATTTTCGTTCAAACGACAAACCGACTTAGAACAGTTTTCAGCAGTTTCTAGAACCGACCTTGTAATAACCGTTCGTACTGGACGAACCAAGTTCGTACAGGACGATCAGATGTACGAAGTCAGTTCGTACACATATACAAATTGGGTCGTTTCAGATCGTTTAAGTAAAATCGTCCAGGACGATCCAAAATCGTACAGGACGATCCACTGCGTACAGAATTGAAAATTTGCAGTTTTTGGGCGGTTTCACTTGTCTTTTATATAAATAGTCCAAATTAGACTGCCACCCAATCTTTTTGTCATTTGATCTTCGTGCCTTTTGAGAGAATAGCCAAGGAGAGAGTGGAAGAGAGCATTCAAAGGAGGATTCCTACCACTGGAGCTAGAAGGCTTCACTTGGATTGCTAAGGTAAGAGTCTCTACTTGTGAAATTGAATTTCTTCACTCTTTTTCTTTCTTCCTTCTAGATTCTTGTGAGAAGATCATTCAAGAAGGTCCGGTTCTCTGCCGACACTTGGAGAGTGTGAACAGACGAAGGGTTCTCTGCCCACACTAGGAGAGTGTGAAAGGACGAAGGGTTCTCTGCCCACACTAGGAGAGTGTGAAAGGACGAAGGGTTCTCTGCCTACACTTGGAGGGTGTGAAAGGACGACGGTTCTCTGCCAACACTGGGTTTTGTGTAAAAGGACGGACGGTTCTCTACCGCACCGGGGAGTGGTGAAAAGAGTGTGTTGTAAGGGCTTCTCCGCCTTGCTGTGGGTGCAAAAGGAGAGTCACTATTGGTATTAGTGCAATACTCAGAGGGTGCCTCTGAGGAGTGGATGTAGGTCTGGTTATAGACCGAACCACTATAAATCTGGTGTCATTTACTTTATAGCTTTTACGTTTCCGCACTTTTAAAATTCAGTTTTAACAACTCTGTGGTTGAAAAATATTTTTCTACTAACTTTAAAAAAAAAGAAAATTTTATTTCGGTTCAACTTTATTTTTAAGAGGGTTTAAAATTTTAAAAACTACCAATTCACCCCCCTCTTGGTAGCCTTGGGACACTTACTTAGGCTTAACAACCTAATTACTGGACTCAACAAGTGGTATCAGAGCAGAGTTTCAAAATCATAAGTTTGAACTACTTTTTGATTAACGTAGATGGCTACATTTGGAAACCGAAACACACCTGAGGGTTACTCTATCACTAGACCTCCACTGTTTGATAATATTCCTTTTGATTTTTGGAAAACACGCATGTCTACTTTCTTACAGTCACTTGATTATCGCATGTGGATGCTAGTCCAGGAAGGTTACACAAAACCAACTAGATTAGTTGATGGAATTAGGGTAGATACACCCTATGCAGATTGGACTATAGAAGAACGTGACTTAGCACAATTAAATGCGAAATGTTTAAATAGTTTCTTTTGTGCTTTAAAATCTGAAGACTACATGCGAGTTTCCACTTGTAAAAGCGGAAAAGACATATGGGATAGACTTTGTATTACTTATGAAGGGACAAATGAGGTTAAGCAATCAAGACTCAATATCTTGTTACATGACTACGAATTATTTCGCATGAAACCTAATGAATCTATATCTGACATGTACACAAGATTCACTCAAATTGTCACCTCTTTGCATGCACTTGGTAGGGAATTAACTAATGCTGAAATGGTTAATAAAATTCTTCGTTGTTTACCTACTACATACGATGCTAAAATTACTGCAATTACAGAGTCAAAAGATCTGAACATTTATTCAATTGACAATCTTCTTGGTTCACTCATTGCTTACGAGCAAGGAGTAAGTCAAAGAAAGATTGATGCAGGTGAACCAAGAAAGGACAAGAATCTTGCATTAAATGTGGAAGAGTCAGAAAGTGAACACTCACAACCTGAGGATGAAGACGATATAGCACTGATGACTAGACAATTCAGAAGCTTTTTAAAGAGGAAGCAGAAGAGACGCCAGCAATGGAATAGAGGTAAGTATAACAAAAATGGCAGGGTTTCTAATGAATTGATTTGTTATGAATGCAGGAAACCAGGTCATATAAAAACTGATTGTCCAAAACTTAAAGCCACTCCTAGCAAGGAGAAGGTAGAGGAGAAACCAATGGTAAAAAAGGGCAAGAAGAAGTTTCAAAAGGCTTTTTGGGCTGACTCAGCTTCAGACTCATCTGAGACTGAAAACGAAGAAGAAGTCACCAACCTTTGCTTGATGGCAGATAAAGCTGAACAATCAGATCAAGAAGAGGTATGTGATTTAACATATGATGAACTGTTTGAAGTTTCTGAACACATGCATGATGCATATAGGAAAACTAAAAAGATGCATTCTAGTTTAATTTTAGAATTGGAAGAGCTTAATAAGGAACACGAAATCCTTAGGAAAGATCATGCTTTAATTGATAGCAACCACATGAAACTACTTGATGAATATGATGACTTGAATAAAAATTTTGAAAATTTAAAATCATCCTATGCTGAACTTGAAAAAGAATTTAAGAAATTTAAGGATGAATCTGAGCACAAGACATATAGAATCAATTATACAAATCGAATCTTGGAGGATATGAATTCATTTTACAAACTTACTATAAGAGCTCTCGAGGATAATAGGAACCCCCCTAAACTTGAAGATTTTACAAATCCTAAATATTATCCTAAATTCATGAAATCCCTTAGAAGACAATCATATGAAAGAAAACATAGGAATATTTTTCCTAATGTTAAATGTAACAATTGTGGATTTTTGGGACATATATCTCACACCTGCACTTTAAAGATGAAACCTAATTTGGTGTGGAGAACTAAGATGCATAAACCTAGACATATCACACATGCATCTGATTATAAATTTCATAAAGGTGAACCCAAACTAGTTTGGGTTCCCAGGTCTAACAATTGAGAATTTTGCAGGAATACTCTCACACAAGACCTCGTGAGAGTATATGGTACCTGGACAGCGGATGTTCTAAGCACATGACTGGAGATACTGCTCAATTCATAACGCTGGAAGCCAGGAGTGGAGGCAAGGTTACACTTGGAGATAATACCACAAAGAAGGTGGTTGGATCAGGTATGATTGGAAATTTGAAAAACTTTTTCATAGATAATGTTTTATTAGTTGAAGGCTTAAAACATAATTTGCTTAGCATAAGTCAGCTATGTGATAAGGGCTATAATGTAAAATTTTTACCTACTAGCTGCATAATTAGCCTAAATGGGAAAATTGTTTTAAATGGAAAAAGGGTGAACAATGTCTACATGCTAGATTTAAATTGTATTCAATCTCCTACTGCTTTTTGTTTGAAAACTGTTTCTGATGAATCATGGCTTTGGCATAGGAGACTTTGTCATTCTAGTATGAAAAATCTTAGAAGAATTACCCAAAAGAATTTGGTTAGAGGAATACCTAAACTAGACTTTACTAAGGACCACTTATGTGATGCATGTCAATTAGGAAAACAAGTGAAGTCCTCTTTTAAATCCAATAAAGATCTTAGGACCAGTAAACCTTTAGAAATTCTTCACATGGATCTTTTTGGACCTGTAAGCACGGTTAGTCTAGGAGGAAAGGTATATGGATTTGTAATAGTAGATGATTTTTCAAGATTCACCTGGGTTAAATTTCTTTTTCATAAGAGTGAATCATTTGAGGAATTCAGAAATTTTTCAACTTGGATACAAAGAAAACTAGGATGTGAAATAATTTCTATACAAAGTGATCATGGAGGAGAATTTGAAAATGAAAGATTTGAAGATTTCTGTAAAGAAAAGGGGATTGATCACAACTTTTCTGCACCTAGAACTCCTCAACAAAATGGAGTAGTTGAAAGAAAGAACAGAACATTAATAGAAGCCGCCCGAGCAATGTTAGCAGAATACTCTCTTCCTAGATATTTTTGGGCTGAGGCGGTTAGCACTGCATGCTATGTTCTGAATAGGGTAAATGTGAGATCAAATTTGAATAAAACACCCTATGAATTGGTAAAAGGTAGAACACCAAATTTGTCTCATTTACATGTATTTGGTTGCAAGGTGTTCATACATAATAATGGAAAATCTGCCTTAGGAAAATTTGATCCAAAATCAGATGAAGGAATTTTTGTTGGATATTCAAGTGTTGGAAAATCTTATAGAGTATTCAACAAAAGAACTTTAGTCATTGAAGAAACCACACATGTTGTTTTTGATGAAAATGGAAACATAGAAGAGCCAAAAGTTGTTGAAGAAGAAATTGAAGAAAACTCCCAAAAGATTGATAGATTAAATTTGGAAGAAAATGTGGAAGAAAATATAGAAAGAGAAGACCCTTTGCCTAGAGATTTGAGATTCTCTAAAAATCACCCAAAGGAATTAATTATAGGTGAACCAAGTGAGGGTGTTAGAACTAGGCGTGGATTAAACAAGGAAGTCAATCATTCAGCCTTCATTTCAACTATTGAACCCACTAACATTGATCAAGCACTTTCAGATGAATTTTGGATATTGGCCATGCAAGAAGAGTTAAATCAATTTGTAAGAAATAAAGTTTGGGAACTAACTACAAGGCCAAAAGATCAAAGTGTTGTTGGAACCAAGTGGGTGTTCAAAAATAAAATGAATGACTCAGGAGTAGTCATTAGAAATAAGGCTAGATTAGTAGCTAAGGGGTATAATCAAATTGAAGGAATTGATTTTGAGGAAACTTTTGCCCCTGTAGCTAGACTTGAAGCAATTAGGGTTTTACTAGCCTTTGCCTGTTTTAAAGGTTTTAAATTGTTTCAAATGGATGTTAAAAGTGCCTTTTTAAATGGAGTAATTGAAGAAGATGTTTTTGTAGAACAACCTCCAGGTTTTGAAAATTCAAAATTTCCAAATCATGTTTTCAAATTAAAAAAAAAGGCATTATATGGATTGAAACAGGCACCTAGGGCTTGGTATGAGAGGTTAAGCACCTTCCTACTTGAAAGATCTTTTGAAAAAGGAAGTGTGGATACAACTCTCTTTTTAAGAAAAATTGGAAAGGATATACTTATTGTTCAAATTTATGTGGATGACATCATCTTTGGATCTTCAAATAAACATCTTTGTGATGATTTTTCTAAAACAATGAGTAATGAATTCGAAATGAGTCTAATGGGAGATTTAAATTACTTTCTAGGATTTAGCATTAAGCAACTTGAGGAAGGTACTTTTCTTAGTCAAAACAAATATATTAAGGACATCCTCAAAAAATATGAAATGGACAATGCTAAACCTGTTAGTACACCAATGAGTTCTTCAGTTCAGTTGGATAAGGACCTTAAGGGAAAATCTGTTGATCAAAAGAAATTTAGAGGGATAATTGGATCTTTACTTTACTTGACTGCTAGCCGACCAGATATTATGTTTAGTGTTTGCCTATGTGCTAGATTTCAATCAGATCCAAAAGAATCACATTTGACAGCAGTAAAAAGGATTTTAAGATATCTACTAGGAACTCAAAACTTAGGAATTTGGTATCCTAAGTTTAGCTCTTCATTTGAAATTATTGGTTACTCAGATTCTGACTTTGCAGGCTGTAGAGTGGATAGGAAAAGCACTTCTGGAACATGTCAATTCATTGGAAATTCATTAGTTTCATGGTCTAGTAGAAAACAAAATTCAGTGGCACTATCTACTGCAGAAGCAGAATACATTGCATTAGGAAGTTGTGTGGCACAAGTACTTTGGTTAAAACAACAGTTGATTGACTTAGGATTAACTATAGGCACTATTCCAATTTATTGTGACAATACTAGTGCTATTTGTATTTCAAAAAATCCTATTCAACATTCTAGAACCAAACACATCGATATAAGGCATCATTTCATAAGGGATCACGTATCCAAAGGAGAAATTGAACTCATACATGTTTCAACTGAAAATCAACTTGCAGACATTTTTACAAAACCTTTAGCCTTTGATACCTTCAGTACTTTAAGAACAAGGCTTGGTGTTATTGATTTGAATGCTTAACTCAAATGTCTTTGCAAACATTGATACTTGTTATGTTTTGTTTTTGAAATTTTGTGAATTTTTGTGTGTTTTTTAATGAATTGTTTTTGGATTTATGATTTTGTTTTATGTTTTCTGTGTTTCTGATTGTTTTTGTTGATTTTGTTAATTTAAAAATTTAAAAAATCAAAATTAATTTTTGGAGGAAATCGTCCAGGACGAAATATTTTCGTACGGGACGATGTGTAAAGGAACAGTTTGCGAAAATTTAAACCGTTTTAGAGCAGTTTTTTATTGGATCGTCTGTACGATCTGTGATCGTCCAGGACGAAATCCTAAAGCTGGTGATAGGATTAACATCACTCCTCTCCTTTCTTGTCTAACTTTTTTAATCATGTCAAGACATCCTATTGATGAAGCCCAACTCATCATAGATCATATCTATAGGCTTTCAGAAATAGGACATGCTGATCAGAAGAAAAAGAAAAACATTTCATTAGGGCACTTAATTACCTATATTTTGGAGAAGAAATACAATATAGTGCATCCTGATGAAGAATATGAAGAGCCAGTTTACTATAACAATACATCATTCAGACTGCTCTTCAAGGAAGAAAAAGAAAAAGGGAAAGCACATGACAGTGCTTCAGAAGAAGAAGAAAGAGGAGAAGGAGAGCATACCTCTGCACCTCAGTCAGATTATCAGAATCTGATTGAGAGATTTGATCGTTTAGAGACTCATATTGATCAAAGATTTGATCAATTGATGCTCAACTTGTGCAGCAACAACATGACATTGGTGTTATTAGAAATGAAGTACATGATATCAATACCAATGTAATGTTGATGGCCTCCTACTTTAACCTTTTCGGTGGCATACCTCCTCCTCCTCCTCCAGAACAGTAGAGATGATTTTAATGTGTTTTTGTAGTACTTGTGTTGTATTTTTTGTTGTGTTGTTGTGATTGTTACTCATTTTTTTCTTGTTATGTTAATGTTTTTGTTAAATGTAGGTATTTGTCTTTTATTTTATGTTGTGTTTAGCTTTTGTGAAATGTAATCTTTTCATATAAATCAATGCATTTCACACTTGTTTCAGTATTGATTTGTTATTGAAATGTGGTTAATTTTTATGAATTTCATTAGTATTATTTAATCTTCATAGTGCTTAAATTAGATTGTAATTGGAGATTATCTACATTAGAAAATCTAGTCTTTCAAAATTTAAAAGTTGTTTATAACTTGTTGTAATTAGAATTTTTAAATTCATGTCTATTCATTTAGACTACATAAAAGTTAAAATTATTATTGCAATTTAGATGTTTACTTATTTTGTATTTCTTTGTTCAAATAATATTTATGTACTTAGAAATATTTGAAATTTTAGATTATTGATTTTGGAAAGAATTGGTGTAAAGTACTCTTGAAAATTGTACAAAAAGTACAAAAAATCAAAAGAAATGCGCAATGGTTCGCAAATATGAAAAAGAGGCACAAAATCAGCTCAATATCAATAGATGCACAAAAATGTGCTCAAAAAGTTGAAAAAGATGCGCAAAGCGCCACATGTGGTAATTCTCTTCTTTCCAAATTCTTTCAATCTCTTAATTCAAATTGATCTTATGTTCATTTATATTCTATTGAATTTTGAAATATAGAATTTTTTCTTCATCTCTCTTGTAATGATTTTCTATATTCAAATGTCTAAATTGAATCATGTCTTTGCTAAATTCTTCTTACTTACAAAGTTATATCACTTTTTAAATCTCCTGAATTTCTATGATTGACCTAATGTTTTTAGTTTAAAATTGCATACCCTATGTCAATCACCATTTAGATTAAATTTTAACAATGAATTTCATATAATTATTTACATTTCTGGTCTTTTTCTTCTTCACTTTTTGTTGCTGTCAAAAAGGGGGAGAAATTATTAGTTTGTGTATGTTTGTGTTTTATCTTTTTTAGTTGTTCTGTTTGCAATTTTTTTTAAAAAAAAAAAAAAAAAAAAAAAAAAAAATATTGTTCTTTAATGCCTCCTTATTTTAATGTACTCATAAATTCAGGGGGAGTTTAGGAGATAAAAAATGTGTTTTAACTTGAAACCATACTAATAATAATTGTTTTGCCATCATCAAAAAGGGGGAGATTGTTTGAATAGTTGCTATTTGAATGAGTTATATTTATGCAACTTATGTAGTTTTGATGATTCCAAACATTATTGTTCAAATGTATAGTTATCTCCTAACAATTTCAGAAGATTTGCACTTGCTCTTGTGTGTACTAACATTTCAGGAAAATCAGACTCCAGACTACGAAAACTTCAATTCAAATTCAACATGAGATATTATGTATAATTGATGTTTATCTTTTCTTTGAATTAACTTTGAAAGGGAGTGATTGTAATTGAGTGAATAAAATCTCACACACACACACAAATAAGGAGATCTTGAAATTCTATACTGATCGTACAGGACGATATTTATCGTACTGGACGATCTGTCAGTTATCTCCTATAGAGCACTTGGAACGAATAGGAACTTGCCTTGAAAAATTTTCTAAGTCCTATTCGTCCAGGACGAAATTTATCATCGTCCCAGGCGATGGGTTCTCTGCAAAATTTTCGTCCAGACGAATTTTACCATCGTACGAGGCGACCAGTCCTCTGGAAAATTTTCGTCCCGACGAAAATAAATATCGTACAGGACGATCAGCTCTCTGGAACTTTTTTCGTACAGACGAAAACAAGTTATCGTCCGCGGCGATAGGTTCTCTGGAAAATTTTCGTCCAGACGAAATAAATAATCGTCCAGGACGATCGGCTCTCTGGAAAATTTTCGTCCAGACGACCACATTTTCGTTCAAACGACAAACCGACTTAGAACAGTTTTCAGCAGTTTCTAGAACCGACCTTGTAATAACCGTTCGTACTGGACGAACCAAGTTCGTACAGGACGATCAGATGTACGAAGTCAGTTCGTACACATATACAAATTGGGTCGTTTCAGATCGTTTAAGTAAAATCGTCCAGGACGATCCAAAATCGTACAGGACGATCCACTGCGTACAGAATTGAAAATTTGCAGTTTTTGGGCGGTTTCACTTGTCTTTTATATAAATAGTCCAAATTAGACTGCCACCCAATCTTTTTGTCATTTGATCTTCGTGCCTTTTGAGAGAATAGCCAAGGAGAGAGTGGAAGAGAGCATTCAAAGGAGGATTCCTACCACTGGAGCTAGAAGGCTTCACTTGGATTGCTAAGGTAAGAGTCTCTACTTGTGAAATTGAATTTCTTCACTCTTTTTCTTTCTTCCTTCTAGATTCTTGTGAGAAGATCATTCAAGAAGGTCCGGTTCTCTGCCGACACTTGGAGAGTGTGAACAGACGAAGGGTTCTCTGCCCACACTAGGAGAGTGTGAAAGGACGAAGGGTTCTCTGCCCACACTAGGAGAGTGTGAAAGGACGAAGGGTTCTCTGCCTACACTTGGAGGGTGTGAAAGGACGACGGTTCTCTGCCAACACTGGGTTTTGTGTAAAAGGACGGACGGTTCTCTACCGCACCGGGAGTGGTGAAAAGAGTGTGTTGTAAGGGCTTCTCCGCCTTGCTGTGGGTGCAAAAGGAGAGTCACTATTGGTATTAGTGCAATACTCAGAGGGTGCCTCTGAGGAGTGGATGTAGGTCTGGTTATAGACCGAACCACTATAAATCTGGTGTCATTTACTTTATAGCTTTTACGTTTCCGCACTTTTAAAATTCAGTTTTAACAACTCTGTGGTTGAAAAATATTTTTCTACTAACTTTAAAAAAAAAGAAAATTTTATTTCGGTTCAACTTTATTTTTAAGAGGGTTTAAAATTTTAAAAACTACCAATTCACCCCCCTCTTGGTAGCCTTGGGACACTTACTTAGGCTTAACAACCTAATTACTGGACTCAACAAGTGGTATCAGAGCAGAGTTTCAAAATCATAAGTTTGAACTACTTTTTGATTAACGTAGATGGCTACATTTGGAAACCGAAACACACCTGAGGGTTACTCTATCACTAGACCTCCACTGTTTGATAATATTCCTTTTGATTTTTGGAAAACACGCATGTCTACTTTCTTACAGTCACTTGATTATCGCATGTGGATGCTAGTCCAGGAAGGTTACACAAAACCAACTAGATTAGTTGATGGAATTAGGGTAGATACACCCTATGCAGATTGGACTATAGAAGAACGTGACTTAGCACAATTAAATGCGAAATGTTTAAATAGTTTCTTTTGTGCTTTAAAATCTGAAGACTACATGCGAGTTTCCACTTGTAAAAGCGGAAAAGACATATGGGATAGACTTTGTATTACTTATGAAGGGACAAATGAGGTTAAGCAATCAAGACTCAATATCTTGTTACATGACTACGAATTATTTCGCATGAAACCTAATGAATCTATATCTGACATGTACACAAGATTCACTCAAATTGTCACCTCTTTGCATGCACTTGGTAGGGAATTAACTAATGCTGAAATGGTTAATAAAATTCTTCGTTGTTTACCTACTACATACGATGCTAAAATTACTGCAATTACAGAGTCAAAAGATCTGAACATTTATTCAATTGACAATCTTCTTGGTTCACTCATTGCTTACGAGCAAGGAGTAAGTCAAAGAAAGATTGATGCAGGTGAACCAAGAAAGGACAAGAATCTTGCATTAAATGTGGAAGAGTCAGAAAGTGAACACTCACAACCTGAGGATGAAGACGATATAGCACTGATGACTAGACAATTCAGAAGCTTTTTAAAGAGGAAGCAGAAGAGACGCCAGCAATGGAATAGAGGTAAGTATAACAAAAATGGCAGGGTTTCTAATGAATTGATTTGTTATGAATGCAGGAAACCAGGTCATATAAAAACTGATTGTCCAAAACTTAAAGCCACTCCTAGCAAGGAGAAGGTAGAGGAGAAACCAATGGTAAAAAAGGGCAAGAAGAAGTTTCAAAAGGCTTTTTGGGCTGACTCAGCTTCAGACTCATCTGAGACTGAAAACGAAGAAGAAGTCACCAACCTTTGCTTGATGGCAGATAAAGCTGAACAATCAGATCAAGAAGAGGTATGTGATTTAACATATGATGAACTGTTTGAAGTTTCTGAACACATGCATGATGCATATAGGAAAACTAAAAAGATGCATTCTAGTTTAATTTTAGAATTGGAAGAGCTTAATAAGGAACACGAAATCCTTAGGAAAGATCATGCTTTAATTGATAGCAACCACATGAAACTACTTGATGAATATGATGACTTGAATAAAAATTTTGAAAATTTAAAATCATCCTATGCTGAACTTGAAAAAGAATTTAAGAAATTTAAGGATGAATCTGAGCACAAGACATATAGAATCAATTATACAAATCGAATCTTGGAGGATATGAATTCATTTTACAAACTTACTATAAGAGCTCTCGAGGATAATAGGAACCCCCTAAACTTGAAGATTTTACAAATCCTAAATATTATCCTAAATTCATGAAATCCCTTAGAAGACAATCATATGAAAGAAAACATAGGAATATTTTTCCTAATGTTAAATGTAACAATTGTGGATTTTTGGGACATATATCTCACACCTGCACTTTAAAGATGAAACCTAATTTGGTGTGGAGAACTAAGATGCATAAACCTAGACATATCACACATGCATCTGATTATAAATTTCATAAAGGTGAACCCAAACTAGTTTGGGTTCCCAGGTCTAACAATTGAGAATTTTGCAGGAATACTCTCACACAAGACCTCGTGAGAGTATATGGTACCTGGACAGCGGATGTTCTAAGCACATGACTGGAGATACTGCTCAATTCATAACGCTGGAAGCCAGGAGTGGAGGCAAGGTTACACTTGGAGATAATACCACAAAGAAGGTGGTTGGATCAGGTATGATTGGAAATTTGAAAAACTTTTTCATAGATAATGTTTTATTAGTTGAAGGCTTAAAACATAATTTGCTTAGCATAAGTCAGCTATGTGATAAGGGCTATAATGTAAAATTTTTACCTACTAGCTGCATAATTAGCCTAAATGGGAAAATTGTTTTAAATGGAAAAAGGGTGAACAATGTCTACATGCTAGATTTAAATTGTATTCAATCTCCTACTGCTTTTTGTTTGAAAACTGTTTCTGATGAATCATGGCTTTGGCATAGGAGACTTTGTCATTCTAGTATGAAAAATCTTAGAAGAATTACCCAAAAGAATTTGGTTAGAGGAATACCTAAACTAGACTTTACTAAGGACCACTTATGTGATGCATGTCAATTAGGAAAACAAGTGAAGTCCTCTTTTAAATCCAATAAAGATCTTAGGACCAGTAAACCTTTAGAAATTCTTCACATGGATCTTTTTGGACCTGTAAGCACGGTTAGTCTAGGAGGAAAGGTATATGGATTTGTAATAGTAGATGATTTTTCAAGATTCACCTGGGTTAAATTTCTTTTTCATAAGAGTGAATCATTTGATGAATTCAGAAATTTTTCAACTTGGATACAAAGAAAACTAGGATGTGAAATAATTTCTATACAAAGTGATCATGGAGGAGAATTTGAAAATGAAAGATTTGAAGATTTCTGTAAAGAAAAGGGGATTGATCACAACTTTTCTGCACCTAGAACTCCTCAACAAAATGGAGTAGTTGAAAGAAAGAACAGAACATTAATAGAAGCCGCCCGAGCAATGTTAGCAGAATACTCTCTTCCTAGATATTTTTGGGCTGAGGCGGTTAGCACTGCATGCTATGTTCTGAATAGGGTAAATGTGAGATCAAATTTGAATAAAACACCCTATGAATTGGTAAAAGGTAGAACACCAAATTTGTCTCATTTACATGTATTTGGTTGCAAGGTGTTCATACATAATAATGGAAAATCTGCCTTAGGAAAATTTGATCCAAAATCAGATGAAGGAATTTTTGTTGGATATTCAAGTGTTGGAAAATCTTATAGAGTATTCAACAAAAGAACTTTAGTCATTGAAGAAACCACACATGTTGTTTTTGATGAAAATGGAAACATAGAAGAGCCAAAAGTTGTTGAAGAAGAAATTGAAGAAAACTCCCAAAAGATTGATAGATTAAATTTGGAAGAAAATGTGGAAGAAAATATAGAAAGAGAAGACCCTTTGCCTAGAGATTTGAGATTCTCTAAAAATCACCCAAAGGAATTAATTATAGGTGAACCAAGTGAGGGTGTTAGAACTAGGCGTGGATTAAACAAGGAAGTCAATCATTCAGCCTTCATTTCAACTATTGAACCCACTAACATTGATCAAGCACTTTCAGATGAATTTTGGATATTGGCCATGCAAGAAGAGTTAAATCAATTTGTAAGAAATAAAGTTTGGGAACTAACTACAAGGCCAAAAGATCAAAGTGTTGTTGGAACCAAGTGGGTGTTCAAAAATAAAATGAATGACTCAGGAGTAGTCATTAGAAATAAGGCTAGATTAGTAGCTAAGGGGTATAATCAAATTGAAGGAATTGATTTTGAGGAAACTTTTGCCCCTGTAGCTAGACTTGAAGCAATTAGGGTTTTACTAGCCTTTGCCTGTTTTAAAGGTTTTAAATTGTTTCAAATGGATGTTAAAAGTGCCTTTTTAAATGGAGTAATTGAAGAAGATGTTTTTGTAGAACAACCTCCAGGTTTTGAAAATTCAAAATTTCCAAATCATGTTTTCAAATTAAAAAAAAAGGCATTATATGGATTGAAACAGGCACCTAGGGCTTGGTATGAGAGGTTAAGCACCTTCCTACTTGAAAGATCTTTTGAAAAAGGAAGTGTGGATACAACTCTCTTTTTAAGAAAAATTGGAAAGGATATACTTATTGTTCAAATTTATGTGGATGACATCATCTTTGGATCTTCAAATAAACATCTTTGTGATGATTTTTCTAAAACAATGAGTAATGAATTCGAAATGAGTCTAATGGGAGATTTAAATTACTTTCTAGGATTTAGCATTAAGCAACTTGAGGAAGGTACTTTTCTTAGTCAAAACAAATATATTAAGGACATCCTCAAAAAATATGAAATGGACAATGCTAAACCTGTTAGTACACCAATGAGTTCTTCAGTTCAGTTGGATAAGGACCTTAAGGGAAAATCTGTTGATCAAAAGAAATTTAGAGGGATAATTGGATCTTTACTTTACTTGACTGCTAGCCGACCAGATATTATGTTTAGTGTTTGCCTATGTGCTAGATTTCAATCAGATCCAAAAGAATCACATTTGACAGCAGTAAAAAGGATTTTAAGATATCTACTAGGAACTCAAAACTTAGGAATTTGGTATCCTAAGTTTAGCTCTTCATTTGAAATTATTGGTTACTCAGATTCTGACTTTGCAGGCTGTAGAGTGGATAGGAAAAGCACTTCTGGAACATGTCAATTCATTGGAAATTCATTAGTTTCATGGTCTAGTAGAAACAAAATTCAGTGGCACTATCTACTGCAGAAGCAGAATACATTGCATTAGGAAGTTGTGTGGCACAAGTACTTTGGTTAAAACAACAGTTGATTGACTTAGGATTAACTATAGGCACTATTCCAATTTATTGTGACAATACTAGTGCTATTTGTATTTCAAAAAATCCTATTCAACATTCTAGAACCAAACACATCGATATAAGGCATCATTTCATAAGGGATCACGTATCCAAAGGAGAAATTGAACTCATACATGTTTCAACTGAAAATCAACTTGCAGACATTTTTACAAAACCTTTAGCCTTTGATACCTTCAGTACTTTAAGAACAAGGCTTGGTGTTATTGATTTGAATGCTTAACTCAAATGTCTTTGCAAACATTGATACTTGTTATGTTTTGTTTTTGAAATTTTGTGAATTTTTGTGTGTTTTTTAATGAATTGTTTTTGGATTTATGATTTTGTTTTATGTTTTCTGTGTTTCTGATTGTTTTTGTTGATTTTGTTAATTTAAAAATTTAAAAAATCAAAATTAATTTTTGGAGGAAATCGTCCAGGACGAAATATTTTCGTACGGGACGATGTGTAAAGGAACAGTTTGCGAAAATTTAAACCGTTTTAGAGCAGTTTTTTATTGGATCGTCTGTACGATCTGTGATCGTCCAGGACGAAATCCTAAAGCTGGTGATAGGATTAACATCACTCCTCTCCTTTCTTGTCTAACTTTTTTAATCATGTCAAGACATCCTATTGATGAAGCCCAACTCATCATAGATCATATCTATAGGCTTTCAGAAATAGGACATGCTGATCAGAAGAAAAAGAAAAACATTTCATTAGGGCACTTAATTACCTATATTTTGGAGAAGAAATACAATATAGTGCATCCTGATGAAGAATATGAAGAGCCAGTTTACTATAACAATACATCATTCAGACTGCTCTTCAAGGAAGAAAAAGAAAAAAGGGAAAGCACATGACAGTGCTTCAGAAGAAGAAGAAAGAGGAGAAGGAGAGCATACCTCTGCACCTCAGTCAGATTATCAGAATCTGATTGAGAGATTTGATCGTTTAGAGACTCATATTGATCAAAGATTTGATCAATTTGATGCTCAACTTGTGCAGCAACAACATGACATTGGTGTTATTAGAAATGAAGTACATGATATCAATACCAATGTAATGTTGATGGCCTCCTACTTTAACCTTTTCGGTGGCATACCTCCTCCTCCTCCTCCAGAACAGTAGAGATGATTTTAATGTGTTTTTGTAGTACTTGTGTTGTATTTTTTGTTGTGTTGTTGTGATTGTTACTCATTTTTTTCTTGTTATGTTAATGTTTTTGTTAAATGTAGGTATTTGTCTTTTATTTTATGTTGTGTTTAGCTTTTGTGAAATGTAATCTTTTCATATAAATCAATGCATTTCACACTTGTTTCAGTATTGATTTGTTATTGAAATGTGGTTAATTTTTTATGAATTTCATTAGTATTATTTAATCTTCATAGTGCTTAAATTAGATTGTAATTGGAGATTATCTACATTAGAAAATCTAGTTTTTCAAAATTTAAAAGTTGTTTATAACTTGTTGTAATTAGAATTTTTAAATTCATGTCTATTCATTTAGACTACATAAAAGTTAAAATTATTATTGCAATTTAGATGTTTACTTATTTTGTATTTCTTTGTTCAAATAATATTTATGTACTTAGAAATATTTGAAATTTTAGATTATTGATTTTGGAAAGAATTGGTGTAAAGTACTCTTGAAAATTGTACAAAAAGTACAAAAAATCAAAAGAAATGCGCAATGGTTCGCAAATATGAAAAAGAGGCACAAAATCAGCTCAATATCAATAGATGCACAAAAATGTGCTCAAAAAGTTGAAAAAGATGCGCAAAGCGCCACATGTGGTAATTCTCTTCTTTCCAAATTCTTTCAATCTCTTAATTCAAATTGATCTTATGTTCATTTATATTCTATTGAATTTTGAAATATAGAATTTTTTCTTCATCTCTCTTGTAATGATTTTCTATATTCAAATGTCTAAATTGAATCATGTCTTTGCTAAATTCTTCTTACTTACAAAGTTATATCACTTTTTAAATCTCCTGAATTTCTATGATTGACCTAATGTTTTTAGTTTAAAATTGCATACCCTATGTCAATCACCATT
The DNA here is from genome assembly GCA_022539455.1 of Dendrobium nobile. Classification (NCBI taxonomy): domain Eukaryota; kingdom Viridiplantae; phylum Streptophyta; class Magnoliopsida; order Asparagales; family Orchidaceae; genus Dendrobium; species Dendrobium nobile. The sequence continues at coordinate 22,536,766 of CM039736.1, read as the reverse complement.
TAGATTAAATTTTAACAATGAATTTCATATAATTATTTACATTTCTGGTCTTTTTCTTCTTCACTTTTTGTTGCTGTCAAAAAGGGGGAGAAATTATTAGTTTGTGTATGTTTGTGTTTTATCTTTTTTAGTTGTTCTGTTTGCAATTTTTTTTAAAAAAAAAAAAAAAAAAAAAAAAAAAAATATTGTTCTTTAATGCCTCCTTATTTTAATGTACTCATAAATTCAGGGGGAGTTTAGGAGATAAAAAATGTGTTTTAACTTGAAACCATACTAATAATAATTGTTTTGCCATCATCAAAAAGGGGGAGATTGTTTGAATAGTTGCTATTTGAATGAGTTATATTTATGCAACTTATGTAGTTTTGATGATTCCAAACATTATTGTTCAAATGTATAGTTATCTCCTAACAATTTCAGAAGATTTGCACTTGCTCTTGTGTGTACTAACATTTCAGGAAAATCAGACTCCAGACTACGAAAACTTCAATTCAAATTCAACATGAGATATTATGTATAATTGATGTTTATCTTTTCTTTGAATTAACTTTGAAAGGGAGTGATTGTAATTGAGTGAATAAAATCTCACACACACACACAAATAAGGAGATCTTGAAATTCTATACTGATCGTACAGGACGATATTTATCGTACTGGACGATCTGTCAGTTATCTCCTATAGAGCACTTGGAACGAATAGGAACTTGCCTTGAAAAATTTTCTAAGTCCTATTCGTCCAGGACGAAATTTATCATCGTCCCAGGCGATGGGTTCTCTGCAAAATTTTCGTCCAGACGAATTTTACCATCGTACGAGGCGACCAGTCCTCTGGAAAATTTTCGTCCCGACGAAAATAAATATCGTACAGGACGATCAGCTCTCTGGAACTTTTTTCGTACAGACGAAAACAAGTTATCGTCCGCGGCGATAGGTTCTCTGGAAAATTTTCGTCCAGACGAAATAAATAATCGTCCAGGACGATCGGCTCTCTGGAAAATTTTCGTCCAGACGACCACATTTTCGTTCAAACGACAAACCGACTTAGAACAGTTTTCAGCAGTTTCTAGAACCGACCTTGTAATAACCGTTCGTACTGGACGAACCAAGTTCGTACAGGACGATCAGATGTACGAAGTCAGTTCGTACACATATACAAATTGGGTCGTTTCAGATCGTTTAAGTAAAATCGTCCAGGACGATCCAAAATCGTACAGGACGATCCACTGCGTACAGAATTGAAAATTTGCAGTTTTTGGGCGGTTTCACTTGTCTTTTATATAAATAGTCCAAATTAGACTGCCACCCAATCTTTTTGTCATTTGATCTTCGTGCCTTTTGAGAGAATAGCCAAGGAGAGAGTGGAAGAGAGCATTCAAAGGAGGATTCCTACCACTGGAGCTAGAAGGCTTCACTTGGATTGCTAAGGTAAGAGTCTCTACTTGTGAAATTGAATTTCTTCACTCTTTTTCTTTCTTCCTTCTAGATTCTTGTGAGAAGATCATTCAAGAAGGTCCGGTTCTCTGCCGACACTTGGAGAGTGTGAACAGACGAAGGGTTCTCTGCCCACACTAGGAGAGTGTGAAAGGACGAAGGGTTCTCTGCCCACACTAGGAGAGTGTGAAAGGACGAAGGGTTCTCTGCCTACACTTGGAGGGTGTGAAAGGACGACGGTTCTCTGCCAACACTGGGTTTTGTGTAAAAGGACGGACGGTTCTCTACCGCACCGGGGAGTGGTGAAAAAGAGTGTGTTGTAAGGGCTTCTCCGCCTTGCTGTGGGTGCAAAAGGAGAGTCACTATTGGTATTAGTGCAATACTCAGAGGGTGCCTCTGAGGAGTGGATGTAGGTCTGGTTATAGACCGAACCACTATAAATCTGGTGTCATTTACTTTATAGCTTTTACGTTTCCGCACTTTTAAAATTCAGTTTTAACAACTCTGTGGTTGAAAAATATTTTTCTACTAACTTTAAAAAAAAAGAAAATTTTATTTCGGTTCAACTTTATTTTTAAGAGGGTTTAAAATTTTAAAAACTACCAATTCACCCCCCTCTTGGTAGCCTTGGGACACTTACTTAGGCTTAACAACCTAATTACTGGACTCAACAACCAACACTTGATTAAAAGCCAAAATCTAGGAAGAAGCATTATAACTCAAATCATTTAAGAAATCCTTTTCTAGGTGTTAGAATTTTTTCATGTGCCATGCTAAGACACATCTCACACACTTGCACTGTTCACCATAGTACACGTTGGGTGTGGAGACCAAAGGAGCATGATTTACAGCATACCACACATGCATTGCATTCTACTTTTCATAAGAAGGGACTCAAAGCTGTTTGGGTTCCTATATCTGACATTTGATAATTTTGTAGGTGGGCTCTCACAAAAGGCCTCATGAGAGTATGTGGTACTTGGACATCAGATGCTCTCGACATATGACAGGTAATGCCAATCAATTTGTTTCGCTGGAGTCCAGGACTAGAGGCAAGGTTACTCTTGGAGACAACACTACCAAGAAGATGGTAGGCTCAAGTATAATTGGTAATTTCAAGAACCTTATGATTGAAAATGTTTTTCTTGTAGATGAATTAAAACACAACCTGCTCAACATCAGTCAACTTTGTGACAAAGGCTTCATCGTGCAATTCTTTGCAAATTCATGCATTGTAAGTTTAAGTAACAATATCATTTTGCAGGGAAAAATGAGTATGAAAACCCTTAGGAAAGTGACCCAAAAAAACCTAGTTAGAGGTGTCCCCAAACTCAAGTTTTCAAAAGACCACCTTTGTGATGCCTACCAACTAGGAAAGCAAGTCCACTTCACTTTTCACCCCACTAAGGATATTAGCACATCTAGACCTTTAGAAATCCTTCACATGGATTTGTTTGGACCCATTAGCACTGCAAGCTTGGGAGGGAAAGTCTATGGTTTGGTGATTGTTGATGACTACTCGAGGTTCACTTAGACTATATTTCTTTCACATAAACATGAGTCTTTTGAGGAGTTTAGAACATTTTTTTCTTGGATTCAGAAAAAGCTAGGTTGTGAGATTTTAACCATCCATAGTGATCATGGGGGAGAGCTTGAAAATGAAAGATTTAGAGATTTTTGTGAAGACAAGGGAATTAGCCACAACTTCTCAGCTCCTAGAACCCCTCAGCAGAACGGGGTAGCTGAAAGGAAGAACCGGACCTTGGTGGAAGCCGCTAGAGCCATGCTTGCTGAGTATTCACTTCCAAAATACTTTTGTGCTGAAGCGTTAACATAGCTTGTTATGTGTTGAATAGGGTGAATGTTAGAGCCAAACTAGATAAGACACCCTATGAGATCCTTAAGGGTAGGACACCCAATCTTTCCCACCTTTATGTCTTTGGTTGTAAGGTTTTCATTCACAACAATGGGAAGTCTCCCTTGGGCAAATTTGATCCTAAATCTGATGAAGGAGTGTTCTTGGGATACTCTAGTGTTGGGAAGTCTTTTAGGGTGTTTAACAAGAGAACTTTGATGGTGGAAGAGACTACATATGTAACATTTGATGAGTCTGATCCTAAAAAGCCTATAGTTGAGGATGATGATGATTTTGGAGAGGTTACCACTCGAGTAGAAAATTTGGAGAAGGGAGTATTTCACCAAAATATTGAAGGAGTAGGAGATGTCACCCAATGAGTAGAAAATATAGATTTGGAGGAAAGAGTTGGAGCTTCTCACACCTTGCCTAGAGATTGGAGATACTCTACAAGTCACCACAAGGATTTGATCTTAGGAGACCCTTCTGATGGAGTTAAGACTAGACATGGACTTAGGAAGGAGGTGAACCATTATGCCTTTATCTCAATGACTGAACCCACCAGCATAAATCAAGCCCTTACTGATGAGTTTTGGATTTTAGCTATGCAAGAGGAGTTGAATTAATTTTTTAGGAAGGATGTTTGGGAGCTTGTAGAAAGACCAAAGGGACAAAGTGTAGTTGGAACAAAGTGGATCTTTAAGAATTAGGTAAACGATTCTAGAGTGGTGGTTAGGAATAAAGCAAGATTTGTGGCTAAGAGGTATAACCAAATAGAAGGGATAGGCTTTGAGGAAACTTTTGCCCCTGTAGCTAGATTGGAAGCCATTAGAGTGCTATTAGCCTTTACCTGTTATAAAAGATTTAAGTTTTTTCAAATGGATGTTAAGAGTGCCTTTTAAAATAGGGAAATAAAAGAGGATGTGTATGTAGAACAACCCCTAGGTTTTGAGAGTTCCCAATTTTCAAATCATGTTTTTAAATTAAAAAAGACTTTGTATGGTTTAAAGCAGGCACCAAGAGCTTGGTATGAGAGGCTTAACACATTCTTACTAGAAAAGGAGTTTGTTAAGGGGAGCGTAGACACCACCCTTTTTCTTATGAAAGTTGGAGATGATTTGCTCATTGTTCAGATTTATGTAGATGACATACTTTTTGGATCTTCTAATAAGAAAATTTGTGATGAGTTCTCTAAAATAATGAGTAGAGAATTTGAGATGAGTTTGATGGGAGAGTTATCCTACTTTTTGAGGTTTAGTATAAAACAATTGGATGATGGAACCTTTCTTAATCAAATAAAATACATAAAGGATATTTTGAAGATGTATGAGATGGATAAATCTAAGTCAATTAATACTATGACTTCTAGTGTTCCATTGGATAAGGACCCAAGTGGTAAGTCTATTGATCAAAAGAAGTACAGAGGCATGATTGGATCTTTACTTTACCTGACTGCGAGCCGACCTGATATAATGTTTAGTGTTTGCCTTTGTGCTAGATTTCAAGCTAACCCTAATGAATCCCGCCTGACTGTAGTTAAGAGAATTTTTAGATACATTTTTGGGACTCAAAACTTAGGGATTTGGTATCCTAGACACAGCACTTCTTTTGAGATTATTGGTTTTTCTGACTCTGATTTTACAGGAAGCATGGTGGATAGAAAAGCACTTCATGAACTTGTCAATTCATAGGACAATCTTTGGTCTTATGGTCTATTAGGAAGCAAAATTCTATTTCACTCTCCACTACTGAAGCTGAGTACTTTGCTCTTGGAAGTTGTGTGGCCCAAGTCCTTTGGTTGAAACAACAGGTATTGGATTTAGGATTACCTGTAGGCACCATCTCAATTTTTTGTGACAACACTAGTGTCATATGCATCTCTAAGAATCCTATCCAACATTCAAGGACTAAGCACATTGATATTAGGCATCACTTCATTAGAGACCATGTGACTAAAGAAGACATTGAGTTACACCATATGACAACTGAAAATCAACTGGCTGACATCTTTACTAAACCACTGACTTTCGACACTTTCAGCTCTTTAAGGACCAAATTGGGTGTGATTGACTTAAATGCATGAAATTGATCCTTTATTTGCTTTTTTTTTTCTCTTTACTTTCTTTTCTTTTTTTTTACTCTTAGTTTTTGTTTGATTTGTTTTACTTTCTTTTGTTTATTATTATTTTTTTTAAATCATCGCTGAAATAATATCGTATGCCTTGTTCTTGTTTTTAAAAATTTGTAGTCAATGTTTTACATCTTTTTATCTATTAGATGGTAAAAATATATCATTGATCATGTCTCTTTCTCTAACCTATTTTAGTGGCATAGTTTTCTTTTCTAATCAAAAATCTATTTCAAATTAATAAATTGTGTATGAAATTAAGATCTTTTCTAAAACTTGTTTAAGCAAATCTATCTTGTATTTATAATGATTAAGGTCTTTTTGTCACATCAAAATTTCTTGTTACTCTTGTCTTTGGTTATTGATTCTATTTTGTAGGTAGTTCTTCTCTATATTAGAGAGAGAGCCCCTATTCTCTAATATCTAGAAGATATACTCACAATTAAGAATCCTTTTTAAAAGTTGTAAAAGAGAATGGAGCTTGCAAAAAAAAAAGTTGGCCAATGATGCCAACAAAAGATGCGCAATGACGCCAAATTGAAAAAATATATCAAAAAGCAAAAATGCGCAAAGCACCAATCAATCGACAATAGGCATAAAATGAGCTTATTAAAAAGCAACCTCTTCTCTTTTTTCAAATCCTTTAAAAACTTAGAAGTTTTCACGTATCAAAGGCTTGATTTCGATTGTTCTACGATTGTGACAAATTTACTTTGGTTCATTATTCTATGAGATATTTTTTCTTAAACCACGTGATGAAGGGATCCTTATCTCATATCCAATTGGTTTTCTTTGAGTTAGGTCATTGATTTCAAAAGACGATTCTACCCTAAAAGAATGTCCGAGATAAGGGTAACCATGATTGGATATTCTACCGTTCTTTGGATTGTAGATGATGTTAACTCATTAACTCACAAGTTTTTAAAAAATCAATCACATGGAATGCTACATCATATTCATGTCTTAGGTAAAAAAAAAGGGTCTTTTGATTTGCTTTCTTCGTTCCCTCCTCCTTTTGAGATGTCAAAAGGGGGAGTAGTTTAGGATGTTTGCTTACACTTTCGATTCCATATTTTACACTTGCTGTTGTTAAAATAATTGTCGTAGTGTTTTGCCATCATCAAAAAGGGGCAGATTGTTACAAATTCAATTTCATGGACTATATTTTGATGATTGGTAAACACTCTTGCTTTTCTTCAACTGCTGCTACTACTGACATTTCAGGAATCAAAGATCAAACAGAAATTGGAACCATCTCAAGATTGGGAAGATTAGGGTTGAGCCAGTCTGTATTTTTCTTTTTTCTTTCTTTAGTCAATTGTAATTGTTTGAAGTGAGAAATGTTAAGTAACCCTACACACACACTTGAGAGATTTAGAACTTGTGTTTTTACTCACATCAGCCTGGACGATCGAGTTCAAAATATAAGATCTAATCAGGATTTCTTAGTTAAGGCAGCCATAATTAACTGATCGGCCTGGACGATACCTGTATCGGCCTGGATGATATGCTCAATACAGAAAGAATTTGCCGCCATGATCAATTTAGGTATTCTGTATTTTTGGAAATTGGCCAGGACGATTCTTTGATCGGCCTAAACAATATTGTATAATTATGCCTAAATTGATCCGATAATCATGGGAGTAATTAAGGATGATTGATACGATCACATCGTATAGGATGATCCATTCAAAAACCCTTGATTGCTCATGGCCGATTTGGATCGGACAACTCAAATTCAGGGCGATGCTCTGGACGATATTTCTCTGATTTGAACTGATCGGCCGAGACGATCAAGCAAATTTTTAATCGTCCAGTTTGCATTCAGGGCGATGCTCTGGCCGATCTTATGAGATTTATACTGATCAGCCAGGATGATAAAGTCGGCAACCTGCATTTAATGAGCCCCTTTGAAGCTCTTCTATTTAAGAGCTCTTGTTCAATATTTTTGAACATCCTTGGCTGCTGTCTTGACATGAGAAAACCTAAATGAAAGAGAGATAGAGAGGGAGAGAGAGAGAGGATCTTGTGAGGGGGAGCTTGTGAGGAGATTCACAAGGGTTGCTCCAAGCATTGTTCCACTTTTTCTTCCCTAGAGTCTCTTGTCCTTGGAAGGGTTGGGAGAGGTAAGTTTCAACAAGTGATCGTGGTTCTCTGCCTGCTTCAGGAGGAAGAAAAAGGAATTGGGTTCTCTGTCTTGTCAGGTGTGGCAAAAATGAGGTGTTTTTGTGAGGGCTTCTCCGCCTAGTTGTGGGGGCTAAAGAAGAGTCACGTTGGTAGTGCAATACTCGGAGGGCGCCTCCGGGGAGTGGACGTAGGTTGAGTTGACTGAACCACTATAAACCCTTGTGTTCTTATTTTACTTCTTCCGTATTTATTTTCTTGCACACTTGTTTTTGTGGTGATTTGGTTTGTGATAATCGTTCTTTTTGTTTAACAAAATTTTTAAATACCAATTCACCCCCCCTCTTGGTTAGCCTCGGGCCAGTTCTATAGAGCTTAACATCCCTAACAAACTTTTAGATAGGAGGGGCCGCCACAATGCAGGCAATATCCTCCTCATCCCCACTATGTGTTAGTGGAGAGAAGCGTTCTCCCTGGACTGCCTCTATCTCAGGTGCTACTAGTACATCTGGGGTAGGCGTAACTACAACTACTCGTGGTCTCTACTGCCTGGGAGACACTCTCCTCTAAACTAGCTCCTGGTGAGCTATCGCCTCTGACATCTACTTCCTATCTGCCTTAGATGCAGCCAAACGATGTCTCTTATTCCTATTCAACCTGACCCTTCTCCCAAGGCCAGAGGTAGAGGAGGACAGAACATCTGAACCCACTACCTAAGTGGTAGGGGGAATAAGAACAATAGAAAGTGTCGGGGTCTGCCCGGCGGTCTCAGCGTGAGAAAGCCGAGTAAAAATAAAAACCCAACGAGAAGAGGGATAAGGAGCCTCGATCTGGGCACCCCTCTTCCTAGTTGAAGTTGGTGGGGGAACTCAAACTCGAGGAACCTCCACTGGAATAACAGGGGTAACATCAGTAGGCTATCGTTGTTGAGGGGTTGGAGGAACCTGTGCAATAGGTGCGGTAAGAACTAGCCGCCTAACCATAGGATGAATGGGTAAAATAGGAAGTGGTCTAGGCATTGGTCGCCTAACCACAGGACACACTAGCTGCGCAGGAATAAGAACGAGATGAATAGGTGCCGGGCTGTCTGCCGAGCAACAGGACATCTGAAAGGGCACATGACTGCGTGTCCTCTCCTTTGGGGAGGAGAGAATGTAGCAGCCTCAACTAGGATCGGCCCGCCAAGAGTGACGAAGGCCGAGTCCAATAAGAGGACTAGCTAACAAGGACTCAGGGAGTGTCACTTATGTGTCCGAGCTGAAGCTGAAAGTAACAGAAAGAACAAAAGGAGCCATGGTACTATTACCAAGAAAAAGGAAATTTGAAAAGTTAGTTAGAATCTAAATCACGAAAGAAAAGAATGGATAAAGAGGATAAGGGACGGAATAGCTTGCTAGGCTGGAAAGAAGTAGAGTAGGGAGAAACCCTAGTTAAAAGGAAGAAGTCCTAACTATGGAAAGACCCTAACTAAGAGTGAGATGGACCTAATCTAAGGAGTATCAATTCTAGAGTACACACAAGAAAGGATAATACATGATCCAAAGAAGGAGAGAGAAACTAGTCCCATCATGGTCGCCAGAAACATGTGGACCTCTAAAGGGCACAGCTACGGCTATAGGATTGTGGAGGGGTATACGACCGCATCCACCTCGACGGATGGAGACGATCGCGGGCCTCCACGCTCCTCGTAAACGAGTTGATGGAAGGACAGATTAGACCATATATATGATTAACCATGGATGATAGCGGCTCTCGCATACGCACCTTGATAGGTAATAATATGTATGGCCTGATCATAGTCACGGGTTTCCCCCACCCGATACATCAGGTCAGATGGGTTTTAGTAGATGTGGAATTCAGTTTTTTATGAGCGCAAGCCCCCATGATTAATTACATCTCAAGCCGGAGCTTGAGAAAACTCTCGATTAAAGATCATATATTATCTTTTCTATAAATGGGATTGGCACAAGGGCGAAGACTAAGAAGTCCTTCTCAAAAGGAAAGAAAGTGCTCAAGTGGGTAGTCAACATGCAAGGTTCATACCAGTATTCAGAGGGACTAAGGTGCTAAAGAAGAAACTGGAGAAATGAAATTCAAGCACTTGACACATACGTGAGAGAAAGATGGAGTGGCGTCATCCATGTGACGCATATAAGTAGGATTTATAGTCCCTAAAGAATAGGGAACTTATATAGTATTTAGGCATACTACGAGCCGACTGTAGTAGCCTTGAATCCTAAATCTAAGTTGAGTTTAGTGTTCTACAAACAACACTAAGACCTATATCCTAACTAATGCAGTGCAAAATCTGGACTTATCCTAGCCTGGATTAGGGAGCCAGCTAACCACCTAATTGCTTTAAAACCATGCTGTCATGTCATTTTATGAAAGATGGGTGGGTGGTATAATTTTTGAAAGTTAAGGCCGACATCTAAAGGGTTTTCTAATTGGCCTTATACTTACGTTGGGTATATGCTCCTAGAGCTAGTGCAATTAAAATTTTTTATTTAATTAGTTTCTAATGTAATGCATGCTAGTTGAAATTCTGAATCATGTATGATTTAGACTTTAAAAATAGACTTTTATAAGGATAATTTTTAGAAGGAGACTAGAATTCCCTAGGTCCGGTACTTCAGCCTCATAGGCCAGATTATCTAGACTCTACATGTAGGCGGGGAAGTGTCTCATAGAAGGAGAAAGAAAGATGCAATAATATGCATGCGACCCCGAATGATTCCGGTAGTTCCCTAGGTCGTTAGGTTTCTATGTTATTTAAACCTTAAAATTTAAATATTAGTTATGAGTAGAAAAAGATTTTATTCCTTAAAAACCCTGACAAAATCTAGGTTAAAACAAAATCGACATGCAAATTACCAATAAACTAATAAAAGCATGCAACCCTAAAGGCACACAATCACAAGTAAAACACATCAGTATAATCAAACTAATTAATAATTTTTTTTAGGCTAACTGCCCTTAATTATAACTCAGGGTCTGCAGAAAAGTAAAGTGGTCTGGCACCACTACCAACAACCCGAATTTTTAAGCCTATGACTGACGCAAATGACTTTGAGTGGGATATTGGGTCTTCAAGTCTTCAGTCTTCTTGGACTTCTTCTCCTTGGACTCTTTGGATCTCTCCTACTTAGACTTATTGGATCTCTCCTTAATGGACTCCTTAGATTTGCCGTGGCTTGAATATTCAAACGAAGAGACAATCCCCTTTAGAGGGGTATTGCCTTTTCTCTTTGGATATCCAAAAGCCATCCAAACTTGATCTTCCAAATAGAAGAAGATTCTCCTCTTTGAGGATGTCTTCTTTTTTTGGAATTCAAGTTAGATAAGAATATCCCAACTCAAATATCACTTTCACAACTCTTACAAATTATTATAAATGATTACATTAATTGAAAGCAATAAAAAAAACTAGACTCTCCTGCAAGGTTTTTATATATAGAGAAAATAACTCATCATAGTCACACTTGGCCATGCTCTGAATTATTGAGGGCTAAACAATTTCTGGAGCACCTGTAGCAATTATTATTATTTATTTTATCCCTCATTTATTTAGGGGGGGGCTGAGTAAATTCTGGAGCACCTGCACAAAACATCATTAGAAATCATGACATTTGCCCCCCCTTTTTATTTAATGATGCATGAGCATGTCCAGCTACAAGTAAAGCAATATATATCGTCCCTAACCTAGGGGTAGATCTAACGCACATCACATCAATCCACAGTGCAGTAAAAGTAAGCAAACACATCATCAATTTTTCACAACATGCAAAAAAATCTCAGAAAAACCTGGCACACTACAGAAAAGTAAACACCGGCCTAGCCTAAATCTAGAAGTGGTGCCCTAGCAAACAATTCTATGTGTGTGTAAGGCTTGTGCGAGTAGAATAGATCCTAAGCTAGGTAGTTAGTTCAAGTTGCCTAAGGTTAAAGTTTGTTGTAGGCCAGGAAAGAAAATTTTAATTAAACTTTAAATATTATTGAATTAGGGTCCATTTTAGTCAATTTAGTTTGTTTATCCATTTTTAATGCTTAGGCTATTGATATTTAAAGTTTAAGTTGTATTAGTCAATTTTGGAAAGTCCTGGGTCCCCTTAGGTGCTAGGCTGAGGGGGGTTTAAAAGGTCACTATGAGAAATATGCTAGATTTTGGGCTCCTAACATTTTAGGTAAATACTAGACCTTAAGGCGATTAGTTAGGCTTTTGAGTTTGTTGGATTTGGAGTTTTCTATGCAAAGTTATGAATTTTCTAAGTTTTGGGCAATTATGAGAATTATTAAAACTGTCTAATTAGGGGTGATTTTATGGTTTGATCCAAATCTGCTCCAAACTAATTGGAATCACCCCCAAAGGTCAGGAATGACCTATGAAGGTGTTCCCAAATGTTTTGGAAAAATTTGAAAGTTTTAATAATTTTTAATATCTAATAGGGGCAAAATGGTCATTTTGATTAAAGTTAAAATTAAGGGTCAGATTGAGGTCAACCTAAGGTGTCCTATTTATTTGAGGTTAAGCATTGAATTATGAATAATTCAAGCTATTATGGATAATGTTTTGAGTTAAAATGTATTTATTAAAACTTTTAGAAGGTATAGGGCCCTATTTAACTAGTAAATTAAGGTTTGTTAATTAAGGGGTTTAAAGAGTTCTAAAAATTCCTAAAAAATCCTGGGATGTTCAAGATGTCACTATGTTTAAATGTTGAAGTTTTCATATCAATCAGTAATCTATCCTAGTGCTTAGAATTTTTCTAAGTTCGCTAGACATGTCCTTAATTATTATCCTTAGGATGTCGCTACGTTGAGTGGGTTTAAATGGAGTTTTGAACTAACCCTCAAGGTAATAATTCATGGAAAACACAAAAGAAGTAAACACACAATGTTCTTAGATTTAGGAGAGACTAAACTAAGTGCCTGTGCATCCTACACATGCAAAATACAATAAAAGAAAAGTAAATGCACTTAACAAAGTAATTAGTGAATGATTGAGACTCAACCATTCACTAATCCACTCCCTCATGATTGCTCTTCACATGCACAATCTATATTTAAAATTTTATAAATAGTGGATCTCCCAAAATAAGGATTTAAAATATAAGTAATTTTAAAGTAATTTAAAATAATTATAAATATATAGATTTTGGGAAAAAGGGTAATTAAAAATAAATTAATTCATAATATATATAAGTATATGGGAGATCCACTGGTCACCCTAACGGAATTTTTAAAAAGGTTTGAAAATAATTTTTAATTTCAAAATAATTATAATAATTAGTTATTTAAATAATAGTAAAATAGTCAAGTAATATAATAGTACAAAAATGTAATAGAAAAATAAGATTTAATATCTAAAAATAATTTTGAAATAAATTACATATTTTTTTAAAAGAACGAGGTATCGCATGCCGAAATCCGATTTAAGATAAAAAAGATATGAATTTTAAAATTTTAATGCAATAAAGGCTATTTTTAAAATAATTTTACAATAATAATATATAAAATAATTATTAAATGAAATTAACTTAAAATAATGAAATTTCTAAAATTTAATGTTAATTTAATAAAATAATAATAATAATGATAGTTGCAAAATAATAATAATAATAATCATAATAATAAGAATAATAATGATAATAATGAAAATAATTTTTAAATTAAAATAATAATAATAATAGTAATGAAGATAATTTTTTGAATAATGATAATAATAATAATAATAATAATGACAATAATGAAAAGTATTGAAAATACTTTAAATTCTAAAATAATAATAATAATAATAATAATAACAATAATAAATATTGAAAATACTTTTAATCTTAAAATAACCATAATGATAATAATAATAATAATAATAATAATAATAATAATAAAATAATAATAATAATTATAATAATAATAATAATAATAATAATAATAATAATAATAGTAATAGTAGTATTAAAATAGTTTAAAAATAATACTAATAAGAATAATAATTAATTATTATAAAACTTTTAAAATAATGATATAATAATAATAATAATAATAATAAAATATTCATTTTTACTATTTTTTAAATAATATAAAATATATTAAATATTTTTAAGTGAAAATAATTTTAAATTGTAGAGAATTCAAACAAGAACAATTTGATATATTATACGTAATTTTTTAATACAAAAAGAATTTTCTATTATTTTTTTTAAGTTTCAATTTTTTTTTAAAAGCATTTAAATGTATTTAAAACGTATTTTAATTAAAATAACGGTGGCAGGACACGTGGCACTCACTGGTTTGCTCCCATAACCGCGGGGCAATCATTAGCAATGATTGCGCCGTGCGCCGCGTAATCATTGCTAATGATTGTCGGCAACGGAGCCATGATCCCGCACGACTTAACCATGTCAGCGTAGGATCTAAGCCATTAGATCCGCGCCGTATGAAATCAATGGCCAAGATGGAGCCGCACGGGGACTCGATCAGACATAAGACTTCTGCAACCGGATGGACGCGCAGTAAAGCTAGATCCTGACTGTTGATCGACGGATCAAATGGTCCGAATCACCGATAGCATGATCGCACGGCAGACCGAAACCCTAAAGGATAATTCATCTCGTTTTCTCAATCCACGAAATTAAATTCAACAAAATTTTAAACACAAGTTATAAAAGTGAACAAAAATAATGGGAGGCATTCGTTTGGCTTTAAAACAGCTTTTTAAAAAGCTATTTAACGCAAAGTGTTGTGGACTATTCTAAGGGTTTCAAAGAGTTTTCACTGTGGGATCTCCTAGATCTTCATACGGTTGAGCTTGTAGATTATTCTCGTATATTTTCCCTCTTGAATCCTCGATCAAATGGGCTACGGATTGGTTTGATCGGGCCTTGGACAGATCTAAGCCTCCTCTCGCTGGAAGATCGCCGCCGGCGAGCTTTGGACGTCGGGATTTGATTGGAAAAGGTAGAGGGAGGTAGTAGGGATGCTCTCACAAAATCTCAGAGCCTAAGGAGGTCTAGAGAGAGAAAGAGCAAGAAAAAATCCTTAATTGAACCCTCAAAACACATATTTATATGTCTAGGGTTGAAACCAACGGCCCAGATCAAATCCTTGGTCAATTGGGAGGGAAATCAGTGTAATTTGGCCATGGTTTGGCCCAGATCAAATCCTTGGTCAATTGGGAGGGAAATCAGTGTAATTTGGCCATGGTTTGAATTCAAACCCATTGAGGAGAAATTGAAGTGCATTAAATGGGTTTGAATTCGCCTTAAATAGTTCAATTTTGACCTCATGAGACCTAGGTTGACTAAGTCAAAGCTTTACTTGGTCAACTTAGCCCATTAGGTCAAAGGAGGATAGGGGTTTGAGCCAAGGATGGTCTTGAATTGGTTTGAATTTGATTTGGACTCAAGAGGGTCTAAATGGGTCAAAATGACCCATTAAGACTTGGTTTGACCAAGTCAAAGATTGACTTGGTCATCCTAGTCAAATGGATCAAAGGAGTGGAGGAATTGAGTCCAAGGGGAATTAGATTTGATTTAAAATTGATTTGGACCTCAATAGACCCATTAGAGTCAATTGAGTCAACCTGGGTTGACCTGGTGAACCAGGTTGACCAAGGACTCAGGTCTGAGCTCAACAAAGTTGGTCTGACCCTCTGAGTCCAGTGGATGGGAGAATTGAGCTCGAGGAGCTCTAAATTTGATTTAAAATCAAGTAGGAGGGAATCAGGGTCAACTTGGGTCAACTCTTGTTGACCCGGTCAACCAGGTTGACCCAGGACCTGGATCTGGGCTCAACAGACTTGGCTTAACTCCCTGAACCCATTGGGATGGGTCCTGTGGTCTAGCCTAGTCAAATTTGACCATGTTAACTCTCTGACCTAGGTCTGGGGGAAAAACAGGTCAACAAACATATTTGTCAAATAAGGGATAATAAGTTTTATGGAACAAATATAAAATAAATGCAGTTCAAATGGAAGATCTTGTCAATAACTTCTTAAAATTTAGGAAATAAGCTAAATTGTATTTTTGTTAATGAAAAAGTGCATTTAAGATATTTCAAATAAAATATAAAAACTTTTAAGCCTTTTGTTGCAAAAATGTCATAAGGAATGTGATTGGCAAGCATACTCAAATTTTTGTGGTCAATTACTATAAAATAAGTTGATATATTGCAGGAGACAATACACCTTTCTATGTACGAGCAGCCTCAGGTCCTGCAAGATGCTTATGCAAATCGAACACTTCCCCGCGCATGGGGTGTCGAATGTCCTGTATGTCATTATCCAGAAGTTGTATTCTTTCTGGTCAGCTCCTCTTTTTTTATACACTTAATTTTTTTTTTTAATATTTTTCTAGCTCATTTATTCTTTTTATTCATAGTGTTAAGAATTACAAAATAAAGGCTGCAAATAAAAAAAGACCATTAAACCTAATATTATATGAATTATATTTTATATTTTTTCTTTTTTATAGATTATATGGTATTAGCAGAATTGCATGCTTTAGTATTGTATTTTTGTGTACATTGCAGACTAAAACCAGGGAAGCAATGGCTCTAACCTTTGCCTGCTGCAGCCAAAGCTGTGGTCGAAACTTTAAGGAAAGAGTTCGAATTACTATTTGAAGTTTGCTTACTGCTTAATATTAGTATTTATGTATGACATCTTGGAAGTTTTTAATTTGGTAGAACTTCATCTTAATTGCTTCCCTAAATGTAATTTCCATAGAAAATTAAAGAAAGCAACGGATTCCTCAAAGGAAGCCTTTTCATGTGCAGAACCTAACTTAATCTTCATTTTAATTTTGCACTTCAAGAGTTTATATAATTTATCATTCTGATGCGCTATTCTTTCAAGAACTTCATCATATGTCCTTTTTAAGTCAAGTTAAGAAAATTAGTAAATGTGCCAAATTCAACAATTATGTTGATGCGAATTTTAATGATTGGACTTATCTGTGCTTGCTTAGTTATTTCATCTGATGTCTTTCCAGCCAAACTGGAATAATATGTTATTTAGTTTAAGAAACAAATTTTACTTTTAAATTTTTTTTTTTCACATCCCTTACCATATATATTTTTATTAACACCATGAATTAGGGTATTTGTTCAAATCTACAACACTAATACTGAAAAATTGATCCATTAGTGCTAACAAAAAATAGGAAGAGATGACAAGCATATCATGCAGACATCAGAAAATGAAGGTTATATTTTAACTCAAAATTTTAAATTAAGAAATATATAAGTTTTGATGATAAGAGACTTAAAAAAACTACAAGTGGGAAGATGGTGCTTCCATGAATCCCCTTTCTCTATTTTCTTAAACTCAGGAGTCATTCCCTTTACACTCAGGTTCTTAATTTTATGAAGAGACTACAGATGATTTCCATGTGTTTCTAACTGTTGACCACCATAGATATACCCAAAGGAACACAAAAAAAAAAAAAAAAAAAAAACTCAAAATCATACATTGTCCGTCAGTTCCGCGAATCTTGCTAAAATCGCGCCGATTAGGCGCCGTTTGAGTTGCATCCCTTGATTTGTCTTCGAAGTCTTTAAAAGCCGATCGAGCGAAGACTTCGCTTCCCCATTCGCTACCTCTCTCTCGTTCCCTACCCACATGAGGGCTCCCTCCATCCCGATTTCCTTGCTTCCTTCGGTCCAGAGAAAGAGAGAGAGAGAGAGAGAGAGAGAGAGAGAGAGAGAGAAGAGGAGAGACGACCTACCTGCAGGCCGACCTCACTCCATCGACAAACTTCCCTCACTGTTCGATTCGGAAGTTCCGACATTTTGATTGGAAACAAGTACGGGAGCACGCTGTAGTGAAGGTAATTTTCTCCCTTGCATGCGCTACTTCGGTGAAATCCAGTAAAGCCGCTGACCAATAGAAATAGGGGAAAGAGGAGGTTGTAAGTAATTTTAATTAAAATTAATTTTTTTTTTTTTTGGGGAAAATTTGGGCGTGGCCCTTATATTAATCAAAAAAGATTACATATAATGAAAAGAAATACTAAAGCCATTTAATGGCCGGCTTGAAGAAGCCCAAAATAAGACAAAAGTAACATGTGACTGGAAAAAAAGCATCTATCAGAAGAAAATTTAAAAGTCAAAGAAATCCCAAAAGGATGATATCAGTCAGTCCCAGAAGGAAGAAGTTCCCAGCGATCTTCAAGAAGAAGACAGCAATATGGCAGCAGCAAAATTTCCAAAACAGAGAAGTGGTTTCCAAAAGCAAAACAAAACCACAACCCCCAAAATTAGCATTCCAGAATGAGCAGCAGTCTGAAGAAGAGCCCAAAAACAAAAAGGAATCCATTTCCCAAGCCTCATGTGCAACGAAGAGCCTGCAAATAAGCAAAACACAACCAGTCCAGGATACCAAAAGGACAGATTGTAATTCCACCAGAGTTATAATGACTGTCATGAAAAATTCTCCCTTGCCCATAGCTCCTGGACTCAGAGATTAAATAAACAGAACAGCAGAACAAACACATCTCTGGTTGCCTATGCATTCCCATAGACCATCCAAGAGCATGTGCGGGGAGATTCATCATAGTCCAGGAGGGCAATTCTGCACATACCCGCAGAACAGAGAAGGCAACAGGAGGCACACCGGCTGCCACACTTAAATCCGGTCCAGTAATGCAATCGCATTCCTCCATTTGGTAATTTTCTCAGAAATAGCTCTCTTGATGCTAAGCAGAAGTGAAGTATGACATAGAATTTGATTTCCAAAAATTCTGTTATTCCGCTCTTTCCACAGAAAGTAAATAATAGAGGATAAAACTAATTTGTAGAAGTTTAGGACATCCACATTACCATTGAATCTTCCATTTAGCCAATCATAGATTTGCAGAATATTCGGCCTAAATAGAAAAGTTTCCGTCCCCTTAAGTAAGGCAGTGAGGATGGAGAATGAATATGGGCATTCAAAGAAGAGATGAGACAGAGTTTCATCCCCATTATGGCAAAGACAGCAAAGAGTTGGAACCATAATGTTTCTTATTCTAAGAGCATCCGCTGTTTTGAGACCCCCAACGTTAGCCAACCATGCAAAAACAGAGAATTTAAGTGCATTTCTTTTATGCCAAACCATCCTATGCCAACTGCAATCAGCATAATCAGCATGAAAATCATCCATATAGTTTTTAAAATTGCTTTTCAATTTATCAAACCAAAGTAAACAAGGGCCATCAGCAGCATTGATACTTATGCCCGTAATAACGTTAGTAAGGCTAGAGGGGAAATAATCAGGAATAGACCACCCATTATCAGAAATAAGCTTAGTAAGAGCAATGTCAGGAATGAGTGCAATAGCATCATGACCAAAAATGTCACCAAGATTACTATTCTCAATCCAGTGATCCCATTTTAAAGAAATTGGTCCAGATTTAGTAATCCTGAATTTGAAAGCATTCTTAGCCTTATTAGCCGTGAGACATACGGATTTCCAAAATCTGGAGGCAGAGTGAGGAGAAGGCTTCCAGGGAGAGCTGTAATTCCTAAACAGCCAAGACGAGAGAGGAGTCTGGGTATTGTATATTCTTAAGATCACAGAGCAGTTGAAAGAGTATTGCATAGACACGATGGAGGAGATGCCCAGCCCCCCTTTAGATTTAGGTAAGCACACTTTGTCCCATGCTACCATATGAAGCTTCTTGTTTGTGATGACATCCCCAAAAAATAAAAATCTAGAGCTAGATTTTTTGAAAACCTTATGAACAGCTTTAGGTAAAATTGCACCTCTAATCCAATAAGCAATGGTGTTTTGGATAGTGAATTTTAAATATTGGAGTCTACCAGCCATGGATAGGGTGGTGGCTTTCCAACCAGTAAGCTTCTTGTGGATGCTATCAATAAGCGGCATATAATCTTCAATCTTAAGCCTATAGAAAGCCAAAGGAATGCCCAGATATTTGATATTGTTAGATATGGTATAAATAGAGAGAGCATTACATATATCAATTTGATTGTGCACATGTTTAGGGAACATAATAGCACATTTCTCATGATTAACATGCAGTCCAGTCATAGAAGCAAATTCATTGAGAATTGAAACCAGCAAGCTACAATTATCCAGAGTAGCTTCTCCGAAAATGAGGACGTCGTCAGCGTAAAGCAAGTGAGATATTGTATAATCATTTAAAGTAATCCCTTTGAAACCTCTATTCTCTAAAAGATTAGAGAGCGCGTCCATGACAATACAGAAGAGATAAGGACTCATGGGGCAACCCTGTCTGAGCCCAGCAGAAGAATGAAAGTAGCCTTCTAGTGCCCCATTAATAAGAACAGAAAAATTTACATCAAAAATACATGCTTTGATCCAGTTGATAAAGACACTAGGAAAATTTTTCTGATATAATCTAGCAATAATGAATTCCCGAGAAACAGAATCAAAAGCTTTCTTAATATCAAGTTTGACACAAAAGAATCTACCATTTCCTTTTTTCCCCGCATGAAACAAAATGTCAGATGCAAGTAAGATGTTATCCGTAGAAACTCTAGATTTAAGAAAACCAGCTTGATTGTCTTTAACAATGATGTTCATTACTGGCTTCAACCTTTCAGCAATTACTTTTGCAATAATTTTGTAAATCACATTACATAGGGCAATAGGTCTATAATCAGATATATTGGCAGCATTTTTATGTTTAGGGATAATGGCAATAATAGTAGATTTTACTCCATTGGGCATATAGCACTTAGCAAAAAAGGATTTGACTGCTTTGAAAACCACCGGCCCTATAATGTGCCAACTAGACTTATAAAAGTGGAAATTGAACCCATCAGGTCCAGGACTAGAGTTAGAAGCACCCGAAAAAACTGCAGTTTTTATTTCTTCATCAATCACAAGAGAGCTGAGAGAGGTTTGATAGCTTAACGGTACCGCATCCCCCATAGGAAGAGACCCAACATCCTGATGCATAGCATTGATAGGATTATATAGATTTTGATAGTGTTGTGTGATATTAGCAATCACAGATTCCCTATTGGCTGAAGGATTAGCAGTGAAAAGATTGATAAGAGATTTTCTGCTGCCCATTCTGCTCCTAATCTTCGCAAATAGGAATTTAATATCATCTTCCCCACGTTTAAGCCAATTAACCTTGGCTCTTTGTATTATCCAAGAAGCATACATTTTGTTGAAGTTAGCCAGCTGCGAACTACAGTTTTTGTAAGCAGTAATAAGCTCAACATTGTTGTGATCCGCCAACAATTGTTCAAGTATAATCTTTTGATTGTAATTCAGATGATCAAGGTGCCTTTTAACACTGTTAGAAGAAGCCCAGGTTTCTTTTTTGATATCACATTTGAGCCGCTTGAGAGTTTGACATAAATGAGAAAGTGGATTGCCAGTACATGACTTAGAAAAATTATCTAATAATATAGCCCAAAATTTGTCCACCTTAGTCCAATAGTTTTTGAAGTGGAACCTATGAGACGCCGAGAATGAGCTCCGTGAGTGCAATATGATGGGACTATGATCTGAACAAGAGGGATTTTGGATGGAGCAGAAGGATTCAGGGAATTTACTCAACCAACCCTCATTCACAAGAACTCTATCCAGCTTAATGTGGATAGGATTATCAAGACGTTGATTATACCAAGTGAAGTTACTGCCAACAGAGCGAAGATCCTGGAGACCATTAAGAAAGATGCTATCATTGAAATCTTTCAGGGCAGCATGTGAAAGAGGGGAACCACCAAGTTTATCTGTTGCAAATCTGCAACAATTGAAATCTCCAATGATGGCCCAAGGGACGTAATTCTCAGGAGCAGCAAGAGAGAGAGAGTTCCACAATTCTTTGCGATCATTCATACTGTTAGAGGCATAAACAACAGAAAGCTGAAAAAGGGGTTGATTCGCCACTAATATCAACCCAGAAATAATAGTTATTTATATTAATTATAGTTAATTTTAAATAAATTGTTATAATTAATTTTAATTAATTACAATGAATTATTATTAATTAATTTGTTTATGGTTAATTAATATTAATTAGTTATAATTAATTAAAAATAAATATAATTAATTAATTAAAATTATTATGATGATTATAATTAATTATTAATTATAATTAATGTTTATATATATATATATATATATATATATATATATATATATATATATATATCTGCAAGTGCCTCCTCTTGCCTCGATCCATGAGCCAACATCATCAAACCCCGTGAAGGTATAAATTCTCAAAAACTTAGATCCTTGCCCTTGAAGTTTGTGGCATACCGAAAAATTGCTTATACACGACTTTATTATGCGTGGTGGGATGGGACGCCATACGATGCCTATGATGAGGTGGGTAGTAACCTAAAAGCCCCATTTCAGAGTTCGTGGCGCACCGAAAAACCACCTATATATGCCTTTATTGCATGTGGTGGGATGGGACCCCTGTGCGGCACCTATGGCAAGGCAGGGTCACTTATAAGTACCCTCCAGCGGAGGAGAAACAATGTGTCTTTTTAAACAGGTACCCTCGAAGACCCTATACATGCTTTTATTATGCGTGGTGGGAATGAAGATCATGTCCACGGTGTTTAAGGACACCTACTATACACATCTTTATTGCATGTGGTGGGAAGGCCTAGTTTCTCATAGTTTCTCCTAAATAAGGGAGAAGCCGGGAGGCTACCGAATTTTCGGGTGAACATGAGGCTGTACTTAGACTTGATTGAACTCAAAAGGACAATGGAGACCTATGAGCTTGGACTTGTATTGATATGAACCTCAAATGAACTTAACTCAAATTTGAATATAACTAAGATTAAGGAGCAATAATGAAACTTCATTTGAACATTAAATAAGGTGAACTCGAATTGAACTCAAATTTGTGGACATAAAACTTGAGCTTGCTACTTGAACTCAACCAAGGACTTGATTTGGACAACAAGACTTGGTCTCAAGCTTGGACAAGGATTTGAACAAAATGCACTTGAACTTAAACTTGAACTTGATATGATGTCGACAATTTGGGCTCAAATTCAAATGAACGGGACCATGCTTGGACATTGAACTTGAACCACATAATATCAAATAGGTTTTGATAATGAACTATGTTCAATTTGAATTGAATGATCCATAAGAATTCAAGTCAAACTATGGCTCAAGGAATTAGAATGAATCATAAGAGATTTAAACTTGAATGAACAAACTATATTGAACCAATCTCATGACAACATTGAGTTGGAATCAAGCATGTAGGAATTTGATATTATGCTCAAAATGAAATTATGAGCAAATGAAGCATATGCTAAATTTGTGGGAAATGAAAAGCTTACGAACCACTCGCAAGTGACAATAGAAGTTCATACAATCAAGTTACTTGGGGTAATTACAACAAATACGAGCATATGTTTACATTGAACTATACAAGAGCCAACGATAATTGTCCATCTCATTAGTAGTAATATCATGGTAATTTCACTTGTCTACCCCTACAAGAAGAAAAGAATACTGACATTGGAGAAACTAGAAAATGTCGGGCATTGGCGGCTCCTTAGCAATCATGTCTTTGCTAATACAAGGAATTACAATCTTCATTCTACTAAATTAGGACTCATTGCTAATGGATTAGTTTAGAAGCTTTCAAAATTTCCATGGATGTAAAAGTTATATTACATTGTGCTTAACCTATAAAGGAAATGAGAAGAGTATAATCAATGTACTCATTGAGCTACTCAAAACACTAAGAATCCTCAGCTTGTTCTGCTTATGTGCTGAGGATTTAAAAATGGTATCATTGGTGATGATATAACTCGCATATGATTAATACCTTATAGTTATGGGAGATAATGATTTGACCCCAAGAAGAGACATATCAATTTCTTACAAACAGAAGAATTCAATGTCAATTTCTACCAGGAAGGTTTGATATGCAGTGAAAATGATGATGAGATATTTTCAGATGTATTCAAATGAATCTCAACACATAATATATTGTACTAACTAGTATTAATGATTATTATTTAGAAAATGTGTAATGGTTTAAACTTACAATTACAAACGTAAGATACACTTTCTATTCCAACCTTCCCAAGAATTGCAATAATTACAGGTAGTGCTCGACAATCTACCTGTATAAAGCAATAAATAATTCTAATCAAAAGCTATTATAAAATGACAATGGTCCCACAATGTCCTTGCAAGCAGAGAGATGGCATTTACGAATATTTTTAAATACCCCTGCAAATACATCGTAGTTTGTATACATATAGGTAGATAAGGGGTAAATGCAATCACAACACCAACATATGCCCCTACGAGTGTGTTATGGGTACACACATGATGTTTAGGGATGCTTTACGGGTCGATAAGTAAATTAAAGTTCGAACATAGATGATGGACGTATTGAATACTTATCTCAACCAGAGGGGTTAATTTCAAATATTTCAAATGCCTCCCAAAAGATAATCCAAATCCATAATATTTAAAATCAAAATTCAACCCATCAAACACTTAATGCAAAATTCATCCACATTTCGCAACAGTTTGTTGAGGTCGACAAATTAAAATTTACTTTAGCTCACATAGAGCTAATGCCTAGTCGAAAATATCACTAGGATCCAATTTGAATAAACCCCATGAAGAATAAGCTTTATATAGCTCTTCTAAACAATCGAAAGTTTTCGCTCGTGACCAGGAGTGGTAATTAACTATAGTGGCTTGTGCCTATAGGAAACCAAAACTCGGATCATAAATTCCTCGCAAAATAAGGGTGAAATAACTTGGTGGTGTCTTATCTAAAAACTCGTCTGCCTTCCAAAATTTATCCCCGAATTTAATTCTATTAAAACTCCCCCAACATAAAAAAGCAGGAAGCGGGTGGAGGCCGGGGTTGAATTTCAGAGCCCACACTAACTCAAAAGGCATAGTAAGATAACTCAAATGGCTTATAGAAAGTTGGTACATCATTGATTAAATCTTCACTTATTTAGGCTAATATCATTTATTCTCCTTTAGATGTAGACTTTTATTTAATCCCACTCCCCTTTCTATTAGAAGCTTGGTAAAAGCTCTTATCTAGGCCATAGCTCTATCATCACTCATCTCCCTCTTTAGATTCCAAATGCCACATGCTTAGTAATTTGTTTGCTTCATTATTAATTAACATAACTGGTTTGAAGATTGGGCTCTAACAATAAAAAAGAAGTAAAATTTCCCCTAAGCGAGTTTAGAAATCTAGGGATAAAAATAATGAGTACTAGATGACTTAACATAATTTTTAGAAATATTCACTTGGTATGTGCTATTGGATAACATATCAGTGCTTTGGTTCTAGTTGAGTTGTACATGCGCACGGTGTTAAAAGGCTTAACTGTATAATTGTGCGAACTGATGAACATGCAAAATATAATTGTATATGGTTTAGCAAGTGGATGACCCTCCATTGAAGAGGATATATTTTTAATTTCATCAAATTTAATTAAATTCACTTTACTTATTTATCTTTTTTATGAGAATTCCATGCAATATATGTAGTACTTGATTGATGATTTATAATTTGATAAAAAATTAAAAAATTATTAGTATATACTTATTTTTAATGAAACCCACAATGGATTTACATATTAATTAAAATATATGGTTATAGGGTACTTAAAATTGATAGAAAACTAATTAAATGCTAAATGAGATGCAACAAAAAAGAAAATAAAAACTAAAGAGTCTAAGATCCCTTATTACTTACAAATTAATAAAGCTAGTTTGACCAGAGCTATAACCAAAAAGCGGACCAGCATCAGAGAATCCCACAAAATAGATAGAGGATGAGATCGAGCCTACAAAAAATAGAAAAAGCGAAAAACTCCAAACCGCAAAGGAGAAGGCACAAAGCTAGAATGCACACCACTAGTCCAAACAAAAACATAAAATCCTCTACATGGAATTAATTAAAAGTAAATCCAGAAACCAACTAGAAATAGGTAAAAAAGAAAAAATCACCACTCCTCTAGCTCTCACCAGGAGGAGCTAACCCACATAAAATAAAAGAGAAAAAATAACCCTCCATCAAATGGGAATAAGTAAACAAACCAAGAGCGTAGTATGAAAGCCCAAAAACTCCAAGGGGTAGGAAGACACCCCAAAAAGCACACAGAAAAATGAAACTAGCAACCCAAACAAAAGGATGTTAAAACCAGCATAGGTAAGAATAACAACTAAAGAGAACGAACCCAGAGAAATAGTAGACAAAGAGAACAATACAAATAGAAACATAAGCAACCAAGACCAACAATATGCCGCAACCAAATAGACATGCATCAAGTTAGCAGGAACAGAGGGAGAGATTTATATAATATAGCTCATGAATGTGTAGTATCAGAATTTAAAACAATCATTAAATAAGGAGAAATACAAAAATCTCAAAATAATCAAAATTCCAAAGTAGGCAATAATAAAATAAAACTAGAGCAAAATAGAGAAGAGATAATGATACAAGTCACAAGAAAATCAGCAAAGAGAAACTTACCCATATTATAAGGAGAGACTACAATTACAAATAGAACTAAAAGAAGGAAAACTGACCATTCATAACTCCATTAAGAGAAATTAAACTACAATACCTAATGTCAAAGTATTCAGATAAACAAAATATGCAGTGGCACAATAAGTAACACAATAATTTGGAAATCTGAATACAAACATATCTTGTATAAAACATCTCAAACCATTTAATATAAAAATAGGTGTGTGTGTGTGTGTGTGGGGGGGGGGGGGGGGGGGGGGGGGGGGGGGGGGGGGGGGGGGGGAGGGGGTTGTGGCTCTCGGTGACAAATATCTCCTCATTAGAAGAAGCAAAAATACAAAAGACCAGTAAGTCCAAATCACCTAGCATGGTTTACCAAAAAATTAGAAATCTATTGAAGATCAACAATGGATCTAGTGGTTCTGACTTTAGAATAATTGTTATTCAAACATTTCTTTTTTATAATTTTCCTCTTTTTCTTACTAAAAACTAAGAAGAAGTCATCTTTTGTAACATGTATAACATTTAAATCAACATCATTATGAAAGACACCATCGTCAGTATATTTAATCTCACACTCTTTCCAAATAGCTTCATAATGGTAAGAAGGGAAAAAATCAACAAAGGGAACATCCCGATCAACATTAGAATGCTAATCCTTTTTAGGCAAATCCCCCAAATAATTATGATTGGGAAGTATTGGCGATACCATAAACAAGGTTTGGAGCCTTAGGAATAAAGAAGAAGGTTTGATAGAATTAATTTTTCCAATTGCTAAAGGGGTAAGCTCAAAAGATGATTTAAATGATTCACTCAACATCGATTCCTCATTATTCTCCACAATACCGTGAAACCTTCCCAATTTAAACAAATTCTTATTCAAAGATAGAGAATTGTAATGCTTAAGAAATACATTCACAACATCATTTAGAATATTTTATTGATCTAAATTATTAGGCTCATAAGGCAAAATAATAACAAAAGGTTACAAATTAGCATTATTTTGATCATAAACCACAAAAGGAGAGTACACAAGAATCAGCTCAACACCCTCCTTATGTTTAGAATTTTGTTTCTTATGTATGGATGTAAAATAAAGCACTTATTTATTGCATGCACATGAATTTAATAATGATTTAAAAACAATGACACTTTTTATAAAACTATTTTTTTAAGATATCCTCTATTTTCTAGTCCAATCAAAACTTTCTTAGGGTGTTTGTTTAATAATATGAAGTTAAAATTAAATAATGCGCCACAGAAGGTCTGGATCGAGCAGTCGTAGCTTGATCAATTTTCAAAGGCCTTTCAAAAAGAGCAGCTAAATCTTGTAAAACATGATTTTAAAAAAAATTCAAACATAAGTTGTGGAAACAGATATGCACAAGAGCAATAGGGCATTCTTCTTTAACATAAAAAAATAACATACATTCAAGAAATGCATCTCAAAGTTGTAAATGTAATAAGATCTCATTACAAGATAAATTTTTAAGTATATATTGATGTAATACTGATAAACTTTTAAGTTTGTACTGATGAACATAATTTAAATTGTTTGCAACCTAAATAGCAATATGATGGCTGATAGAAAAGGAACCCGATAGTTTGAGATTCGCAAAAAAAAGCGTGGATAACATCTAAGTTCAGATGCCGAATCAAAAAAATACCCACAAGAATAAACACATAAGGAGCAGTAAGTTTAAAAAAATCATCATCATCCCAAAACATAACCATTAGGCCTCCCTTAGAAGAATTGTAAACAAAGGAAATTAATGAAGAAGAAGACAAAGCATTTCCAAATACTTCTTTAAAGGATCAAGATATCAGTTGATTTTTTTTTTGAATGAAGATTCAAATTGCATTAAAAACTAATAAAAGAAACTATTACAGGAAACTTAAGAAAAGATAAATGTATCACAGTCCTCCCTAATCAAGTCAACAAATCTTGATGGGAGTTCCATTTCTAAAAAATTGTCCAAAAAAAATCACCTAATAAAGCTAGGTGGGTTCAATCATCTACAACCTTATTACATTCTCAAGGGACAAAATAAAATGCAATGTTATTAAAAACTTCAAGGAAAGCAAGATTCGTCCAATGAAGATTCTTATTCTCAGTCTTCAATTTTGTAATTCTTTGGAGCTTATTCATAATATTCACATTATCTCCTTCTATGTTTATTCCTCTATTCTCACTCATCCAAACTTGTAAAATATTTTTGAATAGAAGTATAGCTTTAAGTTCAAGATAAGCCACATCCCAATGAATGAGTGTTTTCCCACAAGCACACATCATCCTTCCTTTATAATCCCTTAGTACTCCTACCAATCCAGCCAAATTTGATTTTTGAACCAAAGCATCTACATTCAACTTGAGCCAACCTTTAGGTGGGGGACACCAAGCTTTAGACAGCATTTGCTGTTTTGAGTCCTAGTTCTTTTCAGTTGGGATCGAGTGTGAGGAACAAAAACTTGATAGAATTTCTGCTACTGTAAATGATGCTGACTGTGTCATCTTCCCGTGTTTAATCATATTACACACCTTCCAGTTATGGTAAACAACTACTGCATATATTTTAGATAATCCAATGTAAGAAGAATCGAGGAGAAGAAAATAAACGGCTACAAAAATTCTAACTTCTACACATAGAGAGGGCCCCTGAATTTTAGTAGGGGATGACGCCTATAAAAAAGAGGAGAATGCCTCAATTATAAGAAACTTAGAATGTGAGAGGAGAAAGAAAAGAAATGAATCCAAAAATTATAACTTCTATACAAGGAGAGGAGCTATAATTTTACGTAGGGAAAGTCAACTACAAAATATAATGGAATGCCTCGATTGTAAGAAGATAGCAAGAAGATAGATAGTGGAAGGAGAAAGGATTTCCTTCTATACTAAAGAGGAGTACTAAAATTAAGTAGTGAAAGCCACATATAAAAAAAAAGGGAAGGCCTCAAGAGCAAGAAGAAAAACAAGTGAGAAAGAAAAGGAAAAGCTAAAAAAATTCCAACTTCTACACAAGATGAGGGGCATCAATTTAAGTAGGGAAAGTCACCTACATAAAATAACAGAATGCCTCGACTATAAAAAAGTCAAAAGGAGAAAAGAAGAAGGTGCAAGTTCCCCCTGGCCCTGGGGGTATTTAAAGCCTTTTTGGGGATGAAAGGAACATTCTAGAATTTTTTGGAATTTTATGGATTTTTTTCCAATTTTTTTGAATATTTTTAGAATTTTTTGGATTTTTTTTTGAAATTATTAAAATTTTTTTATTTAAAAAAATCACGTTGGCCCCACAAAAATAAAATTAAAAAATAAAATAACCGGGCGGCTAACTGCCGTAAAACTGTGCGGGACGTGTAGGTTGGAGCGTAGCACACATCCCTCAACCGGCGGTGGGCGGCGGGCGGGGCCCGTCTGGATGGGCCTCCTATGCTTGTCCGGTCCCAATTTTTGGCCTGAATGGTCTAAATCGGATGTTTTTGGGTCCCCAAACATATTTTTTGATGTTCTAGACTCAATTTTGACACTTTCAAAGCTCAACGGGGCCTCTACGATTAAGTTTGAGCAAATTTATATTTTATGGACCACAATTTTTTGTGATTCAATCAAATTGAAATGTTAAAATATATATTTTCTTACTTATGTAGCTTCAACATTCGAAAATAGGGGGGCAACTGATATAACATTAAAAAATTATTTTATCGGGCACGAATCTCAAGGCAAAAATCAAGTTGGAAACTTTAAAAATTAAATCTGGGATCATCTGAACTCCGATTTCAGCAAACTTATAGTTGAACTGATTGTCTCAAAAATATGAACCCAACAACACAAAATTTAGCACAATCCGAGCCCAAATGTGTATGAATCAAAGGCAAGAAGCACATTCAGAAGGTTTAATCCATAATTTGGATTACCAAACAGTTTTGAAATATGAAATGCTTATAGTCAAATTATGAGACAAATTCAACAAGCCTAAGATCATTGAATTTTGATATCATTAAGACCTTCAAATTTTTGACGAACGGTCCACGATCAAGGGATTCATTATCGGTCGTCCATCGAAACCACTCAACATTTACCCTTGAACCTCCTCCTTTTTATGGGTCATGCCATCCTCAAAAAACTATAAATAGCCCCTCATTTCTCTTGAGAGGGTACCCAATAAAGAAGGAGAAGAGAAGAAGAGAAGAAGGGTATGAGGGAAGAAACTCCTCCTCGACCACCGCTGAAATTCTGCCCAACTTCCGCGGGATGTGAGAATTATGTGCGACTTCCACGGGATGCTGGAATTTTGCCCGACTTCCAAGTGACATCGGAGTTACACTTGACTTTCAAATAACTTCAGAATTCTGCTCGACTTCTAAGGCACGTCGTAATTTTGCCCGAACTTCAAGTGATGTAGGAGTTTCACCTGAACTCCA
The DNA here is from genome assembly GCA_022539455.1 of Dendrobium nobile. Lineage (NCBI taxonomy): Eukaryota > Viridiplantae > Streptophyta > Magnoliopsida > Asparagales > Orchidaceae > Dendrobium > Dendrobium nobile. Next base: position 22,506,333 of record CM039736.1, on the reverse strand, counting down.
AGTGACGCTGGAGTTCTCCTCAGCCGCCAACTGACATCGAACTTCTACCCAACACCATATCTCCGCTAGTCACCAAGTTTTTACCCGACGCCAGACTTCTGCATGTTGTCAGATTTTTGCCGGACATCTATCCGATGCAAGACTTTTCTCTATTGATGGACTTCGACCTGACACAATCCTTCCAACCTCCATCTCCAGACAACGGTCTTTATGACCTCCGTCGTCCGCAGACTATGGTCATACTGACTTATGTTTCCTGCCAACTATGATCCTACCGACCTCCGTCTCCCGCCGACTACGGTCATGCCGACTTACATCACTCACCGACTACAGTACTTTTGACCTCCGTCGCCCACCGACTATGGTCCTGTCGACTTACGTCGCTCACCGACTACAGTCCTTCCGACCTCCATCGCCCACCGACTACGATCCTTCTGACTTATGTAGCCCACCGATTACAGACCGTTTGACCAAAAAAACACATAAACAATATAAATTTTTTATTTTTTTTGCTTAGTTAAGCCATTACAAGATAAGTGTAAAATGAATAATTTGATCAATAGAACAAGATTAATTTATAAGTTAAATAAAATAGGAAATCATAAGACCAAGGGAATATTTGTTAGAGAGAAAGATAGTACTAAAGAAAGCAAAGAGTTGTAAGAGAACTCAATCATTTATTCAACATATCTTGATCTATAGAAAATATTACCCCATTCACATTAGTTTCATATGGAGTGGCGCCAAAAGGCTTCGAAAAAGTCTTAAACTCATCTAAGCCATCCGTAATCCATTAAAAGTATGAGCTGCACTCAAGTAAGAAACTCTTGCACTATCCATCTCATTTGATATCTTATTTATAAGTCAATAGTGGAAGTGGGATTGGGATAAGGAAATACTCATATCAAGTTGTTTATATAAGATAGACATGTGAAGACAAAATTTTTAATTGTTATTTGGCCCATTTGTTTTGTTTTAAAGTTTTGTTAGTTTTCTTCTAGAATATGTTTTATCCACCACTAACGGTCATCCTCATCTTGTGAGTTAGTAATTGATGAGAAGATTCTTTTACTTTCTAAAAATATTTTTCATACATCACATGAAAGAGCAATAAAAACTTTGTGGGAAATGTGGAAGTGGCACAAAACCTTTATGCTCATACTCTACTTGAATGGTTTACTCTAGAAGATGGAAATGTTGATGCTAATGAGAGTGTTTAATTTTGTTATGAGACTAGAACAGTCAGGTTGAGTACGAGCATAAGAGTTTGGTTTCACTCCAACTTGGTAATTTTCTTATATTATGGCTAAAGCAGGTGGTGGAAACAACAATAATTTTAGTCAGATAATAAGTCTTAAAGAGGAGGTTAGCTCATTATGAGTAGAGATGAGGCAATTTATGCAATAGTACCAAATGAATAACCCACCAACAAGAAGCTCAAAAATTGTATGTAAAAAATAGAAGTTCTAATTTTAATTTAGAATATTTGATTTTTGCTTCTCATTATTTTCTTACTATTTACTTGGTGGGAGATTAATAGGACATAAAATTAATAAGTTGCATAATGATTAAATGTAAGTGTTATTCATTGTTAAATACAATATGGAAGATTAATAGGAAACATAAAGATGGTAGATGTTTATCTTACGATGCTGTATAGTGATGAGTATAAATGTACTTAAGTTTTTTTTTGCAAATTTTTAGTAATTTTTAATTACTATTTATAAGCTATTAATAACATAACTTAATTAATTATAATCTTAGATACAAGCTTATGAACTTTTTACTAAGGAGGGTCTCACTTCAGAGAGAGTTCATGTAACAATTTACTATACACCTCTAGAAAACTCACAGATGGTACGTTAACTCATAAGTTAAAATTTTAATATTAGTTATTCCAATATTAGATATTAATAATTTTTTACTATTGATAGTGAGCCAATGAAAACTCATTTGTGGACTGACACAATGGAAGAAGTTTGCATATCATTGTAATTTTGAATTACATTCATTAATTACTCATATATGTTTTCATTGTTATATTATCAGCCATAATGTTCTAATCATTCCATTATTTGGCTATTATAGATCAATATTTGTAATGGATAGGGTTGTTATGCAAACTTGTGTTATTATGTTGGTTATCAAGTATCCATGATCGATATGTATCTTAATTTTATAGTTATTGTATTTTAACTTTTGTTGATATCTTTTGTATTTGAGTTTTCTTTACCCTCAATCTCATTGTAAATTTGAATCAAAGCAGCTTGAAATTTCTCAAAAATTGATGCTATAATTTTTTGTAACATTAATAAGCTAATGGGAAGCCTTTATACCCATTTCATCCTTTCACTTCATCATCTCTACTATGAAAATTAATTAAAAAGTACTTGTTATTAACAGCTATTAAAACTGTTGCTATTCATAATATGATATAGGTAGTTATTTATTTTCCATTATTATTGATGCATGAATTAGAATCATTATGGTGGTGATAAAGACTTTGAGGCTGTATATAACCATATCATTTGGTTTTAGTCAATTTTTTGTGTAGTATCCATTATTCCTTAAATTGTTGTTGCTGCTCCTTCCTACTAAAAATTCATTTTACAAAATAGGGATATTAGTGGTGGTTAAAACCGCAACTTTTCTAGAGCATTAGTGATTGTTTTAACGGTTAATATTTTTCTAGGAAAAAAGGAGATTTTAATTGCAAGTAAGATTTTAAAACCACTACAAAAAATATTTGCAGTGAAAAGAGAATACAACAGACATAGAATGGTTTTTAAACCACTGCAAAATAATTTTTGGTGGGTGAACTACAACGAAAGCCTATTTTTAGTGTTTTGAAAGTATATTTTAGTTGTGTTTCAAGAAGCTATTTGAACATGCTTGTCATTAGGGTAATCATTTGTACTTTCACAGATTGACTTCATAAAGGTATAAAAAATATCAGAATGTACTTGGCACCATGATATTTCTTCCACTTGAACTTATTTTAATTATTAAAATGTGTAATGCATAAAATGGAATATGCATATGTCTTGATGCTTTTTTTTAGGTTAAACCCACAAAGGGGCCTACGCGTTGATATAAAGTAAAAATTACAAGGTCCTTAAAGGGACCCTGAGCTTTTCTACCACTCATAAGAGCTACAAGCAAAAAGACAAAAAAACTAGAAGCTCAAGGTCCCTGCTACGCCAAAATACAAAAATACCTAGGTACATTCTACGGTGCACAAGTAAGAGCACCCAAATAATAGGGAAATCATCAAAAAAGGCTTTCAGCACAAGCTCCCTGGTCCAAAATTGAATATAGCAATGTCCTACAAAAAAAGAATCCTACAAAACAGAGAAGAATGCACAGCAAAAAGAGCAGACAATAGGCCAACAAAAATAGGAAAAAGAATTCCACCAATAAAGTATATTACCAGTAACCAGGCATCTACCAAAATAGCAAAAGCAGCCCCCCCCAATAAAGTATATTACCAGTAACCAGGCATATATATATTACTAAGAATTTAGTTAGATTTGGTATTACTAAGAATTTAGTTAGGTTTGGTATAACTTCTTGAGATGTGGTATGCCAATATAATTGCAAATCTAGACCCAAGTCCTATGATTTTGATGATAAAAAACATTATTGAATTATTTACTATGTTATCTCCTATTAATTTCTATTATTGCATGTACTTTTTTTTTTCTTGTGCACTAAAATTTCAGGTCCACCATATACTTGCAAAATTGATTACCTCAAGATTGGATAGAATTCTGTTAAGCGTCTGAAATACTTTGTAATTTTTTCTTTACATATTTCTACATTTCATTAGTCAAGTTATGTAATTGGTGGATACTAGACTTGGTGTTTGTACACACACATACTCAAGGGAGTGAGATAATGAGAAAATTTGAAGTATAATTTCTAAACTAATCGTATTGTACTGTCAACGATAAGAAAACCATTAAAATAGCTAATTGTGATAGTTAAAGTCAATTGAATTAGTCGTATTGTACGATCTAGACCATATAGACAATCAGTTGGAATCAAGATCCCAATCACGAATCACAATTTAGGTAATATTTTAGAATTCAAAATTTAAATTAATTGTATTGTGCGATAGGTATCACATTGTGCAATATAATTAAATCTTGCCTAAATTAATCTTGTTATTAAGGAATTATTTAAGATTTATTAACCTAGTCAGATCTTATAGGAAGATTAGACCTAATCATATTGTTCGATCGAATCTTTTGTATGGGATGATATTTTATCATCGCCAATCATACGGGATGAAAATCCAAATTGTTTGAACTAATCATACTAGACAACAAGCATAATTTATTGAGCTGATTGTACAACGCCTTATTCTTCATACAATATTGATAGGATTATTTGAACTAGTCATACCATATAATCATGGATTGTACTATATGAATAGTTGCTAGAATTACATTTTAGATCTTTCTGTGCTTACTTGTACTTATCTCTCTAATTAGACATATTTCAAGTCTTTGGCTGCTAAGTGTTATAGAGAGAGCTTGTAGAAGGGGTCTAGGAGTGCTTTGGGAAGAAAAAGGGAGAGCTTGTGTGTGAGGGAGTAGTATTAGTTGTTCACCTGGTTTCTCCAAGGAAGTGTATTATCTTATTTTCTCGAGGTGTCAGTCTAGGTTTCTTGGGTAGCTATGGGAAGAAGTTCTTCAGCTCAAAGATTGTTGAGGTTTTTTGCTTTTACTAGGAGGGTGAAAAATGAGGTTGTGGTTCTCTTCATTCACCAAGTGGGTGAAAAAGGTGGTCGTGGTTTTCAGCCATCACTAGAAGGGTAAAAAAGGAGGTCAAGGTTCTTTGCCACACTGAATTGGTTAAAAGATTATAAGGGCTTTTCGATTAGCTGTGGGGACTAAAAGAGAGTCACTAAAGGTTTAGTGCAATATAGGGATAGGAGGACTCCGGGGAGTGGACATATATCATTATTTAACCGAACCACTATAAATTTTTAGTGTGCTTATTTAAATTTCTTATTTTTTTACTTTATTTATTCCCATTTAATTTCTATGATACTTGTTTTGTAGAGTTTTGTGAAAGTTATTTTTTTGGTGTTGGTTAGACTATTATCATTATCGTTGTAACCTCCAGTAAGTCTATTTTCTTTCATATCAAGTGATAGTTTTTTCTTGTCTTTATTAATTACAAAAAAGTATAATAAATATACATTTTGTTTTAAAAGTGAGTAATAGGTTTTTGAAACTATCAAATCACCCCCACCCTCTTGGTGTGCCTAGGGGCAATTCTTTTTTGCTTAACATCCTACATCAAACTTTCATTTGTTATCAGAGTGGTACTCATATATAGTGTTTTAGAAAACTTAGAGAAAAATGATCCATGGAATATTTTGAAAATAGAAACACCACAGAAGGTTACTCAATTACACGTCCACCTCTATTTCACAACATACCACTTGATTTTGTTTTTAAAATAACACTTCTACTTTCTTGTAATCAATTGATTTTGGCAAGTTTTTTTAGTATAAAAGGGTTATACTACAGCTTCTCATTTTATTAATAGCATTAAAACTAAGCTAACATTTAATGAATAAAGCAATGAAGATAGGGATTAGCTAAAGTTAATATAAAATACTTAAATTATTTTTTATGTGCTCTTAAGTCTAAAGATTTTATGAGAGTCTCTATCTATACCACTGGCAAGGACATATGGGATAAACTTTGTATTTTATATGATGGAACAAGTGTGATCAAACAATTTGGATTTAACATTCTAATGCATAATTATAAACTCTTTTGTATAAAAATTATTTAAATCATTTCAAGCATATACACTCGGTTTACATAAATCGTGACATATCTATATGCTTTACATAGAGAGCTTTCCAACTCTGTTAAAGCAAACAAAATTCTTAGATGTTTTCCTAGTAATTATGATGTTAAGGTTACTATTATTTGTGAATCAAAGGATCTTAACGTTTTTTTTATAGATAACTTGTAGGCTCACTCATTTCCTATGAGCAAGGTATGAGTCAGAGATTACAGAATGCATGAGATAAGAAAAAAGACAAAGTGGTGGCATTGAAAGAAAATGTGTCAAAAAGTGATAGCTTTGTAGTTGAGGAAAATGATGACATTGACTTGATTACACGATAATTTAAAAACTTCCTAAGAAAAATAAAACAAAAAACATCATCAATAGTGGACAAAAGGTAAACCAAACAAAAATGGAGGAGGAGGTAACCAATTTGTACCTTATGGAAGATCATAGTCTTGATCATTCTAATCAAGAGGAGGCATATGAACTTTCTTATAATGAATTATTTGAAATTTTGATGTTAAATGTATAACCGATTGACGCAAGAAAAAAAGAAATTAATAAATGTGTCCATTAAAAGGGTGAACATTTCATTCAAACAATGAAATAATTGCCCAATTTAATCTCATATGGAAAGATTTTATGTCCATATTCTAAATATAAAAATCAAGAGCACCTATGACTAGATGATGTAATTGTTGATCTATATCATAAAGGGTTCATACATAAATATTAGTATTGGACTTCTCATCACGAGTACGAGCCACATTTTGATTGTCAATGTGGCCCATGTACAAGTTATAACATAGCTAAGGATGAAAATATATGAGCAGATCATGAGGACTTAGTTCATCATGCAACTAGAGCAAACTTCAAAAAATATTCACAAGAGTTATCACATAACGAGGCACACATTATTTAAGATTTCTTGCATGCTGCCCAACAACAAATATAGATGGGGTGAACCTCTCAATCAATGTTATCCATTGCTATTAAGATATTAAGAATCAAGGTAAAATATAATGTCCCCCATTAATATTTTAATCAAATTGATGGTCTACTTAAGGAAAACAACCTAACATATAACATAATTACTATAGATTTCTTTTGGACAAAGAAGTTGGTTTTCAAACTTTATTTGACATACATAAATATAGATTATTATGTCAAAAGATGTATGTTATACTATAAAGATGATTTATTAGATATTACATGCCTTTACTATAATGCACAAAAATTTAAAAAAAAAATCTACAATGAAAATAAAGCTGAAGGAAGTAATAGTCAATAGAATTTTTACTTACCCATAGTTCTTAGATTACAATGGTTATATGCATCAATGAGATCTGCTACACATATGAGATGTCATAGCGAACATATCTCGTAAGAAGGTGTTATTACAAATTTGTTAGAAGCAGATTCGTGGAAACACTTTGATCGTACACATCCCACCTTCGCCACAGAATGAAGAAATATATGATTAAATTTATACACAGATGGTTTTTCTCCATTTATCTTATTTTCTTCACCATACTCATGCTGGTTTGTGATACTCACCCCATATAATCTTCACCTTGATCAATCTAGGTATTCGACATGATTAGGTAAGTGACTACAGAGGATAGGATTTAAAACACCCAAGGGAAGTGAGAAAAAAAATCTTGATTTAGAGAGAGAAGGTCTGCGCTATTTCTAGAGAGAAAAATTGGTTTTCAAATTCCTAATCCACACTACTGATGGCGGTGAAGGGTCGCCGGCGTTCGATAATGGCTGGCGGTCTAAATGTGGGTCGATGTACAAATCCAACCAATTTGTTTTCATCTTGAGCTAATTTGGTTTCCTCTCCTCTAACATACTTTGATGATATTCTTGTGGTGGACGAGAAAGTTAGGTTCATGTTTGGGAAGCCGTTGATAATTAATAAAGGAGGATTGTTAAAATAGATGAAACCTATTGAAATAATAGGCAAAGGAAAGATAGTTATCAGTGATGAAGGTGTTGAGGTTCAAAATTCTATTTCTCCTCTAGATTTTGGAAAAAAATATGGATTCCATGGTTATCGATGGGTCATCTTCTAAGTCAAAACTGAATCTCAACAAACCTATGTTGGGATCAAATCGGCTTGTGGAATTTCGCAAAGAAAATGGTGAATCTATGCCTCCTAAATCCGTGTCTCAAGTTTTCCCAGAATCAAGTAACAAAGATGACATAATAGAGGTAAATGTATTCAAACAAGGTGGAGAAAAAATCAAATCATTTAAACAAAGTTTGTTTATGTGATGGAGGCGATCTAGCTAGAAGCAATTCAAATGACATTCAGCCTATAAATCCTAAGATGCCTACCAGCAATGTGTAAAAAAATGCTTGGACTAAAAAAGCTAATATTAATGTATTCAATCTGGATTTTGGAAAAGACTTTGCAAGAGAGGATGCTATAGTGAAGCTTCATTCAACAAATGAATTGGAGAATTCAAATAAACTCCGCAATCACTGGTTATCAAAGTCTTTGGGGATAACACTTCTTTTCAAATAATTAGTAAGGAGTTAAGAAGACAATGAGCACACTTTGGAAATTTTTATTTAACAATGCTTGGTTTGGGATGGGTGCTTTGTGCATTTGATGAACAAGAAGCATTGGAATCGGTCTTCTCCAATGGGCTGTGGTATGTAAAGGATAATATAAATGGGTTGGATAGATGGTCCCTATTATTCTCCCCTTTATTCTTGAAAGGTCTCTCGGCACTGGTTTGGATTAGAATGCCAAACCCACCACTTCAATGTTGGGACAAAATCAACAATTGCAGGATAGCTTCTATAGTTGGGAAACCATACATGATTGATGAAAATATGTTCCAATGGAGTAGAAGGGAATTTTCTAGAATTTGTATTCATATCAACTTAGATGGAAAGCTCCCTTTCGGCGTTTGGGTTGAAGGATGTTCAGGGAAATTCTTCCAAAGGATTGAATAGAGAAGATTCCAAACTTTTGCTTCAACTGCGGCAAAATTGGGCATCTGAAGTTTAATTGCCCTATTTTAAAGGTAGATCATTCAATTGAAGAAGCTGATAGTTCGGGCTCAAAAGACAATTCAAGCCAAGAAGTTGTATTAGAAAATCTAGCTATTCAAAATTATTCTGAATATGGACCGTGGATCCATGTGAACATTAGGAGGAATAAATCTAAAACTCAAGGAACAAGTAAAATCATTCAACTCCAAAAAAAATGTAATGCTGAAGGAACAATTCTCCAGTGAAGATTTACAAAAAAGTATAGAAATCTATTGCTGAAGACGGAGGAAACTTGAAGCTAGAAGGAAATGCTATAGATATGGATGATATAATTAAAGATCATACAGATATTCAAGTTACCTATATTCAACTAGTGGAAGAAAAAAATGATCCGGGTATATCATTTCATTATTCTATACTTTCTTGTGATGAAAATAAGTTTAAATTACATGAAGAAGAAACTGAGGAAGGAGAGTTGGTAGAATCTGATTTGGCTGCAACCCATGAAGATAACTGTGTATAAGGTTTATCGAAAAGATGTATTAAGCATGCTAAAATTCATATGGCAGCTGAGGTTGAAATTGAGAAAGGAACAGGATCTAAAAGGAAAGGACTTAAACAACTTAAAGGTTTAGGTCCTATCAAAGTTGCAAAAAGGCGTAGAAAGATGGAGGGAGATTTAAAGATAAGATGGGGAATCATTCCCCCATTTTATTATGATCTCATTCATTTGTTTTTGGAATTGTAGAGGAGCTAGAAAGAGGAGAGCTTCTCTATACATTAAGGAGTTTGTGAAAGATAATGGTATCTTGTATTTAGGATTGCTTGAAACTAAGGTTTCTTGGTTTGAGAGAAAGGAAGTAAACTTGTTAATTGGAGCGAATTGGGACTATTTTTAAGTCCCATCTTAAGGTTTATCTTGTGGAATAATGGTGTTATGGAGATCAAATTTAGCAACTTTTAAGGTCCTGGAATCATCACAGCAATTCATTATTGGGGAGCTTGATGTTTTAAACAAAGGATGTTGGAGAAATGGAGCTATATATGGCAGCAAGGATGTGTATAAAAGAAGAACTCTATGGGAAAGGTTACAACTTTATTCTTCAAAGGAGGTGTCTATGGTAATTGGAGGAGATTTTAATTATCTCCTCAATAAGGAAGATAAAAGAGGTGGAAAAAGGTTCACTTACACTATGGGAGCAAAGGAAATGGAACTTTTCCTTGCTAATAATGATCTTCATGAAGTGGGTTATGTTGGACCCAAATTCAATTGGTGCAATAATAAAACAGGTGCTGATAGAATTCTTGAAAGATTCGATAGATGTTATTTAAACTCTACAGCTTTATTCTCTCCTCACCGTGTGATGGTAAAGAACTTGGCCAAGATCGCATCGGATCATTGTCCAATTCTCTTAATCATTGTCCAAATCTCTTAACTCTTTTGGAATTTAAATTTGATTTTAAAAAAGGTTATCCTATTTGAAGACATATGGGTCTCCAACCCAGCATCTTTTGCTTTGGTGAAGATTATTTGGAAGAAGAAAGTGGTGGGCGATTATGGGCATATTTTGAATCACAAAATGAATATATCATTAAAGGCATTGTATTATTGAAGTAAGGAGAAGCATAAAAACATTATTCTGATGAAGGATTGTGCCATTAAAGAAATTTTGGACCTTCAAGAAAAAGAATGCATAGAAGGAGTGCTATCGGATGAAGATAGCTGGGTACTCAAAGGTAAGGTGGGCAAATTCAACTCTAATCTAGAACGGCTCAATACTTGGTGGAGATAGCGAGCCAAAGTTAAATGGGCTTTCGAGGGGGGTTGTAACTCCAAATTCTTTCACACTTTTGCTAGTATTAGAAGGAATTCCAACTTAATTAGTTCAATTAAAAAGGTTGATGGGTTGAATGTAGAAGATCAACATCAAATTGAAGACATTTCATTAGTTTTTTTTAGAACAAATGGAAATTCAAAAAATGCAAATAGGAAGGCTAGCCCGAACCTATTAACCGTCTGAATGAAGATAATATCTACAATTTGAGCAAAGATTTCATAATTGAAGAAATGGAAATGGTTATCAAACAAGCTGGGAATTTTACTGCTCCAGGAAATGACGGAATTACATACTCTTTTTTCAAAGGGTATTGGGACATCATCAAGGAAGATCTTTGTAATGCTTTAAAACGGTTTTTCATGTTGGGTAGCATGAACCAGAAGTGGAAAGAAATGTTAGTAGTGCTGATTCCCAAGGTATCAAATCCTAAATCTCCTACCAATTTCAAACGAATAAGTCTTTGTAATGTGGTTTACAAGGTGGCTGTAAAGATAATTGTTAATAGAATAACATCTATAATGCCAAAAGTGATCTCTGAAGAACAAACTGCATTTTTAAAAGGAAGATCCATGTCAGACCATATCTTGGTGGCTCATGAAATTTTTCATAAATTCAAGTATTCAAAATCTTCAAAAGGATTAGTTTCTTTTAAATTTGATTTGGAGCAAGCATATAACTTAATGGGTTAGCCATCATTGGAGAAGGCTTTGATGTATTTAAGTTTTCCTAATACCATATCCAATCTGATTTTGGAATGTGTAAAAAACCCAAAATTTTTATTGGTAATTAATGGGAATTACACTAGATGGATTGAGGCTAAATGTGGGTTTCAGCAAGGTTGTCCCCTAACACCATTTATGTTTATTATTTCTACCCAACTCCTATACAATGCTTTCAAACAAGAAGATGTAGAGTTTGGTGTGAGTTTAAGCCAAAATAGCCCTAAGATATCCCACTTGCTTTATGTAGACGATATCAAAATTTTCTCTGAGGCTAAGGTGAACATGGTAAAGAAGATCAAACGTATAATGGAGGACTTTTGCAGTTGGACTAGATAGAAAATAAATGCCAACAAGTCTTGCATCCTGTTTGGAAAGATGGTAAGAAGAATAAGGAAAAAATACTATTTCTCGTATTATGGGCATAAAAGGAGTCAATGAATTTCATTACCTTGGATCCAAAATAGCTCTAAGAAGGTTAGTTGGAGAAGACTTTCAATTTACTATTAAAATTGATTTGAAAATGATTAACATTTGGGGAAGTAAATTCATTTCTTTGGTTGGAAAAATAAACTTGGTTAGGTCCGTCTTGCTTTCTTACACGGTCTTTCATTGCACTCATTCCATGGTTCCTAAAGGTATACTTTGCGAGATTGATAAACTTTGTCGAAGTTTTATTTGGAACAAAATGAATGGAAATTGCGACCTCCATTACGTTAATTGGGATACCATGTGCTTACCTGTGTAATGGGGTGGGAGAGGACTTCACTCTTGCTATGAGAAAGTCGGGCCATTTAGTACTAAACTTGCATGGGTAGTTCCCTTCATCCTAGGCATTTATTGATAAAAAACATTTTTCTAGCAGATAAAATGCATTTTTTCTGGCAGATTTTGCCCACTGGTAATGGTCAATTTTCCTGTAGTTTCATTGATCTAAACTTGATATTCATATGATATAGTTTGCATAAGCACACATACTATTATCAATACACTGATAGGAAGCGTATATTGATATGTTAAAATGATCTCTAAGTTAAACAATATAAGATACACATATTCTATATTATACACTATTTGTATTATATAACATTGGTGTAATGCATGAAAGTTTGGTTATTTATAGAATAATTAAAGTTGACTAAAGAAAGATATCCTTTATGAGAGGGTGGATTGACATGTTTTTTTTTTAAATTCTAGATTTGTGGGGTTGTACAATATACAAGATAAGGAATTATAAGAAACAAGATACAAAATAGAGCATGAGTGGAGACTTTTATAAGATAACATGTGAATTAACATGACCTAATATGGTAAGATATTAGGAAACAACATAAGATTAGTTGGATGTGTTGACTTGCATTAATCTAAATATTTACATACGTGAATGATATATTGACTAAAGATAATATGAACATCCACAAGTTATATGTTACATGAACTATATGATACAAGATATGATACATGAACATGATTCATAATAGTAATGATGTAAATACATAGATGTTATACACCTTATACAAAAGATTTATTCATGCTACTTAAATAAAAAATAATATGATAGGGCATATAAATGAAATTTATGATTTTCACATGCATTATACTACCTTACATGATTCTTATGATAGTCTTACTATAGCACTATTTTTAATATATTAGAATAGAATTGAGTAAACAGTAACTAATGATTTTCATTATTATGATTCATACTAATTTACACTATTCATGTTGACCACTACTATTTATGCTAACATATTTTATATAAATATGATTCCATGATAATGATGCTCTACAATTGATTTGATTTATTACATGCATGCATATTATTCTATTTTTATATATTAGGTGTAGGGTTAGGTTATGGCAACCTACTTAGATTTTGCTCATTATGTGATTTTTCAGAATATTAAAGATGCATAAGGATCTGGTGGAGTGAAGTTGAGCAGGGTTTACAAGCTTAGGTATTTTCTTTTATTTCTTTATTTATTTTGTGGCCATGATGTATGAGAGACAAATTGACTAAACAAACAATTTAACAGCTAGTGTACATAGAATTTTTAGTGAATGTAAACATATAAATTTTGATGATGAAATGAAATTAAAAATATCTTCTACCATGTGTACAAATTTTTTTATGGATGCTTATTAGTGGCTCTGCCATATTAGAAGATTTAAAATTGTCAATTCTTCTAAGCAAGTTTTTTGAGTGTGACACACTAACCGATTTCTCTTAAGCTCCAGACAAATTATCACACCTGTAGATTCTATTATTTATATATTTTCTAGTTGAATTTTAATTATGGTTCTTTTAAGAATACTTATGGATATGTCTAGCAGTATTCCAACTCCACAAAATTTTTTCTCTTAAACAATCAACTCTAATCTAGGCTAATGGCCCTATAATAAAGCTTCAGGTTCCTTCATTTATTGAAACCACCATTGAATCCCCATGTTTATAATTTTCTCTTGTAGTTAAATCACATGCTATTACTGTGTAAGTGATCTAAATATATATCCTCTTCTATAGTGTGTATATCACCCCAATATGTACTCTTTCCAATTAAAACCCATACATATTTGTTAAGATCTCATGATGGTTTCCTACTTTGTTTTCCTATGACAACTCAATAATTTTCTACAAAATATTAATAATTTAGGGCCCATTAATGGGATTTAAAAAATAGACTCATGATTTCTATTTTATTAATGAATGCTCTATTAATTGCACTATTTTGGATCTCTTTTTTGCATCTTAAAAATCACATTTTCAATCATAATATTATATTCTCTAGCTTCTCTATTTTGTAAATCCTTTTGGATTAATCCCTCTACTGCTACAAATACTATGACATATATAGCTAATGAGCAAGTTGAAGTTGATGCTACGCAGTAATTTCAAAATTCTAAATTAGATCGTACAACTAAGGCCCTTGATAACTTTGCTCTGATTGAGGGTAATATTTCATTGGAGTTTATTCTTCTTCCTTTGTCTCCCAAAGCTGGTGCACTTCCACATCTTGCACCTCAAATGCACTAGTGCTACCTTAGTTTATATCTAGTAATATTTGATGAGAGGGTAATATCCATACGGACTATTCAGAGTATTTCAAGTATTATTTGAAACATCAAGTAAAAAAAATAAGAATAATTATTTGAAGTTCCCTCAGTACACTTGAGCTTCAATTATATTTTTAGAGTGTACATATTGATCTAAATAAGGAGAAATTATTCTGTGTGGTCACTGAACTGAATAGAAGAGAATATGGATGCGCCACAACACCTAGTTTACATAGATACATAGCACTGATACATAAGAAAAAAGTGACGTGGCACATCTTGATTCACCTCCAAAAGATGTCCGGTGACTACACAAAATAATTTCTCCTAGATAAGAAACAAATTATTGTCAGTATCTCAATTTCGATGGCATTATTTGAGTGGAGCTCTATTTTTTTTTTCTTTTTTTTTTTAATATATTTTTTCATTAAATGTTTGGGTATAAATGTTTGTGAATAAGCTATTTTTTAATTCTAAATTTAAAAATTATTTTTAAAAATAAATCTAATTGTTGTGTCATTGCTCATCATCCTATTTCTCTCACCATATAACTTATAGAATCGTTCATATTTTTTCAAGTCGAATGCAATAAATTAATGGTGATTAATTTAATATATATCTCTTTCATTGGCTAAGGATCCCATTAAACTACGATGATTATTAAACTAGTCAATATTTATAGGCTTATCTTGTGCTTTTAAGGCCCAAAATATCTCTCTCTCTCTTACCATCTCTCTCTCTCTCACTCGCTCAAAGCATACTCGAAGAATTGAAACCGAATGCATGGCAGTGGCGAAGGCCATGAATCCAATAAAATTTTGGCCTTAATGGAAGAACGGGATTCCATTTACATGTGCATTATTATAGATAGTCCTTTCTTTTTTTTTTTTTTTGGAAAAATTTAGGGCATAACACATTCTAATGATGATCAAAGGAAATACAAGTGTACAGGTAAAACAAAAATAAAATCCTACAACTAAAAGAGCTAAAAGAACAAAGACGGAAAAACTAGAAAACCCAAGGACCAAAAATTAACAGGGATGAGCCTGTCTTCCTAGACTCATAATACAATGGAAATCATGTGGTATTGGTCAACCACTCCTTTAGTTGTCGAAAGACCATCCAAAGGGAGAGGAAAGCTGGCTTCATCATCTCCCAGACCCAAAATTTTTCCAGACAGAGAACTACGGGAGGCAACAAGTCATAGCAAAAACCAAAAGAAATGCCCCACGGGGTAGAAACAAAATTGAATATCCACTAGCAGCCAATGTTGAAAATAACACCGCAAGAACTTCTCAGAAAAAAAAAATAGTAGAACAAGATCAAATTCAAAAATTGCATCTTAAAGCATGAAAAAGCTTTAACCTTTCCAACAAATTGTCACCATTCTTCCATGTGCCAATTTTCAGATAAATAGCTCTAAGAATCTTCTGAACAAGAGAACTAGCACTACCAAAAAATTGAAGTTTTCGCAGCCCTTACTAGCAGCGGTCAGAAACCCGGTGCTATAGAAGGCTATAGGCAGCGATTTTAACCGATGCTATCTAATTATTATAACTGCGGCTTTTACCACCACTAAAACCGGCATATATTCCTCCCCCGTATGCCCTAACATAGTCATTCGACCGATTTTGCTCAATCGACTGCAATATTCAGCATTCCACAACACTACCCTGCCGGTCTTGAAACTGCTACGAAATAACATTGCAGCGTATTGTAATCACGGCGGACATCCAACGGTCATAAAACCGCTGCAAATAAATTAGTGGCGGGTAAAACCGCCGGGAAAGGTTGAAATTTGTGCTGGGAAGGCCTTATTCTTTGGTAGTGTAGAGCTCAAAACAGCTTATTTTAACCATCTATTATTCCTCTCAATCCGAAGGTAATACACAGTTGCATTGAGGGAGAGAAGGAGAGCTCGTTTAAAATTGCTTGGTAGTGCTCTAAGATGGAAGAGGGCTTGAATCACATTGGGTCTTAAGAATAAGGTTGGAAGATAGGTATGGTCCTTTTGAGAACATAAAAGGAGTAGTCACATTCAAACATCATAGAAGCAACATATTCTCTAATATTAGGACTGACAGCCTCAGGAATAGACCAAGAAGAGTTACTAATTAGTCTCAAAGCCTAGTTTTTTTAGTGTGAAAAAATTGCTTAGAGGGAGCTTGAATTTAACTGCTAGTGTTTCCCCCAAGCACCAATGATCACACAAAATAGCAATAGGGCTGTTAGAGTTTATATGAAATTTTAAATTCTTTTTAACCATGGAAGAAGTGGAGCAAATGGATTTCGAGAAGGAAGTGGTAACTGATTGGAGAGGTCTCCAAGGCAATGTATATCTGACATTAATTCGGTTGGAAAGGGGAAAATAATTGTTGTAGCATCTAAAAATAATCACATAGTTAACCGCAAATCTAGTCCTCTTAAGAGAAGGTACCCATACCATCTTTGGATAAGGGCTTACAAGTTCTAGACAACAGTATGAGGTTAAGCCTCTTAGCGTTGGTGTTACCAAAATATGAAAATTTGAAGCATAGATTCCCAATAGCTTTGGTAGTAAATTTAGTTAAAATCATGTCACGGATCCAAAAAGCCATCGTATTTGCAATTGTAAATTTGATGTGTAGAGATTTGCCTGCAAAAGAGAGCAAAAAATGCCTTTCAATTGGAGAGGAGGTTCATAATTTTATCTACCAAAGGAGTAAAATCTGAAACGTTAGTTCTACCTATTGAACTAGATAGTCCTAAAAGTATGAAATTTTGGAAGATATGCTAGGAATTTAGAGAGATAAGGCAATCTCATTGGGATCATGAGTAATTGGGGAAATGATCAAGGAGCTCTTTGGAAGGTTAAGCTGCAGACTAGAGTTACTAGAAAAAGTATAGAGAATACTCATGCAAAAATTGAAATAGTTGTTTTTAGCTTTAGTAAATATAAGCAAGTCATCTACATAGAAAGATGAGAGAGTTGAAAGTCGGCCCATTTAAAGCCTTCAAAGGTGCCAGTAGAAGAAGTAAAGTCAATTAAGCAAAACAAGGCATCATTGATAATGCATAAGAGATACGAGCTCAGTGGAGAGCCTTGCCTAATAACAGATGTGGTGGCTAGGATAATATTAAGAACCTGTACGTGGCTCTGTACCTACAGGTTAACTACTAATTTTCTCTTACACGCTTTTCTTAGTGAGGTTGGGTATGAAGAAAATACGTCTGTGGTATCCTCGTCAGAGGACATCTATCATACGCATTTTTCTTAGAATGGAGGGAAGGTCCAGTTTCCCATAGTTTTCCACTAAACGGGGGGGATGCCGGGAGGCTGCCAAAATTTTGGATAAATGTAAGATTGCATTTAGACCTGGTTTAAAGTCAAGTGAACAAGATCTTGGACTCAAATAAATATTGGACTTGAGGACCTAAACTTGAATACAATTTGAATGACAAATAAGAGGTCAAACCCAAATAAAATAAGAACAAACTGGAGCTAAATTAAAATAAATTTGAACATACAACTAAATTTTCAAGGACTTGAAAAGAATTTGAACAAGCACTTGAACTCAGACTATAAAACATTAAGTGGGACTTGTAAACTCAATGAATACAAGTCTAAATGAAACTGAACTTGGAATTAAACGTATACAAAGAACAAAGCTTGAATAATTTATGATGGAACTTAAACTACAAGAATATTCGTACGGTTAATAGTGACTTAATGTCGGAAGAAATGCTTTAATCCTTCCAAATGAATGTGACTAGAATGTAACAAATACAAATGACCGTGAGCTCTTGTAGGAAGGATATTGCAACATCTTCATAACCAACATTGAGGTACAAGAAGACACACAACAAAACCTCAATGCATAAAAATAAAGAATGTAGTAGACTCTTACAACAGTCTCTATGAGATCAAGTGCATCGTACTTGTAAGAACAATAAATAGTTACATAATGCATATGTGTGTCCTATATGCGTTATTGAGATCTCCAACATAAGCAACAATGCCTATAGATTGAGATGAAAATACTATAACTTGATAGTGGAAAACCCGCCCCTACAAACAAGTACAATCATCATACCACCTAAGATTGGTGAAAGGTGAATATGATGCAGGAACAATGGCTCCTCTATGAACAACTCCAGGAAGTCGTAGTGAATACAGAAGGCCGTCGTAAATACACACGAGCCGCTTGTGGATAATAAGAATGGGTATATCATAAGCACAACGAACCACTATAAACACAAGTACATATATCGCCTATAACAGTGGTGATAAAGATTTGTTAGTATGTCATGTACGAAGATAACTCGATGTATGAAAAAGTACACTTCTTAGAAGAATGAAGAGATGTTTGAACAAATTCAAACTAAACTTCTTGGTGTTTAAAAATTTCTTCTTGGTCCTATACTTAGGAAGAAAATAGTTTTGGTATCCACAAATATAAAAAATAACAAGTCTACTATACTAAAGATCATAGGAGTTCTTTTCAAAGCTGCGATCATTGATTTCAAAGTCCAAAAGAACCTCTTGGTGAATGAGAAAAGGGAGTTTACTTCAGAACAATGAAGTATCTCATTGCAATCAGGTGATAATGCTACATTTCACCTATATCCAAAAGAAGGAGATTTGTCAGTACACTATGAACTAGCTGTAGAAAGCAACAAGTAGTGCACGATAGTCTATTTATATAAAGTAGCACACAACTCAATCCAGAACCTGCTACCACACGCCACCGGATTTGCAACACACACATAAGCAGATAGAATGCATCTAAAAGTTATAATGCTACACCACCAAATCCGCAACATCCATGCAAGCGGATATAAGACATTCATAAATATCTCAAAATACCTCTACACATGCATTGTAATATGTATACACTTAGGTACACTAAAAGGAGGCATGTAATCAAGTGCTCGCATGGACCCTAGCAAGCATATTGAATGAACACATGTAACATCTAGGGATGCTGCATAGGTTAACAAATTTGAACCCGATCCTCTTAAGTAGGTTAATAGGAGTCGACAAGGTTGAGCAAATAATTACAAAATGCCCCAAACACTTTCATGGGCCCTAATGAGCACATTATTGGTACACACGTGACATCAAGGGATGTTATGTGGGTCAATAAGTGAATTCAAGTTGAATATAAAATCTCAACCGGAGGGGTTAATTTCAAATATTTCAAAATGCCACCCAAAGTGCAAACTCCACAAAAATTCAAAAATCCAAAGATATTTAAAAAAAATGAAAATTAACCATCAAACATCTTTAAGCAAAATTCATCCTCCATTCATAACAGTTTGTCAGAGCGTACAAATTAGAATTTACATCAGCTCACATAGAGTTAATGCCTAATCAAATATATTACTAGGATCCATTCTCAAATAATCTCCTGTCAATAAGGATGTGGTACGAGTCCTCTAATCGGCAATTTTTCCATCAAATGGCATTGCAGGATAAATGGTTATGACCCGAGGCCCTCTGAACCGAGTGGTTTTACCGCCAAATGGCACCACAAAATATCGGTTATGGCCATACCAATATGCTCCTTCATGGCATTAAATCCTTGACATATGAATCAATATGATATAATTGATAGGGCACAAAGCCCTCTGTTAGTTAAGGTGGATTCAAATTTGTGCCCTTAGATAAATATTCACCTCAGGTCTATAAGGTCCCCTTGGATGAAGCAACCCATGGATACCGACAAGAATCCTTCTATCAGGTTGGGTAGACTACCTCCTCTAACTAAGTAGACTAGGGACCATGATGGCCAAGGATGACGAAACCATGGGATATTGATTGGGTCCATCATCCATTCCCCCACCATCCACTTTAAGTGTAAGATGGTGCAAATTTTATTTTTAAATATCAATCCTTTTAAATACACCCCAAGCCCATACTACTACTATAGCTAGATAACATGTATCTCTACATATCTGATTGATGGCTATCCTTAATCAAAATTTCTCTCACATGATTAAGAGGGATAAATAATTATAGGGGCTTATGCCTATAGGAAACCAGAACTCATATCACAATGTCCTCGCAAAATAAGGGTGAAATCTCTGGGTAGAGTCTTATTTATAAACCCATCCGCCTTCCAAAATTTACCAAGGAACATATTTCATTAAAACTTCCCCCCCTCAAAAAAAAAAAATCAATCTCGCGGAGGTAGGAGCCGAATTTTTAGGACCCACATATTTTTGGCGACTCCACTGGGGACTGATTTCTCTTTCCAACTCTAGCTAGTCACTTATAGGCTATAGTAGCAAGCAAATCCATATGGACTAAAATTTTAAATTTCTTGAAAATCAATCTTTTAAATAAGATTCATCAAAAATTCAATGATCGGGGTTTTAATTCTATTTTAATTTTCCTACTTGTGTTATTTGTTCTTCATAATTTCTACATTTTGAAAGTGTGGGGTGACATATCAAATTTTAATTACTAACCCCTACCTTTTATTTTTGTAGAATGAAAATACTGGATAGCCCGATGACCGTCTAACTGGGATAATGGGCCAGGATTCAACAAGCAAATGATATCATTGAAACTGGAAACATTGGAGCCACCATCCATTTTGGTGGGCTCGAATTCTCAGCAGCTTCTGGAAGGGATGCAATCGTCCCTGTGTACGATGTAAACTCTGAAGAATCTTTTGAAAGGTCTAATTCTATAAGGATCACTATATAACATGTTTGTCTTCCACTGACATGAAGTATTACTAGGGATGTTTCCCAGGAGGAGCCTCTGTATTCAAAAGATTATCCCAGCCTCAGACCCTGACTGTAAAAAGGGTTGTTGATTGAAGGAGAATTTTTATGGTGACTGCAAACACCACTGCCCTCCTTAAAAAACCTGTTGCATATGGGAGATATGATGTTGAAGCTGTCTCATCTGGAGGAAGGCTCAATAGAAGATAAATGAGGAAGATAAATGTAGAGCTACATGCTCAACAGCTACCAGTACCAGGCCATCCCTCCAATATGCCAGCACTAGAACCAAAGATCAATATCCCCACCTAGAACAAGTTCACTAACCTGAAGTGGGTAAAGAGAAATAGCTCTTTTAGTGAGCTCAAATAATCTTTCTAGGTGCATCGACCTGAAGCCCCAACCCCTCAGAAGACAAAATAGCGGAAACACCTATCTGCCAGAGTACATAAAGTATTAAAGACAATCAAGGAGAAGGAGATAATGAAGAAGAAGATCTAAAGGCTATTGATTATTGAGGATTGAAGGACCCCCTCCGAGGGATAGATTATCATCTATTATGATGGCTAAATGAAGAGGATACCAATGACAAGCTCCGCAGGAAGCACACAGGGTAAGACACTTGGACCACATGTCTAGGAATCTGCCATCGAAAGTGCCCAGCAGAAAGGCAAACAAGTTTGGAAGCCAAAGCCTCAAAAAGAAAAAAATGACAGAAGAAAGAAGTAGTTTGGGTGTGACATCCAGAGTAGTCTCCTAAGAGCTACCCCGGTAAACAAAACTCATTAGAGATGTGTCCAAAAGAAGGCCCATAATGATAACTACCATAACAACGGTCGACATCTTAGAGAGTCCTCTAGGGGATCCCATCATTCACCTACCTCAATCAGAGAAGGAGTTTATTTTGATCGCAATCTGCGGATCGAAGAAATACTTATTCCAAACTAAGAACATGAAATTCATTGGCGATGCCACTTGGAAATTCAGGTACAAAAAGAAGAAGAAGTAGAAGAATATGGCGATAAAGACACTGTCGAGATCAAGGTGGTTTGTATGGTCGGCTACATCAATGTTGAGGATGATGATGATGAAGTTGACCAACAATCACAACCATATGTGCATATTTATCGATGTTGCCATAGTGCTAAATACAGTACTAGCCGAATTGCTCACTCCTCAAAAGAAGGAGAGGAAGAAGTCGGAGAGAACCCATTCATTGGAAAAAGCATCACACTCACTGAAATGAGAAGACAAATGAGGAAATAAATACAGGAGAAAGATAAAAAAATCTCTCAGTTAAATGTTAAAATGACTGAGATGATGACTTCGATCATGGTGATGATGGAGATAATACAGAAGGCCACTTTTGATGGAGATAATGCAGAAGACCCATCATCCAAGCTATGAGCAATGTGCCAACAAATCCTTAACATCCCCAAGCACCAGAAGCCTTAGGAGTAAAAGGTGTACCTAAAGATGGCAAAGAGAAAGATGATCCGACCCACCAGTGTACTCCACAAAATGTGGTGAGCACCTCTAAACCTGTAACTGCCATGCATTTAGAAAGCTTAATTAGTGAAAAGATTAAAGCCATTGTAGCTGTTGAACAGGAAGAGAAATTGGTAGGAAAAGGTCACCTGTGCCGAGTAGAGTACAACCAGGAGCTATATCCAAAGGGATATTTTGTACCCAAATTTAATATTTTCGATGGAATAAAAATCCCAGACAACACCTGGCGCAGTTCAAAGCTACATATGATAATACTAGAGGTAATGGTGCTATGTTATTCTGAAAATTAATGAGTAGCTTAGGTGGAACTATTTTCAAATTGTATGTTGAGTTCCCAAATGATTCTCTAAAGACATTTTTGAAATTAGAAGCTTCATTTGTAAAAAAGTTATCTAGTGCAACTGAGAAGACTACCATCGCTAATCTCACTCTAGATAAAAGGAGAAATGATGAGTTAGTGATGAGGTATATAACACGTTGGTGTAATCTCAGGATGAAGCGCGAGCAACAACTGGAAGAAGAACATAAAGTTTAATTATTGATAGGGAACATTAATAATAAAATGCAACCCTTCTTATGCATGAATTCAATTACTACATTCCAAGATCTGTTTGATAGTATGACAAAGTTTGAAAAGTTAAACTTATAAAAATCTGAAAGCCTCTCTAATAGACCCAAAAAGGATAAGACACTTAACGCTAGGAAGAATGAGATTTACTCCACATTCCCTCCCAGACTTGATAAAGGCAAAAGGGCAGTATGTAATGTAGACAAAAGAAAGAAGCCAATGTAGTATGAAGAAAAATGAAAATAGGCTTATAATCTTAATCCTCAACCAAAGCTACTTTTTGAAGGTAATGATAAACCTCGAGCCTTTCCTGATGGAAGAGAGCGCCAGAGGAAATAATGGGAATGTGTGATAAAACATTCCCCTCCCTCAACGAGAAGATGAATAAAGAATATTCATTTAGAGGGATAGTGTCGCTAAACTATTCAGGCAAGCACTCAAGGCCGGTATGGAACTACCAGAATGTAAAAGACCTAAAGAGTCCAAACATAGTGGCGACCAAATTTTTTGCCCTTATCATCGGGTAATTAGCCATGTGATTGAAGATTGCTATGTCTTTAAAGACTGGTTAGATAAAAAGTACAAAAGTGGAGAGTTGACACTATCTGATAATATGTTAGTTCATCCTAGAAAGGAGTCTTCCCATGTAGTCATGTTCTCCTCCGTACTCTTGCCTAAAGAAATAACAACAAAAGAACCTATATAGGAGGAGCAATGGGAAACCATAGTCTCCAAGAAGATAATAAAAATGCTGAAATAACTAGAAGGAGTTTCGAGTGTCAAGCGGAAGTCTCCTATTGAGCCAGTATTGAATTTAAAGTGGTTGCCTGCGTCATGTGTATCCACCTCTAAATGGCAATTTAGCCAACTAGCTCAACAAAGTCTTATAAGTCAAACTCAAAGGCTTCCAAGAAGAAAGTAAAATTGAAGAAACCTATAAAGATGAAGTCTGCAACTCAAAAGGCCATTGACAGTTCTGGAAAATATTACCAGACTATTAGGAGGCCTATTAAGCTCGATAATTTCATGAAAGAGATCAAAATAAATAAAAAGGAAGAAAAAAGTTGGGGATAAATCCCTTCCTACGGAGATATGTTGAGTCATCTTTGCGACATCAAAAATATTAGATATGGAGAAATATGCTGAAGAAACGGCCCTTGAGTTTTGTCTAATGGTGTCATCATTGGAATACCATTTAGAAGAGGATCCAAATTTTCTAAATGATGAAGATTTAGACCCAAGCATAGCATCGAAATTGGAGTAGGTGAAACTAGGGGATGATTTTGAGTCTAAAGATGAATATCTAGACGTGACGATGGCTGACTCGAAGGAAAACACTCCATTAAATAGGTTTGAATCGGACGAGGTGGCCCATGTGCAGTTAAGAAGTGGCAAGGTACTGCCACCTCCACCAAAGAAGGGGGTTCCTAATAAAGATATGGGGAAGAACATAATTATCAATAAAGATATTATCCCCGAAGACTCCAAGAAGAAAAAGGCTTCAATTAAGAGGATAAATTACAATATCTTATCCCATTTAAGGAAGATCCCCGCACAACTCAGTATATATGACGCCCTCGTGATGTCTAAAGACCTTCAGGGGACTTTAATCTAAGCTCTCAAAGACCCCGAAAGATATGAGGTATATTTTGTTGAATGCAACTTAATTAAGGACTTGCAAGCTCGGAATGAGCCAATCATTACTTTTGCTGAGGATGATCTGATGCTTAGAACGGCAAATCATAACCTCCCTCTATATGTTACGGCAGAGAGTGATGGTATGATGATCAACCAAATTTTGATCGATCCTGGATCTTCTATAAATCTCATGAGTTTAAAGGCATTGAGATTATTGTTCCTCGATATGGAGAATATTGGCCAAGATAAGTTAATGGTACGTAGCTTCAATGAGAAAGGGCAGAAAACCCTTGGGTCATTTATGCTCCCTCTTATATTTCGCAAACTTTATATAGAAGCTAAATTCCATATAATTATTGTGGAAACTTCATTCAAAGCATTACTGGATCGCCCCTAGCTATATGAATACAGCATTGTCCCGCCAATGTTACACCAGTGCATGAAATATCTCAGGGAAAGAGAAGAATTTAGAATCTATGGTGTCATATAGCCCTTTGCAGTACACAAAGTAATGATATACGAAGATGCCATGTACTTCGTGACATAGAAGCAAAAGCCTTCGAGTTCTCATGAGGCTAAAGCATCAAACTCAAAGGCTACAAAGAAACCTATGTAGGAAGGTGACAAAAAGCGTGCTGGGAGAAAGAAGGCA
The DNA here is from genome assembly GCA_022539455.1 of Dendrobium nobile. Lineage (NCBI taxonomy): Eukaryota > Viridiplantae > Streptophyta > Magnoliopsida > Asparagales > Orchidaceae > Dendrobium > Dendrobium nobile. Next base: position 22,480,815 of record CM039736.1, on the reverse strand, counting down.
ATGTCATCTCTTTCCAAATCAACAACCTTTCCCAAAGAAAGGAAGTATATATCTCTCCTTAGGAGTGACACAGATGAAAGTGATGCCACCCCTACAAAATCCTGAAGGGTATTCAGTATATGACCAAGTGGAGTAGGGAGGTTGAATTTTTAAATGATGATTACGACTATAACTTTATCTATATAAACATAGTACAGGATGTGTTCTCTAGAAAAATAAATAGCTTGTCGATCTTAGATAGCATACTCTTAGTCATGTGTACTCCCCTACAACACTTCAAAGAAATCATTTTGAGCAAGGCGTATAAGATTGAAGAACTCACCACCCTTTATCTGTCTCCTCTTAAGAAGGGGACTATGTCAGGGAATGTACTATGTTTTACGGGAAAGTGTGAAGAAGAGAATTATGATTGGTGTTGCATGCTCCTCAATTCAGAAGAGTTATTTCCTATGAGGCTACCTAGGTTTAATATCAAAGGTATTCAAAGAATGTTATGAAAAAAAAATTAATGTTCCTACCACTATACCATAACTTTATACATGCCTGGGCCTCTAGTATGGAAGGAATCCACATCCACTATGATAGAAGGATATAGTTGCGTACAAAGGTATCAGATTCATCAAGTGAAAATACCTTCAGAACGAGACTTGCCAGGCAATCGATTTGAGAGAATAAAATTCGATAATGATGATGATGATATATATGAAGCTAATGTTCATGATAACCAACCTGTAGAAGCTATGCCTATAATAAAATAACTGGAAGATGTGGACAGGCTGCTACGATGGATGAGCTAAGGGAAGTCAACTTGGAAACTGAGGAAGACCCTCGCCCAACCTTCATTAGCTCTCTTCTACCAGAAGAGCAAGTAGAAGAAATGAAGAAGCTTGTATATGAATTCAGGTACTACTTTGCCTAGACATATGCTGAGATGTCTTGCTTATCCCCTGACGTAGCAGTTCATAGATTTGCCATCAAATCTAACACATCATTCATCAAGAAAGCTCCAAAGAGAATGAGATTAGAGATTGAAGAACATGTGATTATAGAGACAAAGAAGATTATAGAGATAGGCTTCATCCAAGAAGAAAAATATACTAATTGGATCACCAATGTAGTCCCTATAAAAAAGAAGAATAGCCAGATTCGTATCTGCATCGACTTCAAGAACCTTAATAAGGCTTGCCCAAAATTTGACTTTCCACTCCCGATATCAGATCTTCTAGTTGACAACACTTCCAACTATGATATGTTCTTTTTATGGACTGATCCTCAGGCTACAACCAAATTAAAATGGTGCATGAAGATGAAAACTATACATCATTCAGAATACTTATAGGCATATTTTGCTACACAATCATGCCCTTCAGCCTGAAGAACACTAGCGCCATAAGCCAACAGGCGATGACTCATATATTTAATGATTTAATTGATCAAAACGTCAAATACTACATAGATAATTTGGTTATTAAGAGCATGGACCAAAAAGAGAACCTAGATGAGTTTAGAATAGTGTTTGAGAGGATAAAAAAATATGATCTGAAGATGAATCCTCTCAAGTGTGCATTTGGGGTATCCTCAAGGAAATATCTAGGATACATTATTCACCATCGAGGAATTAAAGTCGACCCCAATAATATCAAGGCGATTATGGAGATGCCACCTCTAAGGAACCTTCAACAACTCCTCTCCCTACAAGGATAACTGTCTTTCATTCAGCATTTCATATCAAAATTGTCAGGTAGGTGCCAACCATTTTCAAAGTTGATGAAAAAGGATGTACATTTTAAATGGGATGAAGAGTGTCAGGAAGTATTTGATAGCATTATGAGATATTTGTTAAACCCTCCTATCCTTTCGGTGTAAATTCGAGGGAAGCCTCTTATACTATAATCGGCAGCACTAGAAGAGTCCCTCGGAGTGTTATTAGCCCAACATAATGAAGAAGGAAAGGAGAATGTTCTCTACTACATCAGTCGAAGGTTGATAGGTGTGGAAATATGCTACTCTTTAATCGAGAAGCATTATTTTTCCCTGATTTCTGCAGTTTAGAAACTCTGCCACTATATGCTATCTCATAAAATTACCTTGATGTTAAAGATCGATACACTAAAGTTTTTGATGATAAGACTAGTGTTGACAGGTCATTTAGCTAGGTGGGTAGTGATACTTCTACAATTTGATATCACATATGTTCTGCAAAAGGTAGTAAAAGGGCAAGTGTTGGCATATTTTCTTGTTGCATATCCTAAACCTAGAGATTTACTGCTCAATTATAATTTGCCTGACAAGTAGATTATGAATTTTGAAGAGGAGGAGATGCTACAAGTATGGAAAATATACTTCGATGGAGCATCATCGATTAAGTGTACTCGGCCTCCAAATCTAGAAAAACTCAAGCTGGAATTGGTCTCATCTTTTTAGCACCTGAAGGAGGCATAATGAGATTTTCCTTCAGCTTGACTGAACCTCGGACAAACAATGAGACCAAATATGAAGCTTTAATAGAAAGATTGGAGATTGCAATCGATGTTAGAATTCAAAACCTCTAAATCTTTGGTGATTCTTAACTTGTTATAAATCAAGTATTGGGAGTTTACAACATCACCAAGTTCGAGTTGGCCAGATATTATCGGTGAGTTCTTGAGCTTATTAAGCAAATTCTGATTGTCAAATTAGCTCAAAGTCTTTGAGGTTAGAATAGAAAAATTGATTAGCTTACTAGATTAGCTAAAGAAATATCAAATATGGTTGTTGAATGACCTATAATAATTATGGTGCACAATCGTTAGGTCTTAGAGCCAGCATTGTTATAATTCCCGCAAGCAGAGGGAACATCAAGTTCAAGCCATCATGATGCAACTCCGATTGATCCTCAACCTTCCCAACCAGTTGATCTTGAAGACCATCCTGAAGAATAGCATGCTCCAAAGAAAAGATGTAAGGCTTGTTAAGCTTCAGAATCATGGTGGCATTACCTAGATGTTAAAGAAGAAAATGACTGGATGTAGCCTTATATTGACTATTTCAAAGAAAGTAAACTACTAACAGACAAGTCATTAGCTACTCAAATTAGGAAGAAAGCATTATGATATGCATTTATCAATAACACACTGTATCAGTATGCCTTCGATCAAATATGGCTAAGGTGCCTAAGGACTCGAGAAGCTACTAAGGTGGTGGTAGAAGTTCATGAAGGATTTTGTGGAGCATATTAGTAAGGTCCCATAATGGTCGCTAAAATCAAGAGAATGGGTTGTTATTGGTCGACAATGGTGAGAGATTATATTGACCATGCTAAGAGGTGATATGAATGTCAGGTTCCCGATAATGTCATACATCAACCACCAAATCCTCTACACCCAACGGTAGCATCTTGGGCATTTGAGTGTTGGGGTACATATATAATTGAGCTAATAGATCAATCATTATCAGTGGGATACCATTTTATTCTAGTAGCAACTGATTACTTCTCCAAGTGGGCAGAGGTTGATAGATTCAGAGACATCATATTCGAGCATGTGATTAATTTCCTTACCCACAATATTATCTACAGATTTGGTGTGCCACACAGCATAATCTCAGATAAAGTTACTACATTCAGAAGTACAAAAATTTCTAAGTTTGTTGATCAGCACAAAATTGATTGGTGGTATTCATCAATATACAACCTAAGAGAAAATGGCTTGGCGGAGGCCTTCAACTAGATGTTGGTGAAATTATAGAAGAAGATCCTCACAAAGAATAAAAGAGAGTGCATACAAAGATGGTAGAAGAATTATGGGTTTATCGCAAAACTTATAAAATTCTAACCAAAGCCACTACTTACTCACTAATGTTTGGAGTTGAAGCAGTGTTGCCACTAGAAGTTAAACTCCCATCTCTTTGAGTTACAATCCAAAATGAGCTAACTCAGGAATAAAATGATCGGTTAAGGATGGAGGAGCTTGATGTACTCGATGAAGTTAGGTTGTAAGCTCAATAGAACTTGAAAATTTATCAAGCAAGGATGACAAAATCCTTTGATCAGATGGTGCATCCTCGATCTTTTTAATAAGGGGAATTAATCCTAGTGTAGAGAAAGCCAATCATCCCCCGTAAAAAATTTGGTGGAAAATTCGTATCTAATTAGGAAGGGCCTTTCATCATCAAAAGGAGTACCAGAGAAAATCTTATTAACTCATCAATCTGAATTGTCAATGGCCCTTGCCACTGATCAATGGCCGATACTTAAAGAAATACTACGCTTAAAATTACCAGAGAAATGTCATGTTTAATATGTTATATTTTTGTACATGTTTATAAGCATATACATTTCATATTTTAAAATTCTCCTGTGTTATGAGAATGTATTTCAAAATCCCCCATTAGACTGGGGGCATTTTAAATATTTATTTGGGTTGACACCATGCTATGCGCTGAGATTCCCAAATAAATATTAAAATTCTCAAAATTTCAAATTTATTCTATTCTAAAATATCCCTATGAGATAATGGGCATTTCAAATATTTATTCGAGTAGACATCATGCTGCATACCGAAATCTTTGAATAACTATTTAAAATTATCAATTTAAATATTCTTTATGTTGAAAAATACAGTGACTTTTTCCCAAAGTATATGCAGGAGATCTTTCAAAAACTCAAGACATCACCTTCGCCAACATATAAACATTCAAAAGTTGAGAAAGAGAATTTTGTGCCTACACACTCAAATAAATTGATCCATAACAACTTGGGGTCTTTCAACAGCCTGAAACTTAAGGTTTGAATGGATGTAAGAGGTCGGATCCAATAAGCCCAAATATGGCCGGATCGCTTGCAGCTTTGCTACTCAATAAGCCATAAGAAAGGCCGTAGTAGTAGAAACCCCACTTCGTCAACCTGTTAGTAGGGACTGTAGGAAGAATGAAGGCCAAGTTGACTCAACAGTTCAAGTGATCGTAGTATAACAAATTCCCCTAATTAACTGGAGAATCAAAGTTCCAATGGGAAGATGAGTCTCGAACAACCACCGAATGTACGTAGTCTCCAAATCTTCAACCACAAAGGATGACTCTAAATCTATAAACTACAGTAAAATTAGCATTCGGGAATGTATTCCCCGTAGCTCAAGTCTGAAGCCTAAAAAGGTGCAAGGGGTCAGATCCAATTAGTTCAAATATGGCTGGATTACTTGCAGCTCCATCTACTCAATAAGCCATAAGAAAGGCCATAGTAGAGGAACCCCCATTTTAGCAACTAGATGATGAAGAGCTATCAAATCCTAGATCTCCTAATCTGATGAACTCAAGTGACTCAGATTAAAGTCTCCTCAAGTGATTAAGGATCAAAAATACTACCTATGTTTGGTACTATCAATCAAGTCCAAAACTTATAAATCCTTCAACAAATTCGCAAAGCATAAAGCAATGATGGAAGGAATTCTTCTTCAACAAGTCCTCTAAAGCACAAAGCAAAGGACCAAAGAAAATATCCCAATTTTCATAAAATTTTTATGGTTGAACTAAAAGAATACATCACCAATAAGTCTATTATGCATAAAGCTTTATATCGTTGACTTCTCTCCACCGACCCAATATAAACATAAAAGATTTAGGTCACTGCATCTATCCCTTCATCAAGTCCACTAAAGTTAAAAGCAATGGGCAAAAGGCATACAAATCTTTTAACAAGTTACTAAAGAAAAATTAGATAACCCCTCACCAAGTTTACCACTCAGAACACTAATAAGAAGGAATCAAAATCTCAGGCTTAAGCCAAAGCCGTGGAATGAGCACATTGGATGATATCTATAAATGTCCCTAAAAATTGTGGGCATTTTAAATATTTATTTGGGTCAACATCATGCCGCATGTTGAGATCCCTAAATAAATATTTAAATTTTTCCAAATTACAAGAAGATGATAGAAGAATGTTGAGCATATACAAAAAGGCTATAAACTAAAGTGATCGTGGTGATTAAAGAGAATAAATGGTGGTGATGCTATCCACCATTGTCAATCTACAAAGCCATTCTCTAGGGACCTAAATACAAAGTACTATATCACTATCCTAGAGGTCCCTACTGGACTAAAGTTATTATATAAACCATTTATAGATACATCTAAAAGAGTCATGAAGAAAGAAGATATTTTAACCTCATAGGATACCCAACCTCAGAATCAAGAATCTTTAAAGCCTTTCTAGCTTTATTATAAATATGTCATGCTAAATATACCTACAACTTCGGGTTTTAATTCTGATAATATACTCATAGGATTGGGTTGTAATCATTGATATTTTAACCCTTATACATAAAATAATTAATATACCAAAGAACAAGCCCTAATTCCCTATGGAGTTACATGAATCAATTTTTGATGTCATAGGTCAAAATTTGATATATGAAATTAGGGTGATCAATTAAATCCCTTAGAGAATTCTAATTGACATGGAAAATTTTTTAAGTGTGTAATTCATATTGAAATACCTTCCATCTCAATTTCACCTCATTGTGAATTATATTTTATAAATAATTCCTACGATACCCTATAGGGTATTCTTGAAATTTCATTTAAACCATTTATAATTAGGGTTGTAATTTATAGTGCTTTTGAAGAATTTTTAAAATTGAATATATAAAGCCTTATATCTTATTGAATATATTTGTTTTTCCAATGGTTCAATGAGTTTCTATGAATTTATTTAATGGAATTACACAGTTAATCAATGATTTACTTGTGGCATGCTTTGATTTATAAGCTAATGATTGTTGGATAGGAAATAAATCAAAGGATAGGAACATATCTATTTATTATTGATGATACATATTGATGGATCAAATTTCACCTTTAGCATCCTACACATTATTGACCGGTGTCCCAATATAAAAAAATACCATACCTTCTCTGCTGAAGCCATCCCGTTCGCACGTCAAGCCGTCTGTTCTCACAATGTACACATTTGTGACCTCCTCCCATGTTACACAACCCGCTCGTATTGATAAAAAGGGAATGGAATGAGGCCTTTATCCATCTCTCTCATGCTCTACCATTCTCACCTCCCTCTCTCGCATGCTTCTTCTAGTTCAACTTCAGTGCGTCGTAGGAGGTATAGAGATTGCAGGCACTGCTACTTCAGTTTTTTCATTGCAGTTTGTCTTCGCACGTCCAATGACTTCCCCCCCTGTGGGATTGGAGGTTACAACATTTTTTTTTATAGCAAGGAAGGGAGCTCGCTTGTGAGAATATAACTTTCTCCCAATCGGGCACTTTATTGGCTTCTTCATTGATGTTGGACTCCGCCCCAGCGATGACTTCCCCTTCCATGTCGAATCGGAAGTTTGATAATTTGATTGGAGGAAAAAATGGGATCCATGGCTGTGAAGATAACTTTCTCTCAATCATGTGCTTCTTCGCCCCCTTTCCAATTGTTTGAGTTTGCTTCTCCAACGACCCTCCCTTCCTGTCTGATTGCAAGAAAGAATGGAAACTCGCTTGCTGTGAAGGTAATTTCTGCCTTTTCGCACTCTTCTTCGACTAAATCTCGTATGTTTGCCAAACCAGAGAGGAAGGAGAGAGGGATTAGGTAGTTTTAATTAAAATTAATTCTAATTAATTTTAATTATAATTATTTAATCAATTATAGTTATTATAATTAATTATACTTAAATCATTATAATTAATATTTTTAGTATAATTAATTTAATTAAAATTAACTACTTTAATTAATTCTAAATAAATATAATTAATTAAGGATGATTATAATTAATATTTAATTATAATTAATGTTAAAAGGGAAAGAGAAGCAAAAATAAAATCTCTATTACCTTAACATGCGTGTCGAGTCGGCAAACCACCTATACACGCTTTACTTAGTGTGGTAAAAGGAAACCCGGTGCGACACCAATGATGAGGTAGATGAGCGACCCTTAAAGCCTAAAATCCTATCCTCGATGTGTGTGACGAGCCGGTCAACCATTTATACATGCTTTTCTTAGCGTGGTTGGAGGGAACCCAGTGCGACACATATGATGAGGCAAGCCTAGTGCACACTTTTTTTAGCGTGGCTAGGATAATCATAAGTACTATTATGCGACTCTATACCTGTAAGGAAATAACTACTTTTTTCTTCCAACATGTACCTGTTAAAGACCCATACACGCTTTTCTTAATGTGGTGGGGGATGAAGAAAATACAGCCACAGTAACCTCGTCTGAGGACACCTATAATACATGCTTTTCTTAGCATGGGGGGAATGCCCAGTTTCCCATAGTTTTTCCCTAAATAGGGGAGATGCCAGGAGGCTACAAAAATTTTGAGTAAATATAAAACAACATTTGGAACTTGTTTGAACTCAATAGAATAATAACTTGGACTTAAATGAATAGTGGACTTGAGGACCTGAATTTGAATGAAATCTAAAGTACGAATAAGAGGTCAAACCCAAAAAAAATAAGATCAAAATGGAGCTAAATTCAAATCAATTTGAACATACAAATGAACTTGTAAGGACTTTAGAAGATTTTGAACAAGCATTTGAACTCATACTTGAACTCGAACTATACAACATTAAGTGAGACTTGTAAACTCGATGAACTCAAGCCTAAATGAAATTGAACTTGGAATCAAACATATATAAAAACAAAGCTTGAATCATTTACGAGAGAACTCAAACTACAAGAACATTCGTATGGTCAATAGTGACTCAATCTCAGATGAAATGCATTAATCCTTGCAAATGAATGTGACTAATATGTGAAAAATACAAACAATTGTGAGCTCTTGTTGGAAGGATATTGCAACATCCTCATAACCAACATCGAGGTACAAGAAGGCACACTACAAAACCTCAATGCATACAAACAAAGAATGTAGTGGACTCTTATAACAGTCTCTATGAGATCAGGAGCACCATACATGCAAGAACAATAAATGGTTGCATAATGTATATATGTGTCCTATATGCACTTTTGATATCTCCAACACAAGAAATAATGCCTGTAGATTGAGATGGAAATACTAGCACTTGATAGTGGAAAACCATCCCATACAAACAAGTAATTTATCATACCACTTGAGATTAGTGATAGGTGAATATAATGCTGGAACAATGGCTCCTCTATGAACACCTTCAGGGAGTCATAGTGAATATAGTGGGACCCCATAAATACACATGAGCAACTTGTAGATAACAATAGTGGGTATATAATAAGCACAACAAACCACTGTGAACACAAGTATAGATATCACCTACAATAGCAGTGATTGGGATTTGTGAGTACGTCAGGTATGAAGATAACTCGATGCATAAAAAAGGACACCTCTTGGAAGAATGAAGAGTTATTTAAACAAATTCAAACTAAACTTCCTGTTGTTCCAAAATTTCTTCGTGGTCCTACACTTAGGAAGAAAATAGTTTTGGTATCCCCAAACACCGAAAATAAAAAGTCTACTGCATAGAAGATCTTAAATAGAGTTTTTTTCAAAGCAACGGTCATTGATTTCAAAGTCCAGAAGAACCTCCTGGTGAATGATAAAATGGAGTTTACATCACAACAATGAAGTATCTCATTGCAATCAGGTGATAATGTTATGATTCACCTGTATCCAAAAGTAGGAGATTCATTAGTGCACTATGATCCAACTATATAAAGTAACAAGTAGTACCTGACAGTCCACCTGTATAAAGCAGCACACAACTCAATCCAGAAGCTACTACCACATGCCACCGAATCTACAACACACACGTAAGCAGACAGAAATCTTCTTTAAGTTATAGTGCTATGCCATCGGATCCGAAACATGCGTACAAACAGACAGAAGACATTTATAAATATTTTAAAATACCCCTAAACGCCCACATGGGCCTTAGTGTGTGTGTTATTGGTACACACATGATGTCTAGGAATGATGTGTGGGTCAATAAGTGAATTCAAGGTTGATCCTGATCCTTCTATGTGGATCAAAAGGAGTCGATAGGATTTGAACCATCAAATAAATATACGGTTGTGGCAATTGGTATATTTGTTTTAATATGTTCATATTAGGTATTTAAGGCCTATAATCAAGAGAATTTACTAATAAAGGCACAATGCCTATGAGAAATCCGATGCTCGATCAACAGCATGGTCAATTGATAAGGTTCAGTCTGTAAATGAAAATAACCCCTAGATGATGGCCGTGTTGAATGTAGTTCTCAACCGGAGGGGTTAATTTGAAATATTTCAAAATGCCCTTAAACTTTCACAAAATTCAAATATTTTCAAGTGACTTAAAAGTCACCCCAATGATGACCATCTTTAATATAAAATCTGAACATGAGGGGTAAATTTCAAATATTTCAAAATGCAAACCAAAGTCCAAACTCCACAAAAATTCAAAAATCTAAAGATATTTAGAAAAATGAAAATTAACCTTCAAATCACTTGAAGTAAAATTTATCCACCCTTCATAATAGTTTGCCTAGGTGGACAAATTAGAATTTACTTCAGTTCACATAGAGCTAACGCCTAGTTAAAAATATTTCTATGATCCATTCTCAAATTATCTCCTGCTAATAAGGACAAGGTACGTGTGATCGAATTGACATTTTTTCTATGAAATGGCACCGCAGGATAAATGGTTATGACCCGGGTCCCTCTGAACTGAGTGATTTTGCCGCCAAATGTTACCACAAAATATCGATTATGGTCAGAGCCAATACGCTCCTTAGTGGCATCAAATCATTGAGATATGAATCAATAAGATATAATTGATAGGGCACAAATCCCTCTATTAGATAAGGTGGATTCAAATTAGTCCCCTTAGACAAATATTCCCCCAAGGTCTACAAGGTCCCCTTGGATGAAGCAACCCATGGCTGCCGACAAGGATCCTTCTATCAAGTTGGGTCAACTACCTTCTTTGACTAGGTAGACCAGGGACCACAATGGCCTTAGATAAAGGAACCATGGGATCTTGATCGGGTCCAACATCCATTCCCCTACCATCCACTTTAAGTGCAAGATGGTGCAATTTCTATTTTTAAATATCAATCCTTTTAAATACATCCCAAGCCCATACTGCTACTATAACTAGATAACACGTATCTCTACATATTTTATTGAATACTAGCCTTAATCGAAAGTTCTCTCTCATAATTATGTGGGGTAATTAACTGTAGGGGCTTACTCCTATAGGAAATTATAACTCAGATAAAAAAGTCCTCACAAAATGAGGACAAAATCTCTGGGTAGTGTCTTATCTACAAAGCCATATGCCTTCCAAAATTTACCTCGGAACTTATTTTTTTAAAACTCCCCTTCCTTAAAAAAAGAAAAAGCATCAGTCGGGTGGAGGCCGGGGCCAAATTTTTGGAGTCCATACACATTTTCTCATATGTGACCACATTCTAGCTAGATTTAGAAGATCATCCAAATAGTTTCCATTCAAATTTCTCAGAGAGTATCATCTGACTATGAACATTTAATCCAATAATCAGAACTAATTTAATTGAAGTTTCTTTTCACACTTATGGAAAACATATTTAAGCTGGAGCTAGGGATTAGAAAAAAACCTCGTAAAATGCTCCAAATACTAAGGTCTGAGTTCAGGCAACTTTGACTTAATCCTAGGAAAATTTTGCTTCATAAAGAAAGGCTTGAGGATCAATGGATTAGAATCTCACTCATGGTCATAATAGCTTCTACAAAGCTAATCAGAGATAATTACCAGAGGGGCTAAGGAGTTAGGGAAAGAGTTCTCTTACATATAAGAAACTTTTTGAAATAAATTCTCCAAGAACTCTTTAAATAAATAGTTTTATTTATACTCTATTTAGGAACACATCAAGAAAGAATTCCAACTAATTCCAGCCATATAAAGCCATGAAATAATCATGTGTAGGACAATGTGAAGCCAACGATGTTCTTGGCAGCTAGGGCTCATGTGAGCAGGTAGATAGTGTTAACACCATGGCTTTAGTTAACAATTTCTTGATTTTTGATGAGCTCTGACCACCACATTGGGTGTAGGATTAGTTAGCAGGTGTTTGAAAGGTTCTTTAGAATAATCTATGACTGAATTTGTCTTGCTGAGGTATGTATGTTCAAGATGGACGAAGATTATTAGTTTTAGTCACTTTGGGCCAGCTTATGGGCTAAACTTGCAAGGGTAGATGTAAGGGATCTTAGGCCATGTAATGCACTGGGTGTCTTGGACTAAATTTATTTACAATGAGTTTTGATACAATGGGAAGTGGTTTTAGACACTTGGGTCAAGCCATGTGGCTAGCTCAAGTGGAACCAAAAGTTGGGTCACCTAGGGTTGGTCCTTAGAGACCCAATGGAAGCCCAACGAGTTCAACTCAATTTGATGAAGCATAGGTCAATGGAATTGAAATGGATTTAAGTATTGATATATTTTGTCAGCCATTATTGACTTGGTCAACAAAGTTAAACAAATGGTTGGGGTTGAGTCAACACATTCCAAATGATATTTTGGTCTAAATGGAAATTAACCCAAAGTTTATTAAGGTCTTCTTTCATTAAATGTATGCTAGAGTGATTTTTTATTCATTTTGTCAACCTAGTTTGACATGGTCAACTAGGCTTGACCACGAGTTAAGTTTGGGGCCAACTCATACTAAAAGATGTTATGTACATGTCCGACTAAGTTTCATGCAATTGTGAAACCTTCATGTATAATTTGCAATTTTGAATGCTTAAGGGGCTTTTTGGCCAGCCATGCATTACCATGGCTTGGGTTTGGATCCAACTCATTACAAATATTATTTTTGAAGTGTTAGATTAGGTTTAGTGCAATGGCGTGGCTTGGATGCATAAAATTTATGTTTAGGGTTAAGGGCTTGATTTGGTTAACCTAGGATAACTTGGTCAATAAGTATTACCATGGCTTGGGTTCAGGTTCATTGCCTTCTGAATTATATTTGGGATACGTTCGAAGTGGTTTCAAGGTTGGGTTTGATTGATCCATGTTGATGTTTAAGGAAAATTTAGATTTAGGACTTTTATGGTTTAGAGTTTAATTTGCTTCTTGGTTAAGCATGATCCACCCAGGGTTCATTGTTGGTTCAACACATCGATACTATTTTGGGGGAGGCTTCCAAGGACAATTCCATAATATGTTATGTCTAGTGGTAAAGGCTATAAATATTTGAAGATTTTGTAGCCTTGGAAATTTTTTTTACTTTAAGGGGTTTAAGGGCTTGTAATGCTTCTAAAGTAATTTGTTTTACCCTTGGGAAATGTCTTATAAATATGCAAGTTACTAATAATAAAATTAAGGTAATTTGTTTGGGTTTTGGAATGATAAAAAATCTCCAAAAATAGGTTGTGGATCAAGGAGCTATTGGTTGTGTTTTAAACATTAGATTTTAAAGTTAGTAATTTTTGTTGGATTTGATTAATGGATTTGGTTTATATTTTATTTGACCAATGAATTGAAGGAATTTTGAATTTTAAATGTTCATATCATTGCAATCATTAATGACTATCAATGATTGAATAGATGATTAGGTGACAATCACTAGTAACTATGAACTACTAAATGTAAAGTTTAACTTTGTTTAGAGTTTTTAGTTTGATCATGATTGATTATATGATCAAATGATAATCAATTGTGACTGCAAGTAATGATTTTGAGATCAGAGATCTAATCACTATGACAAAGTATAGTGATGTATTAAATTTGAAATTTTGAATGGAGTTCAATAATTTAAGTGTGGAGATTGGTCTTTTAATTTGGAGAATTAACCTCACTAAAAAATGATGCCAACAAAGGTAAATCAAGGTATATATAAGCTCAAAATACTGTGTGAGTAATAGTAGACCAACTAACTATGTCATCCTATTGGAAACAAAGAGCTACTTGTAAATTCTTAGTTGATGGGAGGGGGATAGAAATACCAAAATTTTCCATATTGTTGCTAATCATAGAAAAGTTGCTAGTTATATCCACAAGATTTCCACTCCTAAGGGTTCCAATTTTGATTCTCCTATTTTGGTTATTGAGTCTGGGGTTAAGTATTTTGAGGTTGTGTTTAATAATTTTTTTTTTTAACTTTTTTAGATTTGGATTTTTCTTTTATTTCATTGCTTGTGTCTGAAGATGATAACAATATGCTTACTAAAATTTCATCAGAGGAGGAGATTTGGTTAATTATTAAAGAGATGAGTTCTTACCCCGTGGCCAAACCGAATGGTTTTACTACTAAATTTTTCTAAAAAAAATGGAGTCACATTAAAGAGGATTTAATTAATGTTGTTGTTGATTTCTTTAATGTTAATTCTTACCCTAAAATTTTTACATTGACTTTTATTGCTTTAATTCCCTAGATTGATGTTACTAATTTATTTAGGGATTTTCATCCTATTAGTTTAGGTTCTGTTTTCAACAAGCTCATTGCTAAGTTAATATTATCTAGATTAGCTTTAATTCTCCCTAATATCATCTCTATTGAACTAACTGGTTTTGTTAAAGGTTGTTCTTTTTTAAATAATGTTTTATTAGCACAAGAGCTTGTGTATGATTTGTAGGCTAAAATAATTAGAGGAAATATGATTTTTAAGATTGATATTACCAAAACATATGATAATCTTAATTGGGAATTTTTTTATATTATGCTTAATTTATTTGGTTTCAATAATAACTTTATTAGGATCATTAACAATAGTATTGAACACTATTTTTCTATGTTATTATCAATTGTAGGAGTCATGTTTTTTTTTTTTTTTAAATCTTCTCATGGTGTCAGGCATGGGGATCCTCTATCCCTTTCTTTGTTTATTATTGATGCTAAATTTCTTTCAAGAGATCTTAGTGAACTTTTTAAAAAATACCCTACTTTACATTATAATATTATTGGTGGTTTTTTGGTGTCACATTTAAGTTTTGCTGATGATTCATTATTTTACGTATGGATCCCAGAAAATGCTTAATATCCTATTTAAATTTCTTGATCAATTTCAAATGACTAGTGGGTTAATTTTTAATCCTCTGAAAAGTTTCTTTATCAATGCTAAATCTATAACACATCACAGAATCTCTTCCACTTAAGAAAATTTTGGTTTCTTATATAAGCAATTACCACTTAAATATTTTGGTACCCCTCTTTTTAAAGTTAAAAACATATCTCATTTATTTAGAGACATTTTTTTTAATATTCACAAAAATCTTTCTAATTGGGCCTTTAATTTCTTTTCCTTTTGGGGAAGATTACTATTAATTAAAAGTGTTATTTGTTCTATTCCTATATTTTTTTTACATTTTTAACAAATTCCTATGGGGAGCTGAAGAAGGTAAATATGCTATCTTTTGGGCATCTTGGGATTGATATTCTAGTGACTAAGAGGAAGGAATATTGGGTTTTAAGAATTCGAATGACATGGTTCTTGGTTTTTCCTACAAACTCTAGTTAAATTGAAGGTCTAAAAACAATCTTTGGTCGAAGTTTATGATTTCTAAATATTTTGTTTGTAAGCATCCTCTTAATTACTTTTTCAGAAAAGGGGATGCTTTCAATTAGAAAAGTGTTTGTTCTATTAAATGGGATGCTGAAAATTTCATTGGGCTTTGGGTGTGGGGACATCTTTTTTTGGCAAGAAAATTTGTTGGGGTTCTCCTCTATCGATAATTTCCCAATACTCATACAAGTAGTACTTCTAAAGTTGTTTATTTTATTCAAGATGGTACCTGGAATTTGAATTACCTTGCTAAGATGGTCTTGACTTTCTCACTAATCACATTTTGAAAGTGACTTTATAACTAGATCAGAAAGATTGTATTTTATTTCAAAATTCTAATGATGGGAGCTTTGTGTTCAAAACAGTTTGGCATTCTATTAGGACTTTGCAATCTAAGTCTAAGGAATTTGCAATTTAAGTATAAGATTTTCTCTTCCATTTAGCAAAAAAGTATTTCGGCTTCCTATTCTATATTAGTATGATTGTGATCCATTATATTACTGATAATTTCATTGTTAATCCTTCTTATTTTTATACTATTAGAGAGATTAAACAGTGGTTGCATGTTGTTAATTTTTCTATAACTCAAATGTATGGGGAAGGGAATGTAGTTGCTAACTTTTTAGCTGATTTGGGTTGTAACATGTGTTGATACTTTTTAATTATGAATTAGGTTGTTAGACCTAAGTTTATGTCCCAGCGATTAACCAAGGGGGGGTGAATTGGTAAATTAAAAAACTATTTTTCCTCTTAAAATTTTAAACCGATTCAAACTTTTTTAAAGAAGTTGTTGAAAAAGATTTTTAACTACAAATCAAATAGAAACAGTAAAGTAAATAAGCAGTGGAAAATAAAAAGACACAAGATTTATTGTGGTTCGATCAAACACGACCTAGATCCACTCCCTGAAGTCTCCCACTTTAGGTATTGTACTATTACCAATTAGTGTCTCTCATTTTTCCACCACAGCAAGATGGACTCTCATTTTTCCCCCACAGCAAGGCGGAGAAGCCTTCACAAAAACTCTCTTCCACCACTACCCAGTGCAGCAGAGAACCGTCATCCTTTTACACCCTCCAAGTATAGCAGAGTAGCTCCCGCTGTTCACACTCTCCAAGTGTAGGCAGAGAACCTTTCATCCTTTCACACTCTCCAAGTGTGGGCAGAGAACCCTTCGTCCTTTCACACTTCACCAAGTGTAGGCAGAGAAACTTCTCGTGTTCACACTCCTCAAGTGATTGAAAGTGATTTTTTTTTTTTGAAGAGATGAGATTTGAGTTCTAAGCCCTTTAATTTAAAGAAAAAATAAACTTTTGTACAGATGAAAAATGGTTCGTCCCATACAATTTTGGGTTCATACGTACGAAATAATCTTTGTATTGATGAACGAGTGAGTCCAAAAATGAAACAAATTTTTGTAAACACATAATTTACGAGGCATCCTTTCGTACAGACTTTTGACCAAACGATTGTACAGACGAACAGGTGTTCATTCGGGATGATCAGATATTTAAGATCATTTTAATGACAGTTTGAAACATCCCCTACATTGAATCGCCACAAGTTCATATGTACAAACTGAACATTCGTATGTATGATCAGAAATAAAGAAACAAATCTTATTCGTATAACCATATACATACATACATACGATTGAATATACATCATCCAGATGATTGTACAGACGAATGGTGATACGAAAAACTAAAAACTTCATGCAAACCATTCAAATCGATAGTTAATATGCTACACAATTCATCCCATACGAAATTAATTTTGTACCAATGATATACACTCAAAATTTCCAAGTCAACATTCAAAATCATGAATCTAGATGTCAGAGAACACAAATTAAAACAGACAAAAATTTGCAAAGTCAAACATGAACAAAACAATAAAAATAAAGAAATCATAAAATCAAAAGACACAAAACACACTGACAAAAAACACATCAATGTTGCAGAATCATTTTAATTAAGCATTCAAATCAATAACACAAAGCCTTGTTCTTAATGTACTAAAAGTATCAAAGACTAGTGGTTTTGTAAAAATGTCTGCAAGTTAATTTTCTATTGTAACATGAATGAGTTCAATTTTTCCTTTGGACACATGATCCCTTATGAAATAATGCCTGATGTCTATATGTTTGGTTCTTGAATGTTGAATAGGATTCTTAGAAATGCAAATAGCACTGGTGTTATCACAATAAATGAGAATAGTGCCTATAGTTAATCCTAAATCAATCAACTGTTGTTTCAACCAAAGTACTTATGCCACATAACTTCCTAATACAATGTATTCAGCTTTAGTAGTAGATAGGGCTACTGAATTTTGTTTTCTAATGGACCAAGAGACTAAAGAATTTCCAATGAATTGACAAGTTCCTAAAGTACTCTTTCTATCAACCCTACAACCTGCAAAGTCTGAATCTTAATAAAAAATTATTTCAAATGAAGAGCTAAACTTAGGATATCAAATTCTTATGTTCTGAGTTCCCAACAGATACCTTAAAATCCTTTTTACTGCTGTCAAATGTGATTCTTTTGGATCTGATTGAAATCTAGCATATAAACAAACACTAAACATAATATCTGGTCGGCTAGCTGTCAAGTAAAGCAATGATCCAATTATCCCTATAAATTTCTTTTGATCAACAAATTTTCCTTTAGGGTCCTTATCCAACTGAACTGAGGAACTCATAGGTGTACTAACAAGTTTAACATTTTCCATTTCATACTTTTTGAGGATGTCTTTAACATACTTTGACTGACTAAGAAATATATCCTCCTCAATTTGCTTAATGCTAAACCTAGAAAGTAACTTAAATCTCCCATTAAACTCATCTCAAATTCACTACTCATTGATTTAAAAAACTCATCACAAATATTTTTATTTGTAGATCCAAAAATGATATCATCAACATAAATTTATACAATGAGTATATCTTTTTCCAATTTTTTCAAAAAAAGAGTTGTGTCCACACTTCCTTTTTCAAAAGATTTCTCAAGTAGGAAGGTGCTCAATCTCTCATACCAAGCCCTAGGTGCCTGTTTCAATCCATATAATGCCTTTTTCAATTTGAAAACATGATTTAGGTGTTTAGAATTTTCAAAGCCTGAAGGTTGTTCTACAAAAACATCCTCTTGAATTATCCCATTTTAAAAGGCACTTTTTATGTTCATTTGATGCAATTTAAATCCTCTAAAATAGGCAAAGGCTAACAAAACCCTAATTGCTTCAAATCTAGCTACAGGGGCAAAAGTTTCCTTGAAATTAATCCTTTTAATCTTATTATACCACTTGGCTACTAATCTAGCCTTATTTCTATTAACTACTCCCGAGTCATTCATTTTATTTTTGAATACCCACTTAGTTCCAACTACACTTTGATCCTTTGGCCTTGTAGTTAAATCCCAAACTTCATTTCTTAAAAATTGATTTAACTCTCTTACATTGCTAAAATAAAAAATTCATCAAAGAGTGCTTGATCAATATTTATGGGTTATATGATAAAAATAAAGGCTGAATGATTGACTTCTTTGCTTATACCATGTCTAGTCCTAACACCCTCACTCGGATCACTAATAATCAATTCTTTTGGGTGATTTTTAAAAAATCTCAAATCTCTAGGCATTGGGATTTCTATCTCCAAGTTTTCATTCAATTTAATTTTCTTAATATTATGGTAGTCAATTTCTATCTCATCCTCTTCAACTAATGATTCTCTCAAACTTCCATATTCATAAAAAATAATATGTGTTGTCTCTTCAATTATAAAAGTTCTTTTGTTGAATACTCTATAAGACTTTCCAACACTAGAGTATCCTAGAAAAATTCCTTCATCTGATTTTGGATCAAATTTTCCGAAGGAAGATTTTCTATTATTATGTATGAGCACCTTACATAAAAAAATATGCAAATGTGACAAATTAGGTGTTCTCTCTTTTAGTAGCTCATAGGGTGTTTTATTCATATTTGATCTAACATTCACCTTATTCAGAACATAACATGCAGTGCTAACCGCTTCACCCCAAAAAAATTTAGGAAGTGAATATTCTGCCAATATTGCTCAATCAGCTTCTATAAATGTTCTATTTTTCCTTTCAACTACCCCATTCTGTTGAGGAGTTCTAGGTGATGAAAAGTTTTGATAAATACCTATTTTTTATAAAAATCCTCAAATTTTTTATTTTCAAATTCTTCTCCATAATCACTTTGAATTGTCAAAATTTCACATCCTAGTTTCCATTGAATTCATGTGAAAAAATCTCTAAATTGCTCAAAAGATTCACTTTTATTATGTAAAAATCTATCCCATGTGAATCTAAAGTAATCATCCACAATCACAAATTCATATACCTTCCCTCCTAGACTCACAGTTCCAACTGGTCCAAAAAGATCCATATGCAAAATCTCTAATGGTTTACTAGTTCTAAGATCCTTATTAGAATGAAAGGATGACTTCACCTATTTTCCTAATTAACATGTATCACAAAGGTGGTCTTTCATAAAGTCTAGTTTTGGTATACATTTCACTAAGTTTTTTTGGGTAATCCTCCTAAGGTTTTTTATGCTAGAGTGATAAAGTCTCTTATGCCAAAGCCATGACTCATCAGAAATAGTTTTTAAACAAAAAACAGTAGGTGTTTCAATGCTATTTAAGTCTAGCATATACACATTATTTACTTGTATACTATTTAAAATAACATTTTCTTTTAGGCTTAATATGCAGCTAGTAGGGAAAATTTTTACACAATATCCTTTATCACATAGCTGACTAATACTCAGAAGATTATGTTTTAACCCTTCTACCAACAAAACATTTTGAATAAATTTTTTTTTCAAGTTTTCAATCATACCCGACCAAACCACCTTCCTTATGGTGTTATCTCCAAGTGTAACATTGCCTCCACTCCTAGCTTCCAGTGAAATGAATTGTGCAGAATCTTCAGTCATATGCTTTGAGCAACCGCTGTCTAGGTACCATATGCTCTCATGAGGTCTTGTGTGAGAGCAATTCTGCAAAATTATCAAATGTTAGACTTGGGAATTCAAATAAGTTTGGGTTCACCTTTTCGCAAATTATAAATAGATGCATGTATGCTATGTCTAGGTTTATACATCTTAGGTCTCCACACCAAATAAATTTTCTTCTTCAATGTACAGGTGTGAGATATATGTCTAAACAATCCACAATTATTACATTTGACTCCCAGAAATGGATTCCTAAGACTTTTACTATTCTTCTGTCTATTCAGGGATTATATAAATTTAGGATACAGAATAGGATTCGTGAAATCTTCAAGTCTTGAGGGTATCCTATTATCCTCGAGAGCTTATATTTTTAGTTTATAAAATGAATTCATATCTTCCAAATTTTGATTTGTATAATTTATTCGATACATTTTGCTCTGAGATTCATCCTTAAAATTTTTTAATTCTTTTTCAAGTTCTTTATAGGATGATTTTAAGTTTTTATGGTTCTTATTCAAATCATCAAACTCATCAAGTAATTTCATGTGGTTGTTATCAATTAAAGCATGATCTATCCTAAGGATTTTCTTTTCTCTTTGTAGTTCCTAAAATTCTAAGTTCAGGCTAGCATGCATTTTCTTTAACTTTCTATATGCATCATGTATGCGTTCAGAGATATCAAAAAGTTCATTATAAGATAAGCCACATACCTCTTCTTGATCTGACTGATCAAGATTATCAGCCATTAAGCATAGATTAGTGACTTCCTCTTCCTTTTCAATTTTTGACGAGTCTGAAGCTGAGTCCGCCCAAAAAGCTTTTTGGAATTTCTTCTTTCCCTTCTTCATAATAGGTTTCTCCTCTATCTTCTCATTGCTAGGGGTGGTTTTAAGTTTTCGGCAATCTGACTTAATATGTCCAAGTTTCCTGCACTCATAATAAATAACATCATTTGAAACCTTGACATTTCTATTAAATTTACCTTGATTTCATTACTGGTGTCTCTTTTGCTTCCTCTTCAAAAAGCTTCTGAACTGTCTAGTCATCAGTGCGATGTCGTCTTCATATTCAGGTTGTGAGAGTTCACTTTCTGACTCCTCCACTTTCGATGATATATTCTTCTCCCTTTGTGGTTCACATGCATCAATCTTTCTTTGACACACCCCTTGCTCGTAAGCAATAAGTAATCCAAGAAGATTGTTAATAGAATAAATGTTTAAATCTTTAGACACTATAATTGCAGTTATTTTAGCATCATAAGTAGTAGATATGCAACGACGTATTTTATTAACCATTTCTGCATTCATTAGTTTCCTACCTAATGCATGTACAGAGGTAACTATTTGTGTGAATCTTGTGTATATGTCAGAAATGGATTCATTGGGTTTCATGAGAAGCAATTCATAGTCATATAATAAGATATTAAGTCTGGATTGTTTAACTTCATTAGTCCCCTCATAAGTTATATAAAGTCTATCCCATATGTCCTTTCCACTTTTGCAAGTAGAAACCCGCATGTAATCTTCAGATTTAAGAGCACAAACACAATTATTCAGGCATGTAGCTTTAAGTTATGCTAAGTCACGTTATTCTACTGTCCAGTCCGCAAAGGGAGTTTGAACTCTAACTCCATCAACTAATCTAGTTGGTTTTGTATACCCTTCCTGAACTAAGATCCATATATGGTAATCAAGTGACTGTAAAAATGTTGACATGCGTGTTTTCCAAAAATCAAAAGGAATGTTGTTGAATAATAGAGGCCTAGTTATAGAGTAGCCCTCTGGTGTGTTTCGGTTTCCAAATGTAGCCATGGTCAATAAATTAAAAAGTAGTCTAAACTTATGATTTTGAAACTAAGCTCTGATACCACTTGTTGAGACTTGTTAATTATAAATTAGATTGTTAGACCTAAGTTTATCTCCCAGCGGCTAACCAAGAGGGGGGTGAATTGGTAATTTAACAAACTATTTTCCCTCTTAAAATTTTAAACCGATTCAAACTTTTTTAATGAAGTTTATGAAAAAGATTTTTCAACCATAAATCATACAGAAACAATAAAGTAAATAAGCAGCGAAAAATAAAAAGATATAAGATTTATAGTGATTCGGTCAAACACGACCTACATCCACTCCCTGAAGTCTCCCACTTCAGGCATTGCACTATTACCAATTAGTGTCACTCATTTTTCCCCCATAATAAGGCTTAGAAGCCTTCATAAAAACCCTCTTCCACCACTACCTAATGCGGCAGAGAACCGTTGTCTTTTTACACCCTCTAAGTATAGTCAGAGTACCTCCTACTGTTTACACTCTCCAAGTGTAGGCAGAGATCCTTTCATCCTTTCAGACTCTCCAAGTGTGGGCAGAGAACCCTTCATCCTTTCACACTTCTCCAAGTGTAGGTAGAGAACCTTCCAGCTGTTCACACTCCTCGAGTGTCGGCAGAGAACCGGATCTCCTTGATAAGATATTCTCATGAGAAATCTGGAAGGACAAGAGAAAAGAGTGAAGTAATAACAATTCACAAATGAAGATCCTTACCTTTGAGTATCAAATGAACACTTTACGCTCCAGTAGTAAGAAATCTCCTTCAAATACTCTCTCACACTCTCTCCTTCAATCTCTCTTCAGTTTGTATAAAGACTAGTGGACAAAAGATTACAAGACAATTTTAGTAGGACCTTCTATACAAAAGACACAAAAAACCGTCCAATAAACTACAAAATTTCAATTCTTAACCTACTCGATCATCCTGTATGATCGAAATTCTTACGTACAAACAATGTAAAAACTATTGTGTACAAGCCTGATGTGCATTGGTACGAATTACTTCATACCCGGTCATCATCCCGTATGAACATAGTTCATCCGGTATGATCAGTATGAAGCATGAGTCCAGAGAATATCATCCTGAGATGAATGTATAAGTTTGTCTGGATGAACAATATGAAGCATGAGTCCAGAGGACATCATCCTAGGATGAATGTATAAGTTCGTTTGGACTAACAGTATGAAGCATGAGTCTAGAGGACATCATCCTTGAATGAATGTATAAGTTCGTCTGGATGAACAATATGAAGCATGAGTCCAGAGGACATCATCCTTGGATGAATGTAAAAGTTCATCTTGATGAATAATGTATAGTTAGAAATAAGAGAACATCGTCTAGAGATGAATGGTACACTTCGTCTGGATGAACAGTTTAAAGTGAGAAATCAGAGGATATCATCCAGGGATGAACTTGGTAAATTCATCCGGACTATCAAGACTTAGAATTTTTTTCTCACTTTTCTGTTCGTTCCATTGCTCTCTGAGGGGTATAACTGACCTGATCGTCCCGTACGAACATGGTTCGTCCCGTACGATCAGCATAAGAAATTTGACTTTTAAAGATCTCCCCAGTGTGTGTGTGCTAAGTTACTCAATTACAATCACTCATTCTAACTCAAAATGAACAAATTACAGACTCCAAATTACAAATTTATATAGTCAAATTTTTATTTTAAGTCTTCACCAATCTGGAGTATGATTTCTCTGAAATGTTAGTACACACAAGAGCCAAAAACAATGCTTTCAAAATGTGTTAGGAGAAATTAAATAATCAATACAATAATATTTGGAATCATCAAAATAACAAGTTGCAAGAATATAAAACATGCAAAAGCTAAGTAACAACTTTCTTAACAACATGTTCGATTTTGTGGAGTTTATGGGATCATTTCTTCCCCCAAGGCTTTTAGGTTTTGCTAGGATTAATTTTTTGGGATAACCGTATGTTATAGTATCTTAGTTTCATTCTTCTAGGTCTTTGCCTATTTTCTTTTTACTATATTTATTGTTCTTTCTGTCTTATCCTTTTACACTTTTTAACTATTTTAATTCTCAGTTTGAGTCATCTCTCATTTTTTTACTTATTGTTCTTGTTGTAGAGACCTGGTGTTGGTTGGTTAAATTTGTCTCTTCATGTTTGGGGGGGGGGGGGGGTGGGGGGCTATCATTATTATTTGGGCACACTTATTACTAGATTTATTTTTTGTTCAATTGGCATTGGGCTATTATTTATGTAAAGTGGCCTAGACTTTTATTATTGTAGTTATCAAGTTATTGGGGCTGATTTATACTTCTGTCCTTACTATCTAGTTTCTCTTTTTTAAATGGAAGTGTCATTGGTCTAGCCTCAATTCTTATATGTTTAGTTTTTTTCAGTCATAATGTGTATGTATGGAAATAGATTGGTATGACTGACAGTTATTTATCCCCAAACATGGCATGCCCAAAAAATTTTCATTCTCAATGTATTATATTATTGCATATTCCAGGGGATCCCTTTTTTTTTTTTGGAAAAGATGATTGCATTCTGGGGTCTTATTGCTGTCGGATCTCACTTTGCTCTTAATGTTTGAATGCATTTTGTTATTTCTATTTCTTACATTTATCATTTATCTATTTTTTTTCTATTTCCTTTCTCCAATGTATATAATATGGCTAAGTATTTTTTGCTCGATGGATCCAATAGGATCTATAAGGCTTCCAACAGAGTTTTAAACATCCTTTGGTTTCTTTTCTTTATAATTTATAATCATTTCTATATATTATTATGAATGGTTTGTTTTTGCAGTATGTTTCTCTTGCAGATTCAATGAATCGTGATCATTGAGGACAAAATGTGAATTTTTTGTAGGAAGAATGTGCTGAAAGTATTGATTACTTTCTTCCATTTTTGGGTGTGGCTTCTGGTCACCCTAGAATGTTACTAGCTTTTTTGGTGAATTTTAGAACAGTGAAACATCGACTCATAGGTTTTCTTTTGACTTTTTTCTGTAGCAATCGAGCATTAGTGAGCTAAAGGTTGCGTTTAAAGACCCTGTAATATGTTTTTATATTAATGCGTTGGCCCTAAAGAGGAAAAAAATAAAAATAAAATTAATAAAGGAATTATATATATATATATATATATATATATATATATATATATATATATATATATATATATATATATATATATATATATATATATATATATATATATATATATATATATATATATATATATATATATATATATATATATATATATATTTGTATGTATGTATTATTTGTATGAGATAATAGATTCTAGAGATAAACCAGCTTAGTTATCTCTACATTATGGAGGCGCAATCAAGAAGGTTTTGAGATAAAGTTGAATTTTGGTATGAATTTTCATCCCTAAATAGATGGACTATCTGAGATGGTCATTTAAATTTTTAAAGATCTTCTTAGATTATGAGAACTAGATTTTGGGGGAAGTAAGGCTGAGCATATTCACCTAATTAAATTTTCTTATAATTATAATTTCTAAGAAGGCATTGGAATGGTCCTTTACAAAGCTTTATAGGGGAGAAACAATAGAGAATCATTAGCTTGAATAGACACAAAAAAAATAAATTAAAATAGTTCTAAACTAGTAAATGGTTCTATAGAGAAAATTAGTTTTATTAGTAAAAGGTTGGAAGTAGCTCAATATCATCTAAATAAATATTCTATAGAATTTGAAGGTGAGGATTTTATCTTCTTGAAGGTCGGTCTAATAAAGGGTGTAAGTTGATTTGGAAAGGATAGTTAGTTAAATTTGAAATATATTGGTTCCTTCGAAATAATTGGAAGAATCACAAAATTTCTTTAACAATGTGTCTTGTCTAATATGATGTCTATTATGCATAATTTATTTCATGTAACTATATGTAAAAAGTTAATTTCTTATATGGATTATCGAATCCTTTAATGTTAAAGTGAAGTCCAACCTAACTTGATATATATGAAAGAGCTTGAGCATATTTTAGCTTATGATCTAAAGCAATTAAGAAACAAGCAGATCCCAATGGTCAAGATTCACTAGAAGAATAAATTAAAAAGGGAGGCTAACTTGAAAAAGGATGTAGAAAGTGGTAACTATACCCAAACTTATTATGTGTATCTTTTTAAATTTCAAGGATGACACATTTTATGAGGGGCAATATAATACCTATGGCTACAAAACCTACTAAGAATCATTTTACTTCATCTTTATGTCCTAAATTAATGATTGTAAAGTTACATAATGAATAAGGGAATATTTAAATTTAAGTAGGAAAATCTCATTGGGTACACTATGGTGTTGTGCCTTGGCTCATTGTGATGCATCCTCTATATGAGAGGTTGGGTTAGGGAGATGTAGTGATGTTATGGTACCACCCTCCCTATATTAGGGAATGCTTAGGTGAATAATAAAAAGCTGAAGGAGGATATGAGGATATGAGGAATCTAAAATATTTTGATCAAGCAATGCAACACTATAGGTTGGAGCATCACAGTGCTGACCATAAAATAAGCTTTTATATATAAAATCTAAATTCATTTCATCACTTGACCAGTACCTCAGCTTCCTAAAGAAGGAAGAAAGCATAAGAGTTCAAAAAGAATGTAGAGAAAGAAGAGGAAGAAGTGCACAAGCTACGGAGTTAGATTTATCTATCGAGATAGTTTAGAAAATTATTCAACTTGATGTATGCTCCAAATATTACATTTTTCATTTTAATTTTGAAATTTTTGTAAAAGATTATAGAATTAACTCAATTTTTTATGAATATAAAAACCTTTTGACTATGCGATTTATGATATAATATACAAAGCTTTAGTTTTGTATTTTTGACTATAAGAAATTAATGTTTCATCATTTGGTTTACTCTATATGAATTTCTAAGTAATTTTTGCAAAAAAAATTATTTCACGCATTATTTACAATTCATTAAAAGTTCCCAAAAAAATGATGTTTTTAAGGTCTTATAGAAAAGGTTTTCACATGACAAATGATAAGTGTGTAGGTGAATTGTACATACTTTAGCTCTTAAAATATCATACATGTGTCCGTACATATGTGTTTACACCCATGCTCATTATCATTTATACATGTTAATTCAAAATCTTTGCATGTACAATCATGTTTAAATGGAAAATGTTCTACTATAGAAAATATTACAATGTGCTACATGTTATATGGGCTCAAATTTATATTTTATTTTACTTTTGATTCTAGCCTCATCTGTCAAGCGTAGATGTTGGAGGTTATTTTTGGACCCATCTTGTTTATGTAGGTTTGGGAGGTTCAAGAGAGTTGTAAATGGAAGTAGAGTTATAAGGGGAATCTCGTAGGTAACCTTCACTAAGTGATGAATGACCTCAAGAGGTACAAGTGGAAGTGAAGTTATATGAAGGGACCAAGAATTTTGCATATGCTTATACATATCTTGCATACACTTTTAAATAAAATAAGTACAAGTGAATATAATATTCTATTAATAAGTATTATTTATTTCTTCTTTGAAAGTAGAAGTGATATTCTATTAACAAGTGCCCTCTAGACCCATATGAAAGTACAAGTTAAATTATATCTTAATATTCATAATGCTCAAGTTCAAATAACAAGATCTAAAAAGTTAATTATGATGTTCAGTAAAGTCAAAAATATTTTATGTTGACCCATTGATAATGTAGCTAAAGTAATCCCTCTAGTTTATCATTCCGAGAATAAAATGTTTTCTTTTGATTAACAATTGAATTTAAGTGAATTTAAATCTTTTCTTTATGCATTGTAAATATAGACATTAATATTTGTAATAAGAATTGTGATAGCCTGCTTTTCATGTGATTACTCACCCTATTATTTTATGAAATTTAAGGAAAAAGGAAGGGTCTAGCATAGTAGAGATTGTTAAGGGCAAGACCATTAGAAACTTTTATAATAAGATATTTTGTAGTCTAGTATTAGTATATTGATGTAAAGAACTACCTCATATTGGATTATTTGTATATGACTCTTTTTTAAACAAAATTTGGATGATTGTTTATGTTATTTATATTATTTTATATAATTTTTCTAGCTCTAATTTATATATTGTATTTTAGTTAGTTAGGTTCAAGATTTAATTCTTCCATTAGGTCTTAAGATGTAACAATAATTATTTGATGTTAAAAGTTTTCATGGACTAGCTATATTTTATTAAAGGATTATTATAGGTTTTAGTAGCATCATAACCCTAATGACATACCTCCTTAAAGGATAATTTTGTATGGACTATTGACTAAATTAAAATCATCATGAATTATTCACCTATCCTTCGATTGCCTAATTTTTTTGAGCCCTTTAAAGTCCCTTGTGAGTCCTCTAAAATAGCTTAAGTGGAGTGCTTAGTTAGGATAAGCATCTTGTTCTTTATTTAAGTGAAAAATTAAATGAGGAAAACCAATGCTACTCCATTTATGACAAAAAAAAAGGTCTACCCTTATCTAAACCCTTAAATAGTGAAGACATTACCTATTACATAACAAAATTGTCCTACATTATGACCATTAAGCCCTTAAGTTTATCAACACATAAAAAAAATTTAGTCACAGGTTTGAAAAATGGGTTCTATCTCTATAAGACTATTCTTGAATTTAAAAATAACCAATGAAAAGAGAGAAAAGCTACTTTACATTATCATGAGTAATATTATTCTTCTCATCTTTAGAATCATGAATCCCTTACATTTACAGATAAAACGTGAATATACTACATAGCCAAATTTTTAACTTTATTATCATGACCACCTAGACAAAATTCCGACTCTCTCTTACCTCTTTTCTATTCTATATGACTATGTTTATCAGGAAAACAAAATTTCTTTACTTACGACTTCTCTTTGTGATTTCTTGATAATTGAACTTCATTCTTGGGCTATAGTGGGAAAATTTAGCAAATATAAAATAATTAATCTAGTGGAAGTAGTATTGTTTGTCTCTCCCTAAATGGAGATGCTTAACAAATTATTGCTTATTATTTTACTTGCAAACTTGCTAAAATAACTAAGCAAAGAAAGTGACAAATACATTGCCCTCCAAGTCTCTTATTAACCAAGAGAGAACCTTTCCATGAATTTATTTTAGATTTGAAAATAACTCATCAAAGATATGATAGTATTTTTTGGTTGTTGATAGGTTCTAAAAAATAATATATTTTTTACCCTTTTTAGAACTAATGATGCATCCAACATAGCCAAATTTTTTTAAAGTAAATTTATTAGACTACATGGGCTACTAACTATAATAGTTTGAGAAAGAAATGTTAGATTTGTTTCAATTTTTTTAAAAAGTACTATGAAAATTATTTGAAATTTAATTATTCTTTTCATCTATATTTTACCATGGAATAGATGGTCAGACAAAAGTTGTTAAAAGATTTTTAGGCAATATGTTAATGTGTTTAGTAGGAAAAACTATTGGCACTTGGGGCTTGTATCTTGTTTATTTTAAGCTTTCTTATAATAGAACAATTTCTAGAATGACTGAAGAAACATCTTTCAAAGTTCTTTATAACCTAAAGAAAAGAATTCTTCGTATATATATTTCCATCATACATTTTAAAATACTACATTTTTCTTCATAAATAAAATGCATAATACACTTGAATAAGAAAGCAACAAATCCATTTATGTAATAATAAATATCAAAATGTAGTAAATTCTAAAAATTCCTCTAAGTAATATAAAGAAGGTGATCAAGCATTAATTCAAATTTTCACAGGGCGCTACCCAACAAATTATAGTAAGATGCTTACTACATCTTATTCCCAATTCAAAATTCTTAAGAAACATAAATCAATTTTTTTTTTCTTTGAATTGCCTTCTAACTGGTACCTTTGTACTTTTTTTAAATATTGAGAATATATTTCCTTATAAGTAAAATATTAAGAGCTACCCAACAAATTATAGTAAGATGCTTACTACATCCTATTCCCCATTCAAAATTCTTAAGAAACATAAATCAATTTTTTATTTCTTTGAATTGCCTTCTAACTGGTACCTTTGTCCTATTTTTAAATATTGAGAATAGATTTCCTTATAAGTAAAATATTAAGCCTCACTATTTTCAAGATAATCCTATTTTAAGAAATAAAAGTATAGATTTATTGTTTCATTTTGTTCATACTTCCTTTAAGGAATATCCTACTCTGATGTTTGATAATTCGGTGGTGTCACAGCTTTCTGTGCCATTTTCTCTTACCTTAGTTGGCAAGTTTTTTCTTCATAGGCCTAAGTTAGATGTGATTAGAACATTTTTCATGAATTTTAAGCTATCTGGTTCCTTTCACATTGGTCTGTTGGATCTACATCATATCGCGATACAACTTACCAATGATCTTGATTACAGTCTAATTTTCTTAAGGAGATCTTATTATAAACAAGCTTGTCCAATGAGATTACTTAAATGGGCTCTAAATTTTAATGTGCATGAGGAATCTCCTATAGTGCCTATGTGGATCTTATTCCTGAATTTGTGCCTTCACTTTTTCAACTCTCAGATTTTATTTAGTTTGGCTTCAATCATTGGCAGGCCATTACAAACTAACCAAGCTAATGCGTCTATCTCTAGACCTTATGTGGCTCGTGTTTTAGTTTAGTTGGATATTTTTAAAAAATAGCCAAATGAGATTTAGATAGGTTCATAATTGAATTGTTATTTCCAAAAGGTGGAAATTGAAATCCTACCTATTTTCTATTCCCATTGCAAGATGCATGGTCATGGGGTTAATGAGTGCTTTAGGTTGCATCGTCATCTCCATAAGGAGAAGGTTTCAACCAAAAATATGCATGGAATTGATGGACCTTTAGTTGATGTTGATATTGCGGTTCTTAATCTAATGGTTGAAGGAAATATAACTTGCAGGATTCTATTGAGAATAAAATTCTTGAAGTAATTGTGGGTCATACTGCTAATGAGTAGGATGATGCAGACAAATCGATACAATGTCCCTTAATTCATAAGGAACTTTCTTCCAATCCTATTGTTGACCCAAATTGTGATCAGGGAGAAAACTCTTCCTCTTCTTTGCATATGAAAGGTCAAGCTGTGGATGAGCAAAGGTCGGACACTACTATTAATCAAATTAATGTCCCATCTTTAGCTATTATTCAATATGTTACTAATGATAATTTAATTTATAAGAATTTGATGATGGTTAAGAATAATTATTCTAATATTATTTCTAATCAATCTATTGTTGTTGCTCAGGATGAAGGCCAAGGTTGGATGGTGGAAAGTAATGTTGACAAAAGTAAAATGATTGTGGAGGTTGGTTGTTTCTTTGAGGGAGTTGAATTACAATAAGAGGTTTGGAAGGAAGGCTTGAATGATGATAATAACATTTTCTTAAAATAGTCCTCTCATTGTGATGCTTTTACTAATACCGAGGATATGTAGATTATGGCTAAATGATTTTCTAAAGATGATAATGATACTAGTTACATTAAGTTTCAAAGTAAGAGAGGAAGGAAGAAATGTCATATCACATTACAATCTTCTAGTACCACTCGCTCGCATACTTCTCATTAAATTTATTTTTTATGTTTAATTATATTATTCGGAATGTGAGAGGCATTGGTTGTCCCTCTTCTAGATTACGTGTTAAGAATTTATGTCATGTTCACAATGTTTCTATTCTTGTTTTGCTTAAACTTCTTATTTCTTCTACTAAGTTGATTAGCACCTCCCCTTTTTAGGCTTTAATTATGCTATTTTGAATGTCGCTAATAAGATTTGGGTTCTTTGGAAGGATCCTGTTAAATTTGATGTTGTTGGTGTCTTTAATAAAGTGATACATTGTAATGTGGAAGTTTTTAATTTTCATTGTTGTGCTTTTTTTGTGTATGCTGCTTCTACCCGTTACATTAGGGAATTACTTTGGGATCAAATCATTAATTTTCATAGTATTTGAAATTTACATTGGCTTGTTGGCTGTGATATTAATGCTATTACTAATCCTTTTGAGAGGATAGGAGGCTTTTCCTCTTCTTATCGATCTATAGAGGATTTTAGTAACCTGATTTTGGATTATAATTTAATTGATATTTGTTTTTATGGAAATAATTTCACTTGAAATAGGTGTCACGTATGGCAACATTTGGATCATGTTCTTTTTAATGATTCTTGGCTTAACTCTTTTAATTCCATTAATGTTCAACATCTTAGCAGGACACTTTCTGAGAACTCCCATTTGTTAATTAACTTTAATTTTTGATAATTTAATGCTTCTATTTTATTTTGATTTTAATACATGTGGTTACTTCATGGCACATTTTTACATGTTGTTCAGAATAATTTGAAAGCTCTGTTACATCTAGATAATTCTAGTTTTGGTATGAGGCGACTTTGGTTTAAGCTGATAAGGCTTAAGCATGACTTAAATTGGTGGAACCAAAATGTTTTAAAAAACCTCTTTACCCATATTTAGGAAGTGGAGCACCATGTGGACACGATTGAGTCTACTTGTCAAGTTGATCCTTTTGATGCTAATTTCATTTTATTAAGAAATTCTAAAGATTTGATTTTTAAATTACAAGAGCAGGAAGAGGTTTTTCGGAAACAAAAAGTAGTGGCTAAGTACCTGGTTGAAGGTGATAATAACCCTAAATATTTTAATGCATTGGTCATGAGGAAAAGGGCTAAAAATTATATTAATAAAATTCAACGGGAGAATGGTTCTATCACTGGAAATACTGTGGAAATTGCTAATTTAGCTTTTCAGCATTTTTAAAATCATCTTTATAAGAATTTTAGTCCAGCTTAGATTGATGATCATTCTTTTATTCCTAGACTTATATCCCAAGAGGAGAATAAGTCTCTTTCTAAACCTCCTTCTTATGAGGAAGTTAAAGAGCCTCTTTTTTGTATGAATAATGACTCTGTGGTTGCGCCTGATGGTTTTACCACTCAATTTTTTCAAAAATCTTATCACATTATTAATATTGATCTTTTTATACTTTTTTGGATTTCTTTGGTGGTGATTTATCACTAAGTTTTTTACTTCTACTTCTATTGTTCTTATTCACAAAATAACTCTGTTAGTTCATGTTGACCTCATTTTTGTATGAGGTCACTAGGGACCCACCCAGACTCTAGATCAATCGTGACCCTACATCAATCTAGACTCTAAATCCTAGGATCTATCTTTACCCTAGGATTCTTCCAGATCAATCTAAAACCTAGGATTCTCTTAGATCTAGACCTTAGGATCTATTCTAGGTCCTAGGATTCTTCCAAACTCTAAGCCTTAGGATCCATCTAGGTCCTAAGATTCTTCTAAACTCCATACCTTAGGATCTACTCTTGTCCCTAGGATTTTTCTAGACTTCAGATCTTAGGATTTATTTTAGACCCTAAGATTCTCCTAGATCCAGACCCTATGATCTTCTCAGGCCTTAGGAGCTGCCTAGACCTTAGATCAATCCAGACCTTGAAGTTAATTTAGATCTCAAATCAATCCAAACTTCAAACCAATCCTGACCTCAAGCCAATCCAGATCTCAATCCAATTCAAACCCAAAAATCCAGACTCAAATCCTAAGTCCAAAGGCACTATCCTAAAGGCCCTTTTTTGGGAATTTTTCAAATACTTCAAAACCCAGCCAAATGACTTTTGATTCAGAGTCTATTAGTTGCATACTGATAGGACATGTCTCTAGAGGCAACTCTCCAAAATTGAGCCCATTCTGAGGTCTCTAACCTCAGAATCTAAATTAAAATCCAAAGGCTGTAAAACTTTCAAATATTTACAGCCTATGCCACTGGACTTGCCACTTAGTGGATCCTGGCCTTGGAGTTTTCTCCAAAGCCTCTAATCACTTCCAAACACTTAATCCTGACCCATTGAACATTAAACTACATTTTTTTGGACCCATTTTGATCGCTAGTTGACTAGGGGTCAAAATGACCAAAATACCTCTATGGGATTCAAACATCGATTTTAAACCAAATGAATTCCAGATCGCTTGCAACAACTTCCAGCAAGTTTCAAATATCAAACCAAACTTGTTCGACCCAAACCCAGACCTTGGGTCAACTTGGTTGACCAAGTCAACCTAGGTTGACCAAACAGGCCCTTAAGGGTCAAAATAGGCATTTTGACTGAATTAACCTCCCTAGACCTTGGGAGCACCTCCAATGGTCTCCAAATACCATTTCAAACCTGTCCAGCCTAGATTCACCCATTAGGTCACCCTAGTTGACTCAGTCAACCTAGGTTGACCAAATCAACCATTAAGCCTTTTCTACTTTAACTCAATCTTCAAATGCATCTAAAACTCTATCAAAACCTTTTTATCACCATTCCTTAATGATTTGAATTTGACTGAACCCTTGACCCAGTCAGAAGTTGACTTGGTCAATTTAGCCCAAGTCTAATCCAATGAAACCCGTTTGATTCAAATCAAGCAATCTAGCCAAGCCAACACTTTCAAGCAATCTAAATCCTTAAATCATTTACATTAAATGGTTCAAAGCATCCTCAAATCATTTAAAGTCACATCATAGTCAATTTGACCAAGTCATACATGAGAAAATCTTGGTCAAATTTGCATGGTTAGGCTTTAATCACTCAAGCTCCTAATAGGTTGCCTTAGGATCCTTCGAATCAGCTCATTAGGACTTCTTAGGTGCCACCTCATCTTTTGTTGACCCGTTGACTGGTCAACATTGTCAACAAATGTCTCCAAGCAATTTTAATGCCCAAATGACATGGCATCTCCATGCTAACTCAACTCTAGCAGTTTAGAGTTATTCTAGAACCTTCCAAAGCCTACTCTAGGCCATTAGATCAGGATTAAACGGCCTCAAACCATTCCATGTGCTCAAAAGGACATAGGAGGCCTTTCCACCTCTCTAGTCCTTATGTCCTTGATTCTCCAGCCTTCCAACCACTCCCAGGCCACTTGGCAGTCATCTGGGATACCATCCAGCAGATCTCAGTAGACCATTTGGGCAGAGCACGTTTCAATAGGGAAAAACCTCTCAAATGGAGATGATTCTAACCTAGCTCTCTCTCTTTCTCTCTCCAACCAGAGCCTTTCAAACCCAATCTCCAGTCCATTTCAAATCCCTATGGCCTTCTCCCCATGGCTATAGTCGAATCCCACCGTTAGAAGTTCGCCGGCGGCAGGCTTCCCGGCGAACCGAGGAGATTTCCGTTCAAAGGCTTATAGGGATTGATCCATGCTCTTTCAAGCTGGGGTTTCTTCTACAAAATAGAGTGTGGACAGCCTACAAATGCAACAAGTCCATAAACGGTCCAAACCGTCCATTAAATCAACCTAAAACCGAAACACTAGTTTAGAACACCTAGCTCAAATTAGCTTTCGTATAAGCACTTTTAAAATGGAAAAAGTAACTCCCCATTGATGCTCTTCATTTAGGGATGCTATATTTAAAGTTTCAAGTTAAACGATCGATCCAATCTCTCAAATTAGACATAAAATGCTTTCTAGGGCATTATCGTGGTCTGGCTCAGGTGTATGGTTCCTGGACCGTTGATCGCTCGATCAACAGTCCAGATCGAGCCATTCCGCAGACTGTTGAGCCACGCATCCCATTTGGTTGATCACGGCAGCTAGATCAGAACCGCGGGATAAGCTCTCTGTCGTTTGATCTTTCTTACCCGAGATCAAACGGTGGGGTTTGATCTCCGCCGTCTGATGGAACCCATAGGCATCTGACAGCCATAATAATCTGCTGATGCGAATAAGTCGAAACCGCATGAAGCGCTTTGCGGCTGACGCATGGCAGACTGCCGCCGCGCGTTTTGTCTGGACACTCAGGGCGCGCCACGTGGCGTCGGCGCCGCCTAATCCTTTAAAATGATTTAAATATCATTTTAAATCATTTTAAACTCAAAGAAAAAATATTCAAGATTAATTTTATAATAATTAAAAAAACTATATATTATATGTTAAAAATTTTAAGAAAGTTAAAAAAAAATTATTTTAAAATTGAAATTTATTTTTAAATAGTTTTTTTCTTTAAATCTAATTAAAAGATCTTTTAAATTTAAACATTTAAGTTTATTTAATATTAAATATTTAATGAAATAAAATTTAAAATTTTATTTTAAAATATTCTTAATAACTAAAGAATTATTCTAATTTTCTAAATTATAATTGACTTAATATATAGACATTTTATTTTCTTTAAATGATTTTAATGAATTATATATATATTTAAACATTTAATTAATATATAATTAAATCTAAATTTGAATATTAATTTTGGTATTATTTTAAGTGTTAATTAATTTTGAATTATTCAAATTCATTTAATTATTTTAAAACTTCAAAAATTTCAAAAAAAAATCAATTAAAATCAAAAAAATTCAAATAATATATCAAAATTTTCAAAAATTTGAAAGTTTTAATTTAAAACTATTTTCAAGATTCAAAACTTAATTTATTTTAATTAATTTGAATTATTTGAATACCTTAATATTTAATTAAATATTATATTAATTATTTTAAAAACTAAAAATTATTTTTAAAATAACTTTTAAAATCAGTGGATCTCTCAATGCTTTAAAAAAATTAGTTTGATAATATTTTAAATTATTTTATTTTAAAACTTATATATTTATATATATAGGTTTATATATACATATATTTTAAAACTATTTTAAAATTATATGTATTTAAATCTTTAAACTTTGGGAGATCCCCCTTGAAACTTTAAACATGGATTGAGCTTGAATGAATAGCTTTTATGGGGATGATTAGTGGATAATTACCTTAATTATTCACTAATTAAATGGTTGATTATTCAAGTTTATTTTGTCTCTTGCATGTGTAGGGAACACACATTTGCACCTAGTCTTAGGGCTCTCCTAGATCTAGGATTTGATTTTGAATATTATGCTTGCACTTAGAGGTTAGAGAGATCAATTGATTTAAACCTAGCTAACCTAGTGACATTAAGGACAATAATTAAGGACTTATGTGTAGAGAGCTTAGAGAAATTCTAAAAATTAGGATACACATCATTTTAACTTGAAACTTCAAACACTTGAACTGAGTCACATGTACAGCCACTAGAAAAATTTTTATTGGTTTTAGAGGTCATTAAGGTCCTTAATCAATTTTCCTAAGTTTAAACCCAAAAATTATATATAACCCCTCTAACTGACCAGATTTAAATTCTTAACCAATGAAAATTAAAACCAAATTGATTTGATAGCAATTCTGCACTTAATTTAATTTTAATTGAAAATCAATATTTAATTAATTTAATTAATTAATAATATTTTAAAATTCTAATAAATTCCCAAACACTTGAGAATCTCTCCTTAGATCATTCCTGACCTTTGAACCTGATTTCAAGGAGTTGGGAACTCATTAGGAGCAAAACCATTAAAACCCCTTAATTAAACAAATTTGAAAAATCTAATAAATACCTCAAACTTCAAAGCTTTATAACTAATTCAAGAAAAATCCAAATCAGTCAAACTCACTTGCATTTAACTCATAATAATGTCTAATATTTATTAAAAATATTAAAGTTCCAGAAAATCTTCAAATTCAAAAAGTCAACAAACCGGTCAACTTTAAGTCAAAATCAGTTCAAAACTTCAAACCCTCATAATAAAATGTAGAAAATTTTGATTTCAGCATACTTACAGTCTAATTGATCGTATTAAGGTCTAGTATTTTAATAAAATGCTAATTTTTTAGAAAACTCTCTTAATCAATAAGTAATTTTTTTAACCCCTTAATTAAATGATTAAAATAATCCAAAAATTCATAAAATTCAAAATTGTTTTAAAACTCCAGAAATATCTAACCAACCCTTAAAACTAGCAAAAAAACACTTTTAATTAAAATTCATAACTTCTTCTTTTCAAATTTAATTCATTTAATCGAGTCAATTAGCATGCATCTCATTAGCAACAAATCAAAAAATTTTAAATCTTTAATTACATTAATTTAGACATTAAACCTTAACATAAGTCTAAGGGGCCAATTAGGATCCTCTCTAGATATCGGGCCCAACTCTTCAAACTCAATCTAATTAAAATCCCTACCACTCTACATAAATTGACCGGACTCATAATTTTAAAAGTGCCTAGGTGGTTTAGCTGGCTCTCCAATCTAGGCCGGGGTAAGACCAGACTTGCATTGCACTAGCTAGGTTCGGGGCACTTTTAAGTGCCCAATTTAGACTTAGGTTTTGAGGTAAGCTCGGGATATAAGACCACAATATTCAGGAATTGAATCCCAATTTTCTAATAAAATTGACCATTCAAACTTAAATCACTTTCAATCAAATTCAAGCCCAACACTTAGAATAGGTTGTGGTGTTTCTGAAGTAATTCAGAATCTCAAAACACCTCCTACCCTTCTTCCGTTGACTCCAGAAATAAGTGTTCAACATTAAACCAGACCCGTTTGAAAAATTCTAGTCCTTACCTCCTTTGATATCTAAATTTGAAAATCTTAAATGAAACTTATACCGCTATTTTAATCAAGAGTATTCGTAGGATACTTATGTGTCATACGATGTAATTAACTCCGAGGGCTTGCACTCATAGGAGATTTACAAACTCAGACTTTATTTTCAAAACCTTTAAGTAATTATCTTTGGGAAAATCAAACCAGATGATCATTATCGTCATTTTCAGACGATCGATAATGATTGATATATTCTTTCTTCGGAGAGATATATCAATTATTATCGTAGTTTTGATTAAGAAATTAATGATCTTTAATCTATATTAGCATAGTCAAACACTCAATTAAATTCCATTTTGATCATTCCGGGTCAAATATGATTCCTTTTTAAGTTTGACAACGATAATAAAAAAGTTTTATAATCTGAACCAATTAGTGAATGATATTCTCTCCTTTTGAGACGATATATCGTTCTTAATGCCGTATTCGATTTCAAAACTAAAATTCAACTTTTTAACTTTCCCGAAGATAATTAAATAATTTTCAAAACTATTTTAAATATTTTTCAATCAAAATAAAAAATGGCGACTTCATTGGGGAAAAGTCTCACTCTCCATCTTTAATAGCGGTATAAATTGTTGCGGATCAATGGTTTATAATTTTGATGATAGCAAACATTCTTATTTCTCTACGACGGCCTTATGTACTGACATTTCAGGTTCACACGATTGGACTGCAATTTGGAATCAGCTCAAGAATGGATAGACTAGGTCTGAGTCGGTTTGTACCTTTTTCCTTTCTTGAGTCTGTTGTATTTTGTGAGGGTCCTGTTGATTTGTATTTTGAAAGATTTTCTATTGTTCCCTAAAAGATTTCCTTTTTGGTAACATTGTCCGAGATGATATTTATATCGTTCTGGACGATCTATCCAAAAATAAAAACCCTAATTAGGGCATCCTCATTAAGGAAGCCGTCATAAACTGATCGGCCTGGACAATTCCTGTATCGGCCAGGATGATAGTCTCAATTCAGAAAGAATCAACCGCCATAATAAGTTTAGGTATTTTTTGTTTAAGGAAATCGGCCAGGACGATATTCTTATCATCCAGGACAATCTAACTCACTTATGCCTAAATTGATCTGGTATCTTTGAAAAACATTAATGGTTGATTGATATGATCACATCGTCCGGGATGATCATAGGATCGGCCGGGACGATGTCCTGGACGATTTACATCGGACAGCTCGAATTTAGGACGATGCTCTGGACAATTGAAATTGGTTTTAAACTAATCAGCCTGGAAGATCGTGAGATCGGCTAGGACGATGTAACCAACTTTCCTCTGATCGTTCGAAATCATCCCGGGCTGATGAGCTGAATTTGTACTGATCGGCCAGGATGATATACCTATCGTCTTGGATGATTGTTGACCTCATTATTTGAGGTCAATTTCCCCAAATCCAACTCTAACACCTAGGTCTTCGTAGCCTAGTGTAGACGTCGCCCATAGGATTTCCCTTAGGTGGACGCCCACTGACGTAGCATCGACTCGAGCCTATCACTCAATTTGAATCAGAATCGATTCAATCAAATTTTAATTCAACTCCAAACGAACTCAAATCAAATCCAATTTATGATTCATCAATGTCAATCGTCCCATTTAATTTGATCTAATTTATTTTCGATCAAATTGATACATTATTGGGCTCAAATCAATTCACCAATTGAATCAAAATCAAATCAAATTAACTCAAAATTGGATTCGATTTCAATGTCTCCGATTAACCCGTTTTGACTCGTCACAAGTATATATATAATAATAATTGATACGTCGTCAAAAATTATCTTAATCGGGCAC
This sequence comes from Dendrobium nobile, assembly GCA_022539455.1. NCBI lineage: Eukaryota > Viridiplantae > Streptophyta > Magnoliopsida > Asparagales > Orchidaceae > Dendrobium > Dendrobium nobile. The sequence continues at coordinate 22,440,284 of CM039736.1, read as the reverse complement.
GAATCTCGATGCAAAATCAAGTTTGGAAACTTCAAAAATTAATTCGGAGACCATCCGAACTCCGATCTCAGCAAACTTACAGTCGAACTGAGCGTCTCAGGAATACAAACCCAACGACACCAAGATCAACCCAATCTGAGCCCAAATGAGTCCGAATCAAGGGCTCAAAGCGCTGTTGGAAGATTCAAACCGCAATTTGAGTTACCAAACGGTCTCCGATTTTGACGAGCTTATACTCGAATCGAACGGCTCGACGAGACGAATCCAATGAGCCCAAGAACACCAAATTCCGAAATCATTAAGGCCTTCAAAAGTCCAACGAACGGTCCACGGTCAAAGGGTTCAGCAACAACCACCCACTCTCCCTCTCCCTCAACCCATAACCACCCACTCTCCCTCTCCCTCAACCCAAAAAACGTTTCAAGCCTCCTTCCTCTCATACATGACACATCCAAGCCTCCCTCCTCTCATAAATGACATGTCCAAGCCTCTCTACTCTCTCATGACGAACCTAAGCCGAAGCCACTACCTCCTCTCGACGAGCAGCAGTAGTCGCACGTCGTCGCCTCTTCTGCCTTAGCCGACGCATAAAAGACATCCTAATCTTGGGTAATTTCTTCTACATCCTCTCAATCTTCTTCTTCTATCATTTTAATTTGATTTAAGTCAAATGGAAAGAGTTGAAGTTTGATCTTTTAATCAAAAATCTGAGACAAAAATCTCTCAACGTTTCTTTCTTTTCATAAGCATTAGCAATAAAAGAAACTATGAAAGTTTGGTTGGAATGTATATATAAACTTTTTCTTTTTTATCTTGGACTACAAATGATTTCATCTATTTTATTTTTCATAGTTGTACTATATCTTGCATTGTTATTCTTGAGTGGTTCTAAGTTGTCATTTTTGATAATAATAGAATAATGAGAAACGAAATGCTAAATTTTTATTAATAGTTTGGTTGATCCTTACGAAATTTGAGAGAATTTTTGAACTCTTTTGCTTAAGCTTCATTAACGGCTAGCTCCCATAATCATTTAATAAATTCATTATTTGCCTTTATGTTCAACATGTTCTTGAAAATGAGATGTATTTGCATTGAAGAGAAAAGTATGTGAAGAGTAATGTATAAGAAAGGTGTATATCAGAACACTAAGATTAGTGGAAATATGTTTGTGTTAATTGATGCTTGAATGTGTGATCTTGATAAGTGAATCTTATGTGTGTATATGTGTTAAGAATGATTCATTTGTACTTTGAGAAGATGCATATTGAAAGTGGAAGGTATAGATGGTGAAAATGGAATGTATGTGTGGAAAGGTATTTTGTAGTAAAGAATGTGGAGTGTGAATGTTGGAAGTGTATGGAGTGTTCATATATGAAAAAGATAAGTGTTTGGGTGTGAAAAAAGAATTAAATTGTGTGTTTTGGAAAGAGTTATGTGATGAAATTGTATGTTTTTTTTTGAAGGGTGATTTATGGTGAAAGTGTGGATTTTTTGAAGAATGATGCTTGGGAAATATGAAAGGTAAAGTATATGATTTTGAGGAAAATGTGTATGTGTGTGCTAGAAAAGTATTGTGTGAGACAAGTAAAAGTGAAGTGTTTGATTTTGTAATAAGTGTATATTTTCAAAAGTAGAACTTGTGTAAGTTTGGGAGAATAGAAATTGTGTATCTTTTGAAAAGTGAAATAATATGTTTGAAAGGTAACTTGTATGTATATAAATTGAAAGGTATATGTTTTAAAAATGAAAGTGTGTGAGTTTTGGAAAAGGAAGCGTATGTTTTGAAGGGTGTTGGAGAGTGAGTGCTTTGAGTAATCATTGGGAAGTGAAGTTTATTTGGTCTAAAGGTAGAAATATATATTGAAAGCATTTTGTGTGAGTTTGGAAGAATAAAATGTTTGTTTTTGTGAAAAGTTTGTGTGTTGAAAAGTGTAGAGTATGATTTTGGGTTGGGAGAAGTGTATAAGTATGAGAAGTAAAGTGTTTATTTTTGTGAAAATTGTATAAGTTTGGAAGAGTAGAAGTAAATGTTAGAAAGATATAAAGTACAGTTCAAAAAATGAAAGGTATAAAAAAAAAAGTCAAGTCAACACAACCAGTGATCAAGCCCGAAGAAAGGTATGTTTGGATTTAAATTCTGTCTTTCAATTACTTCATTTTATAATTATAAAAAGTGCTTCTAATCCCTATCCCCCTTTTTTTTCTGTTTATTTGCATAAACTGCGAGGAATGGTACTGGTCGAGGGAACAAATGTACAAGGAGCTAATGACGTCATGCGCCTCTATCCAGCCGGGTAGAGGTGCTACGGGCGGAACCACCGGGTCGTAGCCCCCGGTGACTGTGAGTATTTCTAAACTTAGAAAACCTTTAGGGACCCTTCGATGTGGTGTGCGCAAACCTTTCCCTTTTAGGTTCCTGTAGTAACTTCAATTTAATTAGAATTAATTTTTTGCTCTTAGATCCTTAAAACCCTTTATATATACGAAATGTTCTAAGGGTTAGTAATAACAAAGATTTTCACCTATATGACAGTAGTGACACTTAAGGACAATAATTAAGGACTGAGTCTTAGAAAATCTAGACTTAGGATGCATGTACATCTTAAGATAAAGACATATAACATAGAAACTTAGTGATATTCATTATTATTATTATTATCATTATTATTATGTTATTTATTTATTTATTTTATAAATTAAATTTAATTAACTAAAAATTTTCTTTTAAATAATAATTGATTTAGGATATATCAAAACCACACTTTCCAATACACACACTTAGAATTGTTTGCTAGGACAACCGACTCTAGTTTTAGGTTAGGCCGGTGTTTATTTCCTTACTGCACTGTGACGGACTTTTTCTCGAGTTTTATTGCATGCTGGTTGTAAATTGTTGGTATGTTTGTTTACTTACTTTTACCGCACTCTGTGATATGATTTGATTGACGATTAGATTACCCATAGGTTAGGAGCGATCTGGTTGTTAACAGAATTTTCTGCAGGTGGCCACACTCATGCAGGGCAGAAAAAGGGGGACTAATTATTCAATAATTTTATAAAATGCTACAGGTGCTTTAGCTGCTTAGCCCCCAAATGAAAAAGAGTGTGGCCAAGCGTGGCTAATTGATTTAATTTAAAATGCAAATATATAACTGCTTGGGATGAATTTTATTATAAACTGCTTAGGATAACCCTGCAGGTGGTCTAGATTTTTCTTTACCTTTCTGTGAAATGTAATGTAATGTAAATGTATTTGAAAAGTCAAAAAAAAAAAAAATTGTGAAAGTGATTTTGAAAGTGGGATATCACATCCAATTTGGAATCCAAAGAAAGGAGAATATACTTAAAGGATTATTCTCTTTTAATTGGAAAGCCAAATTAGGATGATTCTATATCCAAATAGAAAAGAAAATACCCCTCTCAGGGATGAGTTTCTTTTCATTTGGATATCCAGAATCCGACGGACCCGAGAAGCTCGTAGAAGAAGAAAAGATAGAATGAGAAGATTGAAGAAAGAAGAAGAAGAAAATGAAGATTCAAAGAACAGTATATCCCATTTCAAAAATCACTTGCGTCATTCTTAGGATTAGAATCCGGGTTTGTTGTCAGTGGTGCCCGGCCACTTTACTTTTCTGTAAATTCTGGGTGTAATATGAACATTGGACATTGGACATTGGACATTATATTTGGGTTATTAAAATTTGTTTGTTTACATTGTTTGTGCAGTAGCTTTTTTTAGGGCCCTTGCATGCCGTATTTTGTTTTAGCCTGGATTCGAATCGGAGAGATTTTTTTCGTAAGGGTACGCTTAAAATTCTTTTACTTGTAATTAAAAATAAAAATTTTTAGGCTCACATAGTAACTCTAACGTTCTAAGAAGTAAGCTCGGGACCGTCGAGAGTCAGCATAAGCATATTAATACTTTCTCTTCCTTGTTAGGCACCTCCCCGCCTGCGGGTTCTGGCAGACCACTTGACCTATGAGGGTGCAGTTCTGTCAAGGGGAAGTTGTGCAATCTCTAGGAAAAAACCTATTTTCTAAGCCTAATTTTTAAAAACTGCTTCATATTCATTTTATGCATTCGAGTCAATTAGCATGCATTGCATTAGATACAAATTAAAAAAGAGTCTAAAATATTAATTGCATTTCTAGACATTTATCACCCTACATAAGTTGAGGGGCTAATTAGGAATTGTCTTAGATGTCAGCCCCAATTCCTTAAAACTTAAACAACATCCCTACACATCTTTCATAAGAGACTGGACACATGGTTTTAAAGCGCCTAGGTGGTTAGCTGGCTCCCCAATCCAGGCCGGGGTAAGTCCAGATTTGCACTTCATTAGTTAGGTTCGGGTCGCTACTTTGTAGTACCCAAATTAGATTTAGGTTCTGAGGCAGATTCTTTTTAGATCTTAAGTCCTCGCCCTCTGGGAATATAATCCCAACTTTCTAATAAAATATCAATTTAAATATAAAATCTCTCTCTTAAAATGTAAAGCCCAACATAGGATAGACTGAGGTTGCCTCTGAGTTTCTCAGAATCCGGTTCCTCCTACTTTTCTTCCTTTGACCCGCTAATAAATGTTCAACATTGAGCTTTCACCTTGAAAAATTCCTACTTCTGTTTTCTTGTCTTCTACTTTGTAATCAAAAGGGTATGTAATCACTGCTTTAATCGAGAGTTTTCTTAGGAGCACTCCTCCTAGGATGTAATTAACTATAGGAGCTTGCTCCTATAGGGATTTGAGAACCCCAGACTAAAATAAACCTTGTTTTATTCATATAAAACAAGGGGAGAATCTTTGGGAACGTAGATATTTTTAAAACCTCATTTTTAATTTTGAATAGATTTGTAGAATATTATTATTATCTTTTCAGATAATATAATATTATACTTGTTATATTCAACTTTAAAAATGATGAATTTTATAAAACTCATTCTCGCTTTTGGATATCTTGAAGAATGTTATGTTCGTCTTTTAAGATGATATAATATTCTTCTTGCCATATCTAAATAAAAGAATGAATAAACTTTTTCAAAAAACGTATTTCTATCTTTAAACTTATTCTATAGAATTTCATGTTCATCTTTTAAGATGATATGTTATTCTTTGAACTATGTTTGATTATAGAAATATCAATTTTCAAAACCCTATTTTGATATTGAATCCATTATAGAATATTGTGTCAATCTTTCGAGATTGTACTTTATTCTCAATGCAGTATTCGATTACAAAATATGAGAAATCAAAATCTGCGTGGAGACATAAAATTTTCCCACAAAGGTTTTTCTGGCGACTCCGCTGGGGATCAATCCTCTCTCCATCTTTAGCAGTGTTTTATACCCTTTAATCGGTAGTTTACTTGTGCTCGTCATAGGTTGTAACTACTTTTCTTCCGCCGGTTCTTTCATTCATTTCATTCTTAGATAACTTGGCCGGTATCTAAATAAATTTTAGAGGTCTTATTTTGGACCCCGTTAGAAAACTAATGGGAAGCTCCTTTATACGACCTTTTTGTAAAGTAAATCCCGTGCTAATTCGAATGTTGTAGTTACATTTTTTTTGTAGCTTGATGTTTGAGTTAGCACTGGGTCCAAAATCAATTTACCCAATCTTTAGTAATATGTATAGTTACTTCTTTTAGTAACTTAATGTATTATTTGGATTGGGTCCAAAATTTATTTTTAAGTCTTGAAAAATTTAAACTTTTGTGTCCTAGCTAATATGTTGCAGTTATATATTTTTATAACTCAATATGTGGCTGGACAAATCTCAAGAAAATTTGAGCTTTTAAATCAAAGTTTTCTCCTTATCTAAACCAGCATATTACAGTTATATATTTTTATAGCTTAATATATTTGGTAGGATATGGTCCAAAAGCTCAAACCTTCAAATCAAAACTTTCTGCTTGTCCTAATAACATATTGTAGTTACATGTCCTTTGTAGCTTGATATGTTTGTTAGGACAGGGTCCATAATCTCATATATGCAAGATTTTTAAGATTAAATTCAATTTGATTTGAGAAAAGTTTGAATGTTCAAATACAAGTCAAGCTTATAAAAATAATTTTTGCTAGAGAAAATAGCAGGTTGATTTCTTTTAAAAAGAAATTTTCCTCTATCTTTCTTAAATTGTAATTAAAACTTCATTGTGGTTGACTCCTCTAAACACTTAAAGAATAAGACCTATGGTTATCAATGCTAAAAGAAAAGTGTGTTCCCTCCCTCCCTCCACTTGGGTGGATTAAGGCTTTAGATGAAGATATGTTTAATCTCATTTCCTTTTGGAACCTCAAAATACAAAAGTTTAGCTAATTTTGCTTGGTTCCTAGCCATCGTTGAATTACATTCAAATATATTTTCAAATCTTTCATTCAACCATATTATGATTTTTCTAATCTTAAGAATGTATAAATATTGGTTGATATATTGAGAGTTTGAAAATCATTCAAAATTCCCTCACATTTAAACCTTCTTGTAGGTTAAAGTTTAATATGCCTATAAATCCTATTTCCTAAGAGTACTGCATGGATACGACGATTTGTCCTCTGCCATATGGTTTAACTCTGATAGAAAATGGATCTTAAGGCATGCGATAAAGATAAATGACCTAATCAATTATATAAATGCCTTCGTTTATCGACTGAAGTTTTCTCTTATGGTAATATTTTTAAATTAAATTTTAGCTAAGTTTACTCTTGGCTTTATTACTCCATTTGCGAAAACTCATGAGCAGTTCTTATTAAAGATTGGTCATCTTAAATTTTTGTTTGGTCAAAAAAACTTAGGACGATTCAAGGTTCTTTATTATGGTTAATCCATGATATGGTTAATATTCCCTCTATCATGTGATTTTCCATCAAAATAAATTGACATTTCTTGAATTGATACTAAGTTAGTCGACTTCATAACATCTTTAATGGTTTCCTTCTTCAGTAGTAATAAAAAAAAATTATCATATTTGGGTTCACCCATTATGATATCCATAAATAACTTCTTTTAAATTAAGATTTATGTCAAATTGAAATTGGAGGAGGTGGAAGTTTTATTCATCTTTTTATCGTTATACATCTCATAAGCATTTTGCGAGTTGATGAACTTATTTTATAATTATCTCAATTAAGTTGTCTATTCATACTATAGGATCGGGTCCAATTTGTAAATCAATCTTCCTTGTATAAGAGTGTTAATTTTTTTTTACTCTTATACTTGGAAGATGATTTTACAACTGAAATAATAATTACAAGATTTAAGTAAAGGAAGCCTCTTAAAAAAAAAAAAAAAAAAAGTGAAGAAGGAAAAGAAAAGAAAAGAAAAAAGAGGCACATTCATTAAATGTGTAGCCAAAAAAAAAAAAAAAAAAAAAAAAAAAGTGGCTTCCCTTTCTAAATCTTAAATATCATAGGACCTATTCATCCTTTAGTATTTTTAACATTTGACTTTGAGAATTCAAAATTTTCGTTCATCATCAAGCATTGATGTTCTATTAGATGTAAAATACATATACCATCTGAAAGATTTGAAAAGATTGAATTTCCACCTCCAATTTAATTTCTTTATATCTTAGTTTAAAAAGAAGAAAAAGAAGAAGAAGATTAAGTCCCCAGTTTTGCTTGTAGGGAGCTTTGATCTGGGTTAACAAAATCTAAGTCCCGAGACCTCTCTAGTTAGCAAACTTAAGCAGGTCAGTTCAGATTTTCAAATCATTATCAAGAAAAATTACATAGATGGTCAATCTAACTAGAATTATAATGGTGTTGGTTGTGCATTATTGGGTTTCATGTATCTAACCTAATTGAGATGCATAAACAAACCATTATCCAAATATCTTCAACTCTCTTTTGAGTATCTTCCAATTTGAATGAGATTCTAGATAGAGTCCTGATGCTAGATGATCTACAGTGATATTTATAAATATAAAAATCACTTTCTTTGGATTCAAATTTTTGAAACTAAACTAAGGGACATCCCTTAGTTAGTTCTGAGATAATTGTCTAATGTTCTCATTCACTATTGAGTAGATATCATACAAATATAAATCTATTATTGACTGAACTAGGATGTTAGAACATGAGGGGTTCTATCCTTAGTGATGTCGATGATACCTTTGTTTGAATCTGTGTCAAACTTCAAGACAAAATCAAGCTACAATTTGACTAAGTCTATAATTGACTAATCTTGGATGTTAGAATTGTAGGGATTCTATTCCCAATAAAGTATATGATGGCTTTGTTAAATAGATATAAAATTCAATTCAATGTATATCTTCAACTTATTATAAACTAGAATGGAATGTTAGAGTCTAAACAACTCTATCCCTATTCAAGAATCTTTCCATAGCATTGAAATTCAAAATATTTAAAACTACAATTTTCTTTAAAGAAAGTTGTTAAGTTTTGATTATTTGATTAAAACTCAATTTGGTTATATTCAAATTATAATTTAGCAGGAGTCAACCCATCTTTCGTTGAGTTTTTGAATCTTTTCCAATGTCATTTTGATTGGGTGAAGATGATTAAAACTTAAGCGATTACAGTCAAATATTATAAGAAAATTATCAAATGAAATATAAAGCTTTCACTTTTTGATGAAAATCAAACTTTTCTCAATAATTATGAGTATTTGATATTCCTTAGTGTTTTCACTATAAAGGATGCTCAAATATACTCATTGTTCTATAACAACTCATGCAAAAGTTAAAATTTTTTTTAAGGAAAATTTTATCATGTTGCTTTTAGTTCTCTTAGAACATGCAAATGAGAACTCTAGAAAATTCATATGATTTTTTTTGAGTTATTCTAGACAAATTCAATCATAGAATCAATCTTTAATCAAGATCTTGCATTTCTCCTTTAGTAGTCGAGATGCTTTGTTAAGTTTTTACTTATCAAAGATGATCAAACTACTCCCCTTTTGTTTTCCTCATATATGATGATCTGATATAAAAACATATTCCCTAGTGGAATATTTGTAAGTTATAAAGATCATTTGTAGTGGAGGAGAAAATAAATTTTCAATTCAAAGATTTTCAAATCTTTCAATCTTCAAAATGTTTTTCTTTCCCTTCTAGAAAATGACATGTATAAAAGCCTATGATCTCTGGTAGAACATTTGCAAGTTGTCAATGTCATTTGTGATGAAAGGGAAATGCTCCATGGCTATAAAAAATCAACTTTACTTTAAAATTCATAATCCAGTTTAAATCAGTCTTTAGGTCTAAGTCCGCTTTTACGGCATCCTATTGGCTTTCTGGCTTAAGTCCGCTCTTACGGCAGCCAATCCTGATTAAATCAGTCTTTAGGTCTAAGTCCGCTTTTACGGCATCCTACTGGCTTTCTGGCTTAAGTCCGCTCTTACGGCAGCCAATCCTGATTAAATCAGTCTTTAGGTCTAAGTCCGCTTTTACGGCATCCTACTGGCTTTCTGGCTTAAGTCCGCTCTTACGGCAGCAAATCCTGATTAAATCAGTCTTTAGGTCTAAGTCCGCTTTTACGGCATCCTACTGGCTTTCTGGCTTAAGTCCGCTCTTACGGCAGCCAATCCTGATTAAATCAGTCTTTAGGTCTAAGTCCGCTTTTACGGCATCCTACTGGCTTTCTGGCTTAAGTCCGCTCTTACGGCAGCAAATCCTGATTAAATCAGTCTTTAGGTCTAAGTCCGCTTTTACGGCATCCTACTGGCTTTCTGGCTTAAGTCCGCTCTTACGGCAGCCAATCCTGATTAAATCAGTCTTTAGGTCTAAGTCCGCTTTTACGGCATCCTACTGGCTTTCTGGCTTAAATCCGCTTTTACGGCAGCCAATCCAGTTTAAATCAGTCTTTAGGTCTAAGTCCGCTTTTACGGCATCCTATTGGCTTTCTGGCTTAAGTCCGCTCTTACGGCAGCCAATCCTGATTAAATCAGTCTTTAGGTCTAAGTCCGCTTTTACGGCATCCTATTGGCTTTCTGGCTTAAGTCCGCTTTTACGGCAGCCAATCCAATTTAAATCAGTCTTTAGGTCTAAGTCCGCTTTTACGGCATCCTATTGGCTTTCTGGCTTAAGTCCGCTTTTACGGCAGCCAATCCAGTTTAAATCAGTCTTTAGGTCTAAGTCCACTTTTACGGCATCCTACTGGCTTTCTGGCTTAAGTCCGTTCTTACGGCAGCCAATCCTGATTAAATCAGTCTTTAGGTCTAAGTTCGCTTTTACGGCATCCTACTGGCTTTCTGGCTTAAGTCCGCTTTTACGGCAGCCAATCCAGTTTAAATCAGTCTTTAGGTCTAAGTCCGCTTTTACGGCATCCTATTGGCTTTCTGGCTTAAGTCCGCTTTTACGGCAGCCAATCCAGTTTAAATCAGTCTTTAGGTCTAAGTCCGCTTTTACGGCATCCTATTGGCTTTCTGGCTTAAGTCCGCTCTTACGGCAGCCAATCCTGTTTGAATCCGTCTTTAGGTCTAAGTCCACTTTTACGGCATCCTATCGACTTTCTGGCTTAAGTCCGCTCTTACGGCAGCCAATCCTGATTAAATCCGTCTCTAGGTATAAGTCCTCCTACGGCATCCTATTGACATTTTTGAAGTTAGGTATAAGCATCCCTAGTGGCATCCTAATCTTCGTCCCGAGGAGAAGTATAAGCATCCCTAGCGGCATCTTCTCTTCGTTAAATGTTAAATCTTAAATCCATCTTTAGGTCTAAGCCCGCTCTTACGGCATCCTATTGATTTCTGACTTTTATCAAAATCAAAATCAAAATCTCTATTCATGCCAAATTACATTCAAATCACTACATTTAACTTTTTCATATCTTAGCTTTACCAAATGATACTAATATCTTTAGTTATTATTTGCTAAAGCATCTATACCGACTCAACTTCAAAATCACTGAATCGACTCGAAACTCTGTCAACCTTTATCCTAATTTTCTATCAAACCTCAAAATCTTTTCAAATTGTATACTCAAATCTTCAACTTCAATTCTAGATCTAGTTAATCGTTTCGGTCAACACCAATACGCACGATAAACTTTGGCAAGTTTATCATGCCTATTGGGGGTCCATTTGTTGACCTCATTATTTGAGGTCAATTTCCCCAAATCCAACTCTAACACCTAGGTCTTCGTAGCCTAGTGTAGACGTCGCCCATAGGATTTCCCTTAGGTGGACGCCCACTGACGTAGCATCGACTCGAGCCTATCACTCAATTTGAATCAGAATCGATTCAATCAAATTTTAATTCAACTCCAAACGAACTCAAATCAAATCCAATTTATGATTCATCAATGTCAATCGTCCCATTTAATTTGATCTAATTTATTTTCGATCAAATTGATACATTATTGGGCTCAAATCAATTCACCAATTGAATCAAAATCAAATCAAATTAACTCAAAATTGGATTCGATTTCAATGTCTCCGATTAACCCGTTTTGACTCGTCACAAGTATATATATAATAATAATTGATACGTCGTCAAAAATTATCTTAATCGGGCACGAATCTCGATGCAAAATCAAGTTTGGAAACTTCAAAAATTAATTCGGAGACCATCCGAACTCCGATCTCAGCAAACTTACAGTCGAACTGAGCGTCTCAGGAATACAAACCCAACGACACCAAGATCAACCCAATCTGAGCCCAAATGAGTCCGAATCAAGGGCTCAAAGCGCTGTTGGAAGATTCAAACCGCAATTTGAGTTACCAAACGGTCTCCGATTTTGACAAGCTTATACTCGAATCGAACGGCTCGACGAGACGAATCCAATGAGCCCAAGAACACCAAATTCCGAAATCATTAAGGCCTTCAAAAGTCCAACGAACGGTCCACGGTCAAAGGGTTCAGCAACAACCACCCACTCTCCCTCTCCCTCAACCCATAACCACCCACTCTCCCTCTCCCTCAACCCAAAAAACGTTTCAAGCCTCCTTCCTCTCATACATGACACATCCAAGCCTCCCTCCTCTCATAAATGACATGTCCAAGCCTCTCTACTCTCTCATGACGAACCTAAGCCGAAGCCACTACCTCCTCTCGACGAGCAGCAGTAGTCGCACGTCGTCGCCTCTTCTGCCTTAGCCGACGCATAAAAGACATCCTAATCTTGGGTAATTTCTTCTACATCCTCTCAATCTTCTTCTTCTATCATTTTAATTTGATTTAAGTCAAATGGAAAGAGTTGAAGTTTGATCTTTTAATCAAAAATCTGAGACAAAAATCTCTCAACGTTTCTTTCTTTTCATAAGCATTAGCAATAAAAGAAACTATGAAAGTTTGGTTGGAATGTATATATAAACTTTTTTCTTTTTTATCTTGGACTACAAATGATTTCATCTATTTTATTTTTCATAGTTGTACTATATCTTGCATTGTTATTCTTGAGTGGTTCTAAGTTGTCATTTTTGATAATAATAGAATAATGAGAAACGAAATGCTAAATTTTTATTAATAGTTTGGTTGATCCTTACGAAATTTGAGAGAATTTTTGAACTCTTTTGCTTAAGCTTCATTAACGGCTAGCTCCCATAATCATTTAATAAATTCATTATTTGCCTTTATGTTCAACATGTTCTTGAAAATGAGATGTATTTGCATTGAAGAGAAAAGTATGTGAAGAGTATTGTATAAGAAAGGTGTATATCAGAACACTAAGATTAGTGGAAATATGTTTGTGTTAATTGATGCTTGAATGTGTGATCTTGATAAGTGAATCTTATGTGTGTATATGTGTTAAGAATGATTCATTTGTACTTTGAGAAGATGCATATTGAAAGTGGAAGGTATAGATGGTGAAAATGGAATGTATGTGTGGAAAGGTATTTTGTAGTAAAGAATGTGGAGTGTGAATGTTGGAAGTGTATGGAGTGTTCATATATGAAAACGATAAGTGTTTGGGTGTGAAAAAAGAATGAAATTGTGTGTTTTGGAAAGAGTTATGTGATGAAATTGTATGTTTTTTTTTGAAAGGTGATTTATGGTGAAAGTGTGGATTTTTTGAAGAATGATGCTTGGGAAATATGAAAGGTAAAGTATATGATTTTGAGGAAAATGTGTATGTGTGTGCTAGAAAAGTATTGTGTGAGACAAGTAAAAGTGAAGTGTTTGATTTTGTAATAAGTGTATATTTTCAAAAGTAGAACTTGTGTAAGTTTGGGAGAATAGAAATTGTGTATCTTTTGAAAAGTGAAATAATATGTTTGAAAGGTAACTTGTATGTATATAAATTGAAAGGTATATGTTTTAAAAATGAAAGTGTGTGAGTTTTGGAAAAGGAAGCGTATGTTTTGAAGGGTGTTGGAGAGTGAGTGCTTTGAGTAATCATTGGGAAGTGAAGTTTATTTGGTCTAAAGGTAGAAATATATATTGAAAGCATTTTGTGTGAGTTTGGAAGAATAAAATGTTTGTTTTTGTGAAAAGTTTGTGTGTTGAAAAGTGTAGAGTATGATTTTGGGTTGGGAGAAGTGTATAAGTATGAGAAGTAAAGTGTTTATTTTTGTGAAAATTGTATAAGTTTGGAAGAGTAGAAGTAAATGTTAGAAAGATATAAAGTACAGTTCAAAAAATGAAAGGTATAAAAAAAAAAGTCAAGTCAACACAACCAGTGATCAAGCCCGAAGAAAGGTATGTTTGGATTTAAATTCTGTCTTTCAATTACTTCATTTTATAATTATAAAAAGTGCTTCTAATCCCTATCTCCCTTTTTTTTTCTGTTTATTTGCATAAACTGCGAGGAATGGTACTGGTCGAGGGAACAAATGTACAAGGAGCTAATGACGTCAATCGCCTCTATCCAGCCGGGTAGAGGTGCTACGGGCGGAACCACCGGGTCGTAGCCCCCGGTGACTGTGAGTATTTCTAAACTTAGAAAACCTTTAGGGACCCTTCGATGTGGTGTGCGCAAACCTTTCCCTTTTAGGTTCCTGTAGTAACTTCAATTTAATTAGGATTAATTTTTTGCTCTTAGATCCTTAAAACCCTTTATATATACGAAATGTTCTAAGGGTTAGTAATAACAAAGATTTTCACCTATATGACAGTAGTGACACTTAAGGACAATAATTAAGGACTGAGTCTTAGAAAATCTAGACTTAGGATGCATGTACATCTTAAGATAAAGACATATAACATAGAAACTTAGTGATATTCATTATTATTATTATTATCATTATTATTATGTTATTTATTTATTTATTTTATAAATTAAATTTAATTAACTAAAAATTTTCTTTTAAATAATAATTGATTTAGGATATATCAAAACCACACTTTCCAATACACACACTTAGAATTGTTTGCTAGGACAACCAACTCTAGTTTTAGGTTAGGCCGGTGTTTATTTCCTTACTGCACTGTGACGGACTTTTTCTCGAGTTTTATTGCATGCTGGTTGTAAATTGTTGGTATGTTTGTTTACTTACTTTTACCGCACTCTGTGATATGATTTGATTGACGATTAGATTACCCATAGGTTAGGAGCGATCTGGTTGTTAACAGAATTTTCTGCAGGTGGCCACACTCATGCAGGGCAGAAAAAGGGGGCTAATTATTCAATAATTTTATAAAATGCTACAGGTGCTTTAGCTGCTTAGCCCCCAAATGAAAAAGAGTGTGGCCAAGCGTGGCTAATTGATTTAATTTAAAATGCAAATATATAACTGCTTGGGATGAATTTTATTATAAACTGCTTAGGATAACCCTGCAGGTGGTCTAGATTTTTCTTTACCTTTCTGTGAAATGTAATGTAATGTAAATGTATTTGAAAAGTCAAAAAAAAAAAATTGTGAAAGTGATTTTGAAAGTGGGATATCACATCCAATTTGGAATCCAAAGAAAGGAGAATATACTTAAAGGATTATTCTCTTTTAATTGGAAAGCCAAATTAGGATGATTCTATATCCAAATAGAAAAGAAAATACCCCTCTCAGGGATGAGTTTCTTTTCATTTGGATATCCAGAATCCGGCGGACCCGAGAAGCTCGTAGAAGAAGAAAAGATAGAATGAGAAGATTGAAGAAAGAAGAAGAAGAAAATGAAGATTCAAAGAACAGTATATCCCATTTCAAAAATCACTTGCGTCATTCTTAGGATTAGAATCCGGGTTTGTTGTCAGTGGTGCCCGGCCACTTTACTTTTCTGTAAATTCTGGGTGTAATATGAACATTGGACATTGGACATTGGACATTATATTTGGGTTATTAAAATTTGTTTGTTTACATTGTTTGTGCAGTAGCTTTTTTTAGGGCCCTTGCATGCCGTATTTTGTTTTAGCCTGGATTCGAATCGGAGAGATTTTTTTCGTAAGGGTACGCTTAAAATTCTTTTACTTGTAATTAAAAATAAAAATTTTTAGGCTCACATAGTAACTCTAACGTTCTAAGAAGTAAGCTCGGGACCGTCGAGAGTCAGCATAAGCATATTAATACTTTCTCTTCCTTGTTAGGCACCTCCCCGCCTGCGGGTTCTGGCAGACCACTTGACCTATGAGGGTGCAGTTCTGTCAAGGGGAAGTTGTGCAATCTCTAGGAAAAAACCTATTTTCTAAGCCTAATTTTTAAAAACTGCTTCATATTCATTTTATGCATTCGAGTCAATTAGCATGCATTGCATTAGATACAAATTAAAAAAGAGTCTAAAATATTAATTGCATTTCTAGACATTTATCACCCTACATAAGTTGAGGGGCTAATTAGGAATTGTCTTAGATGTCAGCCCCAATTCCTTAAAACTTAAACAACATCCCTACACATCTTTCATAAGAGACTGGACACATGGTTTTAAAGCGCCTAGGTGGTTAGCTGGCTCCCCAATCCAGGCCGGGGTAAGTCCAGATTTGCACTTCATTAGTTAGGTTCGGGTCGCTACTTTGTAGTACCCAAATTAGATTTAGGTTCTGAGGCAGATTCTTTTTAGATCTTAAGTCCTCGCCCTCTGGGAATATAATCCCAACTTTCTAATAAAATATCAATTTAAATATAAAATCTCTCTCTTAAAATGTAAAGCCCAACATAGGATAGACTGAGGTTGCCTCTGAGTTTCTCAGAATCCGGTTCCTCCTACTTTTCTTCCTTTGACCCGCTAATAAATGTTCAACATTGAGCTTTCACCTTGAAAAATTCCTACTTCTATTTTCTTGTCTTCTACTTTGTAATCAAAAGGGTATGTAATCACTGCTTTAATCGAGAGTTTTCTTAGGAGCACTCCTCCTAGGATGTAATTAACTATAGGAGCTTGCTCCTATAGGGATTTGAGAACCCCAGACTAAAATAAACCTTGTTTTATTCATATAAAACAAGGGGAGAATCTTTGGGAACGTAGATATTTTTAAAACCTCATTTTTAATTTTGAATAGATTTGTAGAATATTATTATTATCTTTTCAGATAATATAATATTATACTTGTTATATTCAACTTTAAAAATGATGAATTTTATAAAACTCATTCTCGCTTTTGGATATCTTGAAGAATGTTATGTTCGTCTTTTAAGATGATATAATATTCTTCTTGCCATATCTAAATAAAAGAATGAATAAACTTTTTCAAAAAACGTATTTCTATCTTTAAACTTATTCTATAGAATTTCATGTTCATCTTTTAAGATGATATGTTATTCTTTGAACTATGTTTGATTATAGAAATATCAATTTTCAAAACCCTATTTTGATATTGAATCCATTATAGAATATTGTGTCAATCTTTCGAGATTGTACTTTATTCTCAATGCAGTATTCGATTACAAAATATGAGAAATCAAAATCTGCGTGGAGACATAAAATTTTCCCACCAATGATAATGTATGCAACTTGCATTAATGAGCTCATTTTGAGCTTTTCTATTTAAGCTTGGCATGATACTTTGTAAAGTGTCTTTGGCAGCCATTATAGCTTCGTTCTTTTGGGGGAGACTTGAAGAGAGAGCTTGAAAGGGAATGAGGAAAGGGTGGAGTTTGAGAGAGGGAGAAGATCTTGATAGTTGGGGCTCAAGGGAGTGTGGAGGGGATTCCACATGGTTGCTCCAAGAAGCTCGCACTTGAATACCGTCGGATTCAAGGCTTGTCTTGAGGGAAATTCACCAAAGAAGAAGTTCTCTTTGGTGTCAAAGGACCTGGCGACTCCGCTGCACCGGGGAAGGTGGAAGTGATTTTGTAAGGGCTTCTTCGCCTAGCTGTGGGGGCTAAAGGAGAGACACTTGTATTAGTGCAATACTTGGAGCGTGCCTCCAAGGAGTGGACGTAGGTCAAGGTTTGACCGAACCAGTATAAATCCGGTGTGTTCTTTTCTTATTATTTTCTTCCACATTTAATTTTCGTATTGGTTTTATTTATAGTGATTTTGGTTTGTGCTTTGCTTAAAGATTTTTTTAAATAATACCAATTCATCACTCTCTTATTTAGTCTTGGGCCAGTTCTATAAGGCTTAATATCCCGAGCGAACTTTCAAGTGGTATCAAAGCTGGTTTCATAAAATAAGTTTTTAAAAGCTTTTGAATTTCGATCAATGGCTAATTTTAGTAATCGTAATATTGCGGAAAGTTATTCAATCTCCAGACCACCTTTGGTTGAAAATATTACTTTTGATTTTTGGAAAATTCACATGACTACTTTTTTGCAATCAATTGATTTTCGCATGTGGTATATGATTTTAACTGGTTATTCATCACCGTCCCGTATTGTTAATGGAGTTAAAACTGACATTGCTTTTAATCAATGGAACAGGGAAGAACAACTCAATGCTCAATTAAATGCAAAATCTTTAAATTGTTTTTTTTGTGCTTTGAATTCTTAGGATTTTATGTTAATATCAACTTGCACTACTGGTAAGGAAGTTTGGGAAAAATTACACACCATATACGAAGGCACTAATGAAATCAAGCAATCCAAGTTGAATATGTTAATGCATGATTTTGAACTATTCTCCATGAAACCTTTTGAAACAATTTTAGACATGTATACCAGGTTCATTCAAAATTATAACATCATTGCATGCTTTAGGTAAAGAATTTTCAAATTTTGAAAAAGTTAACAAAATTCTTCATTGTCTATTAGATAAATTTGATACTAAAGTTATTGCTATTTGTGAATCTAAAGATTTGAATATATATTCTATTGATAATTTGATTGGCTCATTCATTGCCTACGAGCAAGGGTTGGGTCAAAGACTTTTGGATACAGGTGAAACGATTGTTTTAAAAATGAAAGATAGAGAAGAAGATAGCTTAGTTGGTGATGACTTATCAAGCAAATCACAAAGCTCGCCAAAGCATAAGCAAAAGTAGAAAAAGGTAAAAATGGTAAGGAAATTCATATTTCTTCTGATGTTATTTACTTTCGTTGTAGGAAGCCTGGACATATGAAAAATCAATGCACTGATTTAAGAATTCTTCCTACAAAAGAAAAGGATAAGGCAAAACTAAATTTAAATTGGGGAATAATTAAAAGCAAAAAATCTCATGGGCAGAGCTGGTTTTTGAAGCATCGGACCAGGAGAGAGATAATGGTTAAAAAGTCTTCTTTATTGTGTTTTGTTTTTATTTTTTTTTCTTTTCTTAATTGCTTCGAATTTTGTTTTATTTTTTTTTGTAAAGTTCTCTCTTATCAACACACACGTTCACCTTTCTGAAAAAGAAAAACCTACCTCTTGCTTTTTCTTGAATTCTTATTAAATTGTGTTTGACTTCTCTAAAAATAATTAAAGGAAGGAAACTCATATTTTTTACTCTCAATCTCTGTTTCCTAAAAGAGGTTATTCTACTTTTGATTTAAAACCTTTTTCATATTTTAAATTAGTTTTTGAAATTAACATTTTTTATCTCCCTATATTTTATTTATCGCATAGAAATCTTTTGCAAGTTGTTGAATCAATTCAAAATTTTCATAATCAAGAAATTCGCTTTATCAATAGTATGGGTTTAATTTTGGTATTTAAGATTTCAGAAAGGTAGCATAGTCAAAAAGTTGGCCAATGATACCAAAAATAAAAGATGTGCAAAGTGCCAAATTGAAAAATATAGAATACACAAAGTATATCAAAAGATGTGCAATGCACCAACCAATTGTCAAGAGGCATAAAATGAGCCCACAAAATTTTAATGCTTACCATTCTTGTACTTCTTAAAGCTTAAGAAAACCCTTAATTCTTTTGATACTTGAATTTGAAAAACATGATTCCCGATTCAACAATTTGTGCATTGATCTTCTATTAGATATATTTTATGGAAGGAGTTTTTGAAAAATGACTATTTCTTTCTCTAATTTAATTCATGATTTAGATATTAAATTAAAAAAGTTTTTTGAGCTTTTTTAAAGAACTTGAGTTTCGATTATCAAATTCTGAATTTCTAACCTTTTCTGGGCTATGCGTTGTCAATCCAATTCTACTAAGTTTTTGATTAAAATTAAGATGTAACTTTCTCATTTTAAGAATATTTGCTTTTTCAATAGATCAGGAAATTTTTTTTTTGTTTGTTTTATTTTTTGTGCCTCCTCTCTTTTTGATAATGTCAAAGTGGAGAACGTAATGTTGAATTTGTATCCTTTTTTTTTCTTTTCAAAAATTAAAAACAACAAAAATATTTTTTATCTCCCCTATTTTTTTTAAAAGGTTTATTTTAGTGAGGGAGAGATTAGAAGAAAATATTATTTTTTGAAAATTCAAATTGAATGGTTTGCTATCATCAAAAAGAGGGAGATTGTTGCGGATCAATGGTTTATGATTTTGATGGTAGCAAACATTCTTATTTCTCTACGACTGTCTTATGTACTGACATTTCAGGTTCACACGATCGGACTACAATTTGGAATCAACTCAAGATTGGGTAGATTAGGTTTGAGTCAGTTTGTACCTTTTTCCTTTCTTGAGTCTGTTGTATTTGGTGAGGGTCCTATTGATTTTTAACTTAAAAGATTTTCTATTATTCCCTAAAAGATTTCCTTTTTTGGTGACATCATCCGGGACGATATTTATATCGTCCTGGATGATCTATCCAAAAATAGAAACCCTAATTAGGGTATCCACATTAAGACAGCCGTCATAAACTGATCGGCCTGGATGATACCTAGATCGGCCAGGACGATAGTCTCAATTCAGAAAGAATCAACCATCATAATCAATTTAGGTATTCTTTGTTTAAGGAAATCGAACAGGACGATATTCCTATCGTCCAGAATGATCTAACTCAATTATGCCTAAATTGATCTGGTATCTTTGGAAAACATTAATGGTTGATTGATAAGATCACATCGTTTGGGACGATCGTAGGATCGGGCGGGACGATGTCCTAGACGATTTACATCAGACAGCTCGAATTCAGGGTGATGCTCTAGACGATTGAAATTGGTTTTAAACTAATCGGCCTGGACGATCGTGAGATCAGCCAGGATAATGTAACCAATTTTCTTCTGATCATCCCAAATTGTCCCGGGCTGATGAGCTGAATTTATACTGATCGGCCAGGACAATATACCTATCATCATGGATGATAATATCGGCAACTTTCATTAATGAGCTCATTTTGAGCTTTTCTATTTAAGTTTGGCATGACACTTTGTAAAGTGTCTTTGACAGCCATTGTAGCTTCGTTCTTTTTGGGGAGACTTAAAGAGAGAGCTTGAAAGGGAGTGAGGAAAGGGTGGAGTTTGAGAGAGGGAGAAGATCCTGTGAGTGGGGGCTCAAGGGAGTATGGAGGGGATTCCACACGGTTGCTCCGGCAAGCTCGCACCTGAATACCGTCGGATTCAAGGCTTGTCTTGAGGGAAGTTCACCAAAGAAGAAGTTCTCTTTGGTGTCAAAGGACCCGGCGACTCCGCCGCACCGGGGAAGGTGGAAGTGATTTTGTAAAGGCTTCTCCGCCTAGGTGTTGGGGCTAAAGGAGAGACACTTTTGTTAGTGCAATACTTGGAGGGTGCCTCCAAGGAGTGGACGTAGGTCAAGGTTTGACTGAACCAGTATAAATCCAGTATGTTCTTTTCTTATTATTTGCTTTCACATTTAATTTCCACATTGGTTTTATTTGTGGTGATTTTGGTTTGTGCTTTGCTTAAAGATTTTTTTAAAAATACCAATTCATCACTCTCTTATTTAGCCTTGGGCCAGTTCTATATGGCTTAACATCTCGAGCGAACTTTCATAAATTTTATTGTGTCGGTAGTTTTGACTACCTTTCTCTCTATTGGTCTTTCTACCTATTTCTCCCTTGGGTGAGTGTGGCCAACTCAATTAAGACATGTTAATAAAGAGGTGAGTGTAGGAAACCTCCTTTTAAGTTGGGCTTTGACATTTTGCCTCCAACTTGATTGGTAGAGCGAAAGATTCAAGCCAAAATCTTCTTGTATATGTTGCAAACTTGCATGCGAATAAACATCTAGCGTGCTAAGTTTGTCAAATTACAAAAGATCCTAGAACTTCAAAATTAAGATTTCAATCGTCTAGCAAAATTCAATCTCTTTCAAATCTTAATCGATCCATATATTCTATCATTACATATGAAATTATAACTCCTATAATTTAGTATCTGTGATAGAATATAGACTTCTTGTTCAAATTCGATTCTAGAGTTTGAATCTTTTTGGCAAAGTCAAGCTTTGACATTTCTCTCCCGAACAATTCGTCAGGGTGAAAGAGTCGGGTTGACTTATAAGAATCGACCCCCAACATTTGTTAACCTTCGTGTTGAATGTAGATTCAACATATTTAGTTTCAAAAATAAGGGGAGGTGTTGCCGGATTTTTAAACTTTCAAATTCTTTCTAAAATCGTCTAACTTCAATCTTCATTGTCATATGTTTTATACAATACGCTTTTGTATTTTAACATAGGCAATACAAATTCACACCCTTGATCAAACCTAAGTTTTGACATTTCACTCTAAGCTAGTCAATGCAGTGAAAGAGTCAAGTCAAGGTCTCTAGATTTTCCCTTAGTCTTTGTTAACCATTATGTTGAAAATAAAACTCAACAATTTGATTTTCAAAAGTAAAGGAAAATCGTTCAAACCTACTTCAACCGTCGCTGCCATGTGTCTTCTATGACATTCTGTTGTAGTTGAACACATGCAATGTAAATCTAAAACTCTCCAGTCAATTCTATGCTTTAACATTTCACCCCCAAATCACTCGGTGAGGTGAAAGAGTTGAGCCTAGTTTCTTAGGATCTTCAGGTTGATTTATAAACCTACATATTTGAACATGATTCAGTATGTTGAGTTTTAAAATCTGAAAAATATCTATTCAATTTCAACCTCAAATTCAAATTCCATCTTAAATCCAAATTCAATTCAAGTTTAACTTTAACCTTAAAATCAACTTAAATTTTGATTTTAAAGTCAAAATGTGGGCTTTGACATTTCATCCCAAGTCGATTGGTGAAATGAAAGAGTCAAGCTAAATTTTTGAATTTTTTTATATCAATTTTGTGAACTTACATGATTGAGTAAAACTCAGTGTGTTTAGTCACAAAATTTGAAGATGATCCACTCGGCTTTAACCTCAAATTCAAATTCAAATTCAACTTTAAATTTGAATTCATTCTCAATCTTAAACCCAAGCTTGATTTCAACTATTCAATGCAATCTCAAATTTGATTTCAAATCCTAATCAAAATTTTGACATTTTGCCTCAAGTCAATTTGTGTAGCAAAAGAGTCAAATTCAAGTCTTAATTTTCACTCGTCATTTTTATGAACCACCGTGTTAAATGCAAAATTACACGATTGATTTATAAAATTTTGAATAAAACTAATCAAATTCAAAACTTAAATGTCATTTCAAAAATCAATAATTCAAATCACTTTCTTAATTCCAGGAAATCGAACACTCAAATGGCTGGGAAACTCGTATTCTCAATGAATAGAGATGTGCCTATAGAAGAAATTCTTAATGGCAATTCAATTCAGTAAGAAATGGAATTTTAAGACCTCAAGATTTCAGTTAATGGAGAAAGAATCTTATATCTATCCGCTTGTACTCAAGGGAATTTCCCCTTAGTAGAAGTTACTTTTGGGTCAAGAGTTGACTCCCCCATCTCTGAGATAGAGGTCATTGTCGCCCCTGTATCCACTATATCCTCTGCTCAGGAGGATAAAAATTAGAAGTCAATAACAACAGAAGAGTATTGAGATTCATATACAATGAATTATGTTGTTAAACCTAAGCTTATGTCCCAGTGGCTAACCAAGAGGAGGGGGGGGGGGTGAATTGGTAATTAAAAAATTTGAACCCTCTTTTTAAACTTTAGAAATTAAAACTTAATTGTTAGTGAATTTTTTAGAAAAAGATTTTTTAACCACAAGTTGTAAATGATAAACAAAATAAAAAGCGAAAACGTAAAGAACACCAGATTTATAGGGGTTCGGTCAAAACCAGACCTACATCCACTCCCCGGAGGCACCATCCGAGTATTGCACTAATACCACTAGTGACTCTCCTTTAGCACTCACAACAAGGCGTAGAAGCCTTTACAAAAACTCTTTCCACCACTAGCAAGTGCGGTAGAGAACTGTCTTCCTTTTATACTTATCCCCAGTGTTGGCAGAGAACCGTCCATCTTTTTACACTCTCCTTGTATGGGAAGAGAACCCTTCATCCTTTCACACTCTCCTAGTGTGGGAAAATAACCCTTCATCCTTTCACACTCTCCTAGTGTTTCACACTCTCTTAGTGTGGGCCGAGAACCCTTCGTCCTTTCACACTCTCCTAATGTGGGCAGAGAACCCTTTGGCTGTTCACACTCTCTAAGTGTCGGCAGAGAATCAGATCTCCTTGACAGATCTCCTCACAAGAAATCTAGAAGGAAGAAAGAAAAGTGTGAAGTAATCCCAAATCACAAGTAGAGATTCTTACCTTTGAACACCAAGTGAAGCCTTCACGCTCCAGTGCTAGGAATCCTCCTTTGAATGCACTCTTACACTCTCTCCTTGACTCTTCTTTCAATAAGCACGAAGATCAATGAGCAAAAAGATTTGGTGGCAGCCTAAATTAGAATATATATAGGAGAGACAAGAAAAGCCGTTCAAAACTATAAATTTTCAAGTCAACACTAAATGGATCGTCCCGTATAATCGTGGATCATTCTGGACGATTTTACTTAAATTGTCGGAAATGATCCTGATGTATATTGGTATGAACTATGTTCGTACACGATCATCATCCCGTATGAACTAGGTTCGTCAGGTACGATCAGTTATACCATAGGTCGGTTCCCTAATAACTGCAGGACGTAACCAACTTTGGTAAGTCGGTTCACATCATCCTGAGATGAACAGGACTTCGTCCGGACAAAAGTTTTACAGAGAGCAACTCATCCTAGCCAATAATGATTTTCGTCTGCACAAAATTAATACAGAGAAGAATTCGTCCTGGGACGATTTGGATTTCGTCTGGACAAAATTTTTACAGAGCCTAAATCATCTTGGGACTAAAATAAGTTCATCCTGGACGATCAGGACTTAGAAAAATTTCCTCCAACTCCTGTTCAATTTTCAAAGAATAATTTAAAGCTTCAATTTGCAAAGGATTTTATGCTGATTTTGATTTGAAGTCTTCATAATTTGGAGTTCAATTTTCCTGAAATGTTAGTACACACAAGAGAAAAAACAAATCTTTCAAAAAATGTTAGGAGATAACTACACATAAAATAATAATATTTAAAATCATCAAAATTATACAAATTTCAAGAATGTAAAACATGCTAATAGCAACTCTTTTAACAATCTCCCCCTTTTTGATGATGGAAAAATAATTATTGTTTGTAGGATTTCAAATTCTAAGGATCTCCTAAACTCCCCCTGAATTGATGAATACATGAAAATAAGGAGGCATTGATTCAAAATTTTTGTTTTTCAAAGATTTTATACAAAATCAAAACAATATCACACAAAAACAAAAAACACACAGAACACATAACGACAAAAACACATATTCACAAAAGAACTATGTCACACAAAAGAACTATCGAAACAAATAATTTCTCCCCCTTTTTCGTAGTAGCAAAAAGTGAAGAAGAAAAAAGATTAAAAATGTAAGCAGTAATATGAAATTCATTTGATAATTTAATATAGAAAGTGATTGAAATAAGTTATGCAAATAAAATTAAAATATTAGGCAAATCATAGAAATTCATATAATTTAAGAAGTGATATAACATAGATAATAAAAAAAATTTATCAAAGACATGAGTCAATTTAGACATTAAGATAGAGAAAATAATTGCACTAAGGATGAATAAAAAATTGTATATTTCAAATTTCAATAACAATTATAAATGAACATAAGATCAATTTGAATTAAGAAATTAAAAGAGTTTGGAAAGAAATAACTACCACATGTGACGCTTTGCGCATCTTTTCACAGTGGTGGCACATTTTTGTGCTTCATTTTTACTTTGGGCTTATTTTGTGCCTTTTTTCATATTGAGAATCTTTGTTCATTCCTTTTGATTTTTTGTACTTTGATATAATTTGCAAGAGTAATTTTAGTCTTTCCGAAAACAATAATCTAAAATTTCAAATCTTTCTAAGTGAATAAATAATGATTGATATGAGAAATATAAAATAAGAAATCACCACAATTGCAATAATAATATTAACAATAAGGCAGTCTAAATGAGTGACATGAAATTAAAAATTCTAATATTATCAAGTTATAATCAGAACTTAAACTTAGAATAATTAGATTTTCTAATGAATTTAATTTTAACTTATAATTCAGGTTATAGCAAAATTATGATTAAAAAATCTAATAATTTTCATAAAGACTAACAAACATCTCAAAAAAAAAAAAATTCAAATCAAAACACAAGAACTAATATTGATATCACTTTGAAGATTTTACAATGATACATCAGGATATCAATACAAAATAAAACATCTGAAATAAAGAGAAATACATCAATCTATTAAAAATAAACGATAACTGACACATAAAGTAAAAACAATAACAACACAAACACATAACATCAAGTGCATCTATCACTCGGATGGTCTTTGATTTGGAGGAGGAGGAGGAGGAGGAGCACCACCAAAGAGGTTAAAGTATGTACTCATCATAAGTACATTGGTACTAATATCATTCATTTGCTCCTTCATATAACCCATGTCATGTTGATATTGAGCAGCCTGCTGCTGTAAATGAGTCTCAATTTGATCAAAGTATTGATCAAAATGAGTCTCTAACTAATGAAATCTTTGAACCAAATTCTGATAATTTGGTTCGTTTGTAGGAGCAGGTGCACCTTCTGGTTCTTCTTCTGTATCACTTATGACATGTGCTTTATCTGATTCTTCCTTAAAGATCGCTCTAAATGATCCATCATTGTAATAGAGCGGTTCTTCATATTTTTGATCAGGATGAACCAAGTTATACTTCTTTTCCAGAATATAGGAAACTAAGTGTCCTAAAGCAATATTCTTCTTCCTTTTCTGATCTACATGGCAAATTTTAGACAGCCCATAAAGATAGTCGAGGATAAGTTGGGCTTCATCTATATGCCTTTTTGACATGATTAAGAAAGTCATCATGGAAAGAAGTGGGATAATATTGACTCTATCACCAGCTTTTGGAATGATTGAAGTTCTTAGAACGTGCTGGATGACGCGTGCATTCCGGACAAGACCGAATACCTTAGCCACATGCTCAGTTAAACAATTTCCTCTAATCACCCTATTGATTTCATACCATTTATATGTATCATTGGTGATTAAGGTATGGGCTCTACTTCCCTCAGTCCTTAAATTTAGAAAAGCTCCTAAGTCGTGTTTAGTGATTTCAACTTTTTGTTTGAAAACAAAGGAGCGAATCACAGAGTGGTAAGAATTGAAGGACATATTGGCTAGAAAGTAGTGGAAGGTTTCTTTGTTATAGAGGTGGACAAGAGTAAGGATAAAGTGAAACTGAGTCAAAGCAAATAAAGGCATTACCTAAAAGGTAATATCTTCTTGAATTAAAATTTGGGAAGGAGTGATTTTGGCAGAAGTAAATCTAGGAAAAGAATCCTCATTTGCTTTTGACATAAAGTTTTCGGACGAATTCCTATGTGGCTTCTACGCTAAAACCTTTTGACGCTTACTTGAACTGGCCATTTTAAAATGATCTAGAGTAAGAAAGGAGTTTAAAGTGATGTTTAGCGTGTGACTATTGAGTTAAAAAGCCCGCCTATTTATTGAAAATGACATGTTCGTTCCAGACAAAAAATTTTCGTCCTGTACGAAAAAATTTCATACAGACTATCCAATCCGTCCAAAATCAAATGGCTTTCAAAATCAACACAACTTACAAAGCATCCTTTTGTATAAATTTTTAACTAGTCTGATCGTACAGACGAACACGTGTTCTTCTCGGGACAATCAGAACTTATATCATTTTAATGGCAGTTAAAACCGTCCCCTACATCGAACCAACATGTGTTCGTCCAGACGAACCAAAGGTTCGTATGGACGAAGTTTATATTAAAAACTACCTTATCCATTCAACTGCTCTATTCAATCGTCCCATCATTTGAGAAACATTTCATCCTGGATAATACTGAGATCGTACAGACGAAGTTACTTTTAAACTCTAAAAAACTGCACGCAAACGGTTCAAAATCTGACAGTTTTGACACAATATAGAAATCGCCCCGTACGAGAAGTTTTCGTCTCGGATGATTGTCACTTAAAAATTTTTATTTTGCACTCAAACAAAACTAAAGTTCAAAAACACAAGAAAATACCAAAAAAAATAATGAAACACAGATTCTAAAAGGAAAAAATCATACAAGCAAAAATCATAAACACACAAAAAACATTTAATTAATAATCAAACATCAATGTTGCAAGAACATTTTTTTTATTTAAGCATTTAAATCAATCACACCAAGCCTTGTTCTTAATGTGCTGAAAGTATCAAAGGCTAAAGGTTTTGTAAAAATGTCTGCAAGTTGATTTTCAGTTGTAACATGAATAAGTTCAATTTCTCCCTTGGATACATGATTCCTTATGAAATGATGCCTTATGTCTATGTGTTTGGTTCTTGAATGTTGAATAGAATTTTTAGAAATACAGATAACACTAGTATTATCACAATAAATTGGTATAGTACCTATAGTTAATCCTAAATCAATCAACTGTTGTTTCAACCAAAGTACTTGTGCCAACAACTTTCTATTGCAATGTATTCAGCTTCTACAGTAGATAGGGCTACTGAATTTTATTTTCTACTGGACCATGAAACTAATGAATTTCCAATGAATTGACATTTTCCAGAAGTGCTTTTTCTATCCACCCTACAAACTACAAAGTCAGAATCAGAATAACCAATTATTTCAAATGAAGAGCTAAACTTAGGATACCAAATTCCTAAGTTCTGAGTTTCTAACAGATATCTTAAAATTTTTTGCACTGCTGTCAAATGCGATTATTTTGTATCTGATTGAAATCTAGCACATAAGCAAACACTAAACATGATATCAGGCTGGCTAGCAGTCAAATAAAGTAAAGATCCAATTATTCCTCTAAATTTCTTTTGATCAACAGATTTTCCCTTAGGGTCCTTATCCAACTGAACTAAGGAACTCATTGGTGTACTTACAGGTTTAGCATTGTCCATTTCATACTTTTTGAAGATGTCCTTAACATACTTTGATTGACTTAGAAATGTTCCTTCCTCAATTTGCTTAATGCTAAAACCTAGAAAGTAACTCAAATCTCCCATTTTACTTAACTCAAATTCACTACTCATTATTTTAGAAAAATAATCTCAAAGATTTTTATTTGAAAATCCAAAAATGATATCATCCATATAAATTAGAACAATGAGTATATCCTTTCCACATCTTTTCAAAAAGGGAGTTGTATCCACACTTCCTTTTTCAAATGATCTTTCAAATAGGAAGGTGCTCAACCTCTCATACCAAGCCCTAGGTGCCTATTTCAATCAATATAATGCCTTTTTCAACTTGAAAACATGATTTGGGTATTTAGAATTTTCAAAACCTGGAGATTGTTCTACATAAACATCCTCTTCAATTACCCCATTTAAAATGACACTTTTCACATCTATTTGAAATAATTTGAAACCTCTAAAATAGGCAAAGGACAGCAAAACCCTAATTTCTTCAAGTCTAGCTACAGGGGCAAATGTCTCCTCAAAATCAATCCCTTCAATCTGATTATACCCCTTAGTAACTAATCTAGCCTTATTTCTAATGATTACTTCTGAGTCATTCATTTTGTTTTTGAATACCCAGTTAGTTCCAACTACACTTTGATCTTTTGGCCTTGTAGTTAATTCCCAAACTTTATTTCTTATAAATTAATTCAACTCTTCTTGCATGGCCAAAATCCAAAATTCATCAAAAAGTGCTTGATCAATATTAGTGGGTTCTATAAATGAAATGAAGGCTGGATGATTGACTTCCTTATTTAATCCACGCCTAGTCCTTACACCCTCATATGGTTCACCTATAATCAATTCCCTTGGGTGGTTTTTAGAAAATCTCAAATCTCTAGGCAAAGGGTTTTCTATCTCCAAATTTTCTTCCACATTTTCTTCCAAATTCAATTTATCAATCTTTTGGGAGTTAATCTCAATTTCATCTTCTATAACATTCAGCTCTTCCATATTACTAGATTCATCAAATACAACATGTGTGGTCTCCTCAATTACCAAAGTTCTTCTATTGAATACTCTATAAGATTTTCCAACACTTGAGTATCCAACAAAAATTCCTTCATCTGATTTTGGATCAAATTTTCCTAAGGCAGATTTTCCATTATTATGAATGAACACCTTGCAACCAAAAACATACAAATGAGACAAATTTGGTGTTCTCCCTTTTAGCAACTCATAGGGTGTTTTATTCAATTTAGATCTCACATTCACCCTATTAAGAACATAACATGCAGTGCTAACCGCCTCAGCCCAAAAAATATTTAGGAAGTTAGTATTCTGCCAACATTGCTCGGGTGGCTTCTATTAATATTCTATTTTTACTTTCGACTATCCCATTCTGCTGAGGGGTTCTAGGTGCAGAAAAGTTGTGATCAATTCCTTTCTCCTTACAAAATTCTTCAAATCTCTCATTCTCAAATTCTCCTACATGATCACTTTGAATAGAAATAATTTCACACCTTAATTTCCTTTGAATCTAGGTCAAAAAATTTCTAAATTCCCCAAATGATTCACTCTTATGAAATAGAAATCTAACCCATGTGAATCTTGAGTAATCATCCACAATCACAAATCTGTATACCTTCCCTCCTAGACTCACAGTTCCAACTGGTCCAAAAAGATCCATATGTAAAATTTTCAATGGTTTACTAGTTCTAAGATCCTTATTGGATTGAAAAGAGGACTTCACCTGCTTTCCTAATTGACATGCATCACAAAGGTGGTCCTTAGTAAAATCTAGTTTTGGTATACCTCTCACTAAGTTCTTTTGGGTTATCCTTCTAAGGTTTTTCATGCTAGAATGACAAAATCTCCTATGCCAAAGCCATGACTCATCATATACATTTTTCAAACAAAAAGTAGTAGGAGTTTAAATGCAATTAAATCTAGCATATAAATATTATTTACCCTTTTTCCATTCAAAACATCTTTATCATTTAGGCTTAATATGCAGCTAGTAGGAAAACATTTTACACAGTAACCCTTATCACATAGCTGACTTATACTTAACAAATTATATTTTAAGCCTTCAACCAATAATATATTGTCTATGAAAAAATTCTTTAAATTTCCAATCATACCTGTCCCAACCACCTTTCTTGTGGTATTATCTCCAAGTGTAACCCTGCCTCCACTCTTGGATTCCAGCATTATGAATTGAGCAGTATCTCCAGTCATGTGCTTTGAACATCCGCTGTCTAGGTACCATATGCTCTCATGAGATCTTGTGTGAGAGCAACCCTGCAAAATTATCTAATGTTAGACCTGGGAACCCAAACAAGTTTGGGTTCTTCTTTTGGCAATTTATAATCAGATGCATATATGATATGTCTAGGTTTATGCATCTTAAGTCTCCACACCAAATTAGTATTCATCTTCAAAGAACAGGTGTGAGCTATATATCCAAGTAATCCACAATTATTACATTTAACATTAGGAAATGGATTCCTAAGTCTTCTACCATTTATCTGTCTATTTAGGGATTGCACAAATTTAGGATACAAAATAGGATTAGTAAAATCTTCAAGTCTGGGGGGTATCTTATTATCCTCGAGAGCTTTTATTTTCAACTTATAAAATGAATTCATATCTTCCAAGATTCGATTCATATAATTGATTCGATATGTTTTTCTCTCCGATTCATCTTTAAAGTTTTTAAATTCTTTTTCAAGATCAGCATAGGATGATTTTAAATTCTCATAATTTTTATTTAAGTCATCAAACACATCGAGTAGTCTCATGTGGTTGTCATCTATAAAGCCATGATCTTTCCTAAGGATTTCATGTTCCTTTTCAAGTTCTTCAAATTCTAGACTTAGACTAGCATGCATTTTCTTTATTTTTCTATATGCAACATGCATGTGTTCAGAAACTTCAAATAATTCATCATAAGTTAAGTCACATACCTCTTCTTGATCTGACTGATCAAGACTATCAGCCATTAAGCACAGATTAGTGACTTCCTCTTCTTTTTCAGTCTCTGATGAATCTGAAGCTGAGTCCGCCCAGAAAGCTTTTTGAAACTTCTTTCTTCCCTTCTTTATAGTAGGTTTCTCCTCTACCTTCTCCTTACTAGGATTGGCTTTGAGTTTTGGGCAATCCGTCTTTATATGTCTGTTTTCTATACTCATAGCAAATAACATCATTTGAAACATTGGCATTTCTATTGAATTTACCTCTATTCCATTGCTAGCATTTCTTCTGCTTCCTCTTCAGAAAGCTTCTGAATTGTCTAGTCATCAATGCGATGTCTTCTTCATCCTCAGGTTGTGAGTGTTCACTCTCAGACTGTTCCACATTCAGTGCTATGTTCTTCTCTCTTCGTGGTTCACCTGCATCAATCTTTCTTTGGCTAACTCCTTGCTCGTAAGCAATAAGCGAACCAAGAAGATTGTTAATAGAATAAATGTTTAAATCCTTAGACTCTGTAATTGTAGTAATTTTAGCATCATAAGCAGTAGGTAAACAACGAAGAATCTTATTAACCATTTCATCATTCGTTAGTTCCCTACCAAGTGCATGCAAAGAGGTAACTATTTGTGTGAATCCTATGTACATGTTAGAAATGAATTCATTAGGTTTCATGTGAAACAATTCATAATCATGCAACAAGATATTAAGTCAAGATTGTTTAACCTCATTAGTCCCCTCATATATTATACAAAGTCTTTCCCATTTGTCCTTTCCACTTTTACAAGTTGAAACTCGCATATAGTCTTCCGATTTTAAAGCACAAAAAACTATTCAAGCATTTGGCGTTTAGTTGTGCTAAGTCACGTTCTTCTACTGTACAGTCTGCAAAAGGTGTTTCAACTCTAACTATATCAACTAATCTAGTTGGTTTTGTATATCCTTCCTGGACTAAGATCCACATACGATAATCAAGTGACTGTAAGAAAGTATACATGTGTGTTTTCCAAAAATCACAAGGTATATTGTCAAACAGTGGAGGTCTAGTAATAGAGTAATCCTCAGGTGTGTTTCTGTTTCCAAATGTAGCCATTTATGTTAATCAAAAAGTAGTCTAAACTTATGATTTTTAAACAATGCTCTGATAGCACTTGTTGAGATTCGTTCACAATGAATTAGGTTGTTAAATCTAAGCTTATGTCCTAGTGGCTAACCAAGAGGGGGAGGGAGTGAATTGGTAATTAAAAAATTTGAACCCTCTTTTTAAACTTTGGAAATTAAAACTTAATTATTAGTGAATATTTTAGAAAAAGATTTTTCAACCACAAGTTATAAATGATAAACAAAATAAAAAGCGAAAAAGTAAAGAATACTAGATTTATAGTGGTTCGGTCAAAACCAGACCTACATCCACTCCCCGGAGGCACCCTCCGAGTATTGCACTAATACCACTAGTGACTCTCCTTTAGCACCCACATCAAGGCGGAGAAGCCTTTACAAAAACTCTTTCCACCACTACCCAGTGCGGTAGAGAACCGTCTTCCTTTTACACTTATCCCCAATGTTGGTAAAGAACTATCCGTCCTTTTACACTCTCCTAGTATGGGCAGAGAACCCTTCATCCTTTCACACTCTCCTAGTATGGGAAGAGAACCCTTCATCCTTTCACACTCTCCTAGTGTGGGCAGAGAACCCTTCATCCTTTCACACTCTCCTAGTGTGGGAAGAGAACCCTTCGGCTGTTCACACTCTCTAAGTGTCGGCAGAGAACTGGATCTCCTTGATAGATCTCCTCACAAGAAATCTAGAAGAAATAAAGAAAAGAGTGAAGTAATCCCAAATCACAAGTAGAGATTCTTACCTTTGAACACCAAGCAAAGCCTTCACGCTTCAGTGGTAAGAATCCTCCTTTAAATGCACTCTTACACTCTCTTCTTGACTCTTCTTTTAATAAGCACGAAGATCAATGAGCAAAGAGATTTGGTGGCAGTCTAAATTGGACTATATATAAGAGAGACAAGAAAAACCGTCCGAAAGTGTAAATTTTCAAGTCAACAAGAAATGGATCGTCCCGTAAGATCGTGGATCGTCCAGGACGATTTTACTGAAAGTGTCGGAAACAATCCTGATGTATATTGGAACGAACTATGTTCATACACAATCATCATCCCGTACAAACTTAGTTCATCTGGTACTATCAGTTATACCATAGGTCGGTTCCCTAATAACTGCAAGACGTAACCAACTTTGGTAAGTCGGTTCACATCGTCCTGGGATGAATAGGACTTCGTGCGGATGAAATTTTTACATAGAGCAACTCGTCCTGGCACGATATTGAATTTCGTCTGAACAAAATCTTTTACAGGGAAGAATTCGTCCTGGGACGATTTGGATTTTGTCTGGACAAAATTTTTACAGAGCCTAACTCGTTCTGGGATGAAAATAAATTCGTCCTAGACGATCAGGACTTAAAAATATTTCCTCCAACACCTGTTCATTCCATTGCTCCTATGAGGAGATAACTGACCTGATCATCCCGTACGAACTAGGTTCGTTCCGTACAATCAGTACAGATTTTGTAAGATCTCCTTAAGTGTGTGTGTGTGTGTTTTTATTAACTCAATTACAATCACTCCCTCTCAATTCAAAGAATAATTTTAAGCTTCAATTTGCAAAGGATTGTATGCTGATTTTGATTTGAAGTCTTCATAGTTTGGAGTTCAATTTTCCTGAATTGTTAGTACACACAAGAGCAAAAATAAATCTTCCACAAAGTGTTAGGAGATAACTACACATAAAATAATAATATTTGAAATCATCAAAACTATACAATTTGCAAGAATGTAAAACATGCTAATAGCAACTCTCTTAATAAAGAGCTCCCCTCTCAGTCTGAGATCGGGTCAAGTTATAGCACCCCTATTGTTGGTAGGAACAAGACAAAGAATTACCTTCGAAGAGCTAGAAAAGGAATCTTAAGGCCAAAATGGCTGCTAAGTCAGAAGCCTCAAATCAAGTCAAGTTCGAGGCCAATCAAGAACTCGTTGCTCCTTCTACGTACCCCCTCCCTGGTGGAAATCATTTTCACCCTTCTCCTGTTGTTCAAAGGAGGGAGGTTGTAGAGATAAGAGTATGATCTTCAATACCTCTTCTTGACTACTACACGTAAAGACTCAAGCAAGAAATAATTTAGCGATCACAAGCAATAGGCCATAGGCCCCCAACTGAGGGTTATAATCTGTCCACTCTATTAGAAGATGTTAAGGTGCGTTACTATACGTGTCCCACTACATCATCTGTAGAGGAGGAGGAGTAGAAACCACTCGGGGTGCCACTCTCTTAATTACTAGGCCACTAGTAATGTGAGAGGAGGAAATAATCAAAGATTGTATCAGATAGTGATACCGTCGAAATTTAAATTTTGAATGGGGTCCTATCGCGATAAATATTTTGATTGTAATGATGGCACATCAACTAGAGATAGTGTAGACCCTATAACAGTCTCTCCCTTTTAGAAGATTGTAGGGATTCAACTCCATTTTAACAAGGGTCTTGCCACCTAGACTTGTTACCTTTAAGGAAAACTTTCCAATTTCTCAAGTGTACTAGATCCAAATTTTCAAGATAGTTTATTATACTTTTTAATCAAAATTGACCTCTACTTTAGGTCTTAAGTAGGAGAGAGTTGTAGTTGACTCCATCAAATGTTTAGATGTCCCTCCCTCTCACCGCTTCAATGGGGCGATTTGACTGTTGAACTAAAATCAATATCAAACTTAAGTTGACTTAAGAAATGAACATCCTATCAATCTTCTAGCAATCTTCTATCTTAATAGGCGATTCTCGCATGTCTAAAATCTGTTCAATGATTTTCAAAAGTCAAGTCGATACTCTTTTCAAAAAGATTGGATGTGCTTTGAGGATTATTATTCCTTGTATAAGAGAACGAATTTTCTTCTCTAATACTTGAGATATAATCCCAACATTCAAAATAAAAAGATCAATCAATTTAAGGTATTTGAAGAAAGTGGAGCCTCTTCTCGAATTCAATTGAAATCAAAAGATGCGCGAATACGCTAAAAATCAAAAGATGCGCGAATGAGCCAAAAATCAAGAAATACAAGAAGTGCACCAAAAGTCAAAATATACGCAAAATGCGTCACCAGAAAAAGAGAAGAAGAGTAAGATGGCTCCCTTCCTTTAAATTCTTAAATCTCAGAAAAAATCCGATCACCTTTAAGTACTTGACTTTGAAAATCCTGAATCCAGATTTGTGTTCATGCATGAATTCTCTATCAGATAGAGGAACACCGTGGAAGTAGATTAAAAAGAACAAATTTCTACTTCCAACTTAAATCTTTTGAAATTGATTCTAATTCAAAATATAAGGGAGACCCCAGTTTAATTTCTACGAAACTTGGTCTGGGTCAACAAAACTAAAATCCTTCCAGATTAGTGGGAGTCGACTCTACTTCTCACTGCACTTGCAAGTTTGTTCCCGTTTGTCATTCCAATTGGGTCCAAATGGTTAGAGGAAATTTCCAATAAAATGAATGAATCTTCTACTCCTGATAAGAATTTAAATCTTGTCCTTGAGGAATGTGTAAGTCCTTACGTGTATGCATCTTTTCCTTTAAAGCCTTTGGAATAAAATTACACTCTATGTTGGGTCCAAGATCAGACCCACTAGAGGAGTATTTTACGATGCTATGAATTGCCATTCAAAATCAAATCATGATTGAGTAGAGTGCCAGACTCTAATTGAAAGAGTTCGAGGCCTTGTAGAGCTTTGTCTTTAAGGCTCAACAAAACTCAGAATCGTACAAAGCCTGGCTAGTAGAAGCTCGTAATAAGATAGAGCAACTTAGAACCTTCCAAATAGGAGACTTGGTCTAGGTTCTTTGGATGCATATCTTAGCCTACCGAGAAATCGATGGAGGAGTTTGAACCAGTATAAGAATTTCCTCTTATCATAGAGACGATCTTTGAGAAAATTTTAAACATTAACTGATAGACCTTGAAGGATGCCACCTGTCATTTTCAAATGACGGGTTGGCTTTTCAGGAAGTACCATGCCAGATGAGTGTCAAAATTTAAAATCAAATAAAAAAAATCTTCAAACTCAAACAAATCAAAACCAAACAAAATCAAATTCAAACTCTTCAAATTCAAACAAATCAAAATTCAATCAAATTGAATTTCTCAAATTCAAATCCAATTCAAATCAAATTTAAATCGCTCCTCAAATTCAAAGATCCTTTGAATTCAAAATCAAGTTTAAATTACAAAATTCAAAATCAAATTCAAAACTCAGATTCAAAAACCTTCATATTCAAATTCATTAAATCAAACTTCAAATTCAAACAAGTTCGAATTTAAAATCAAATCAATTCAAATATAAAAATCACTCAAATCCCAAATTTCAAAGTTCAAACCCGATTCTCTGTGTGGAGCAGGTTTTCTCCACATACGATCATTTCAAACCCGATCCTCTATATGGAGCAAATTTCCTCCACATACAATCATTTCAGACCCGATCCTCTGTATAAAGCAAGTTTCCTTTACATACGGTCATTCCAGACCCGATCCTCTGTATAAATCAAGTTTCCTTTACATACAATCAATCCAGACCAGATCCTCTATATAGAGCAAGTTTCCTCTATATATGATCGTTCAAACTCGATCCTCCATTTAGAGCAAGTTTCCTCTACACACGATCATTCCAGACCTGATCCTCTATATGGAGCAAGTTTCCTCCATATACGATCATTCCAAACCTGATCCTTTATATGGAGCAAGTTTCCTCCATATACTATTATTACATACCTGATCCTCTATATGGAGCAAGTTTCCTCCATATACGATCATTCCAGATACGATCCTTTGTGTAGAGCAAGTTTCCTCTACATATGATCATCTAGACTCGATCCTCTATGTGAAGCAAGTTTCCTTCATATGCGATCATTCCAGACTCAATCCTCTATGTGGAGCAGGTTTCCTCCACATATGATCATCCAGACCCAGTTCTCGATGTAGAGCAAGTTTCCTATCCACAAGATCATCTTTTAGTGATGGAGTACGCCCTTTGTGGCACCATCCTAAATTCAAAATCTAGATCCGATCTTTCGTGGAAGCAATGCTTCCTTCCCACAAGATCTTTCTAGTTTTCTTTTCCTTATGGACAGATGTGAGTCATCATGCTTTCTCTCCGTAGGATTAGATCCACTAGTGATGGAGCACGCCCTTTACGGCACCATCCTAGATTTAAACTCCAGATCTAATCTTTTGTGGGAAGCAATGCTTCCTTCCCATAAGATCATCTAGTTTCCTCTTCCTTAAGGTCAGATGTGAGTCACCGTGCTTTCTCTCCTTAGGATTAGATCAACTAGTGATGGAGCACGCCCTCTGTGGCACCATCCTAATTTTAAAATCTAGATTAGACCCTCTGTGGGAAGCAATGCTTCCTTCTCTCAGGGTCTTCCAGTCTTCTTCTCCTTAGGGTTACATGCTCTCTTTCCCCTAGGATTAGACTCCCCATTTTTCTAATTTCACCTTCAAATGCCCAAATTTGAACCTTCTTTTCCTTAAGGTTAGGTATCTTCCCTTCCTTAGGATTAGATCTACTAGTGGTAGAGTACGCCCCTCGTGGCACTATCATAGTATCAATTTCAAATTCGATCCTCTATAGTTAGGAGTTCTTCCTTCCTATACGATCATTCGACCCTTCTTTTCCTTAAGGTTAGGTACATCCTTTCCTTAGGACTAGATCTTCTAGTGGTAGAGAACGCCCTTAGTGGCACTACCCTAGTATCAAATTCAAATTCAACCCTCTAAGGTTAGGTCTTCCCTTCCCTTGGAATCAAATTCAAATTCAAACTTCAAAGGTTAGGCTCACTTTCCTTTAGAATCAAAACATAAATTCGATCCTCTATAGTTAGGAGTTCTTCCTTCCTATACGATCATTCGACCCTTCTTTTCCTTAAGGTTAGGTACATCCTTCCCATAGGACTAGATCTGCTAGTGGTAGAGTACGCCCTAAGTGGCACTACCCTAGTATCAAATTCAAATTCAACTATTTAAGGTTAGGTCTTCCCTTCCCTTAGAATCAAATTCAAATTCAAACGTCTAAGGTTAGGCTCCCTTTCCTTTAGAATCAAAACATAAATCCGATCCTCTATAGTTAGGAACTCTTCCTGCCTATACGATCACCTAGACTTCCTTTTCCTTTAGGGATAGACCTTTTTCTTGCCTTAGGATTCGACTCATTAGTGATAGAGTACACCCTCTATGGCACTACCCTGGTATTAATTCAAACCTCGATTCCCCAGGGATAGGCTTCTTCCTACTCTTAGGATCAAAACTCCAGACTTGACCATTTTCGGTCAATGCCAATATGTGTAATAGAATTTCATTCTATTACACATATTGGGGGTCCATTTGTTGACCTCATTTTTGTATGAGGTCATCAGGGACCCACCCAGACTCCAAATTAATCCTGACCCTACATCAATCTAGACTCTAAATCCTAAGATCTATCTTTACCCTAGGATTCTTCCAGATCAATCTAAAACCTAGGATTCTCCAAGATCCAAACCTTAGGATCTATTCTAGGTCCTAGGATTCTTCCAAACTCTAAGCCTTAGGATCCATCTAGATCCTAAGATTCTTCTAGACTCCAGACCTTAGGATCTACTCTAGACCCTAGGACTTTTCTAGACTTCAGATCTTAGGATTTATTCTAGACCCTAAGATTCTCCTAGATCCAGACCCTATGATCTTCTCAGTCCTTAGGAGCTGCCTAGACCTTAGATCAATCCAGACCTTGAAGTTAATTTAGATCTCAAATCAATCTAGACTTTAAACCAATCCTTACCTCAAGCCAATCCAAATCTCAATCCAATTCAAACCCAAAAAACCAGACTTAAATCCTAAGTCCAAAGGCTCTGTCCTAAAAGCCCTTTTCAGGAATTTTTCAAATACTTCAAATACCAGCCAAATGACTTTTGATTCAGAGTTTGTCAGTTTCATACTGATAGGAGATGTCGCTAGAGGCAACCCTCCAAAATTGAGCCCATTCTGAGGTCTCTAACCCCAGAATCTAAATCAAAATCCAAAGGCTATAAAACTTTCAAATATTTATAGCCTATGCCACTAGACCTGCCACCTAGTGGATCATGACTTTGGAGTTTTCTCCAAAGCCTCTAATCACTTCCAAACACTTAATCCGGACCCATTGAACAAAAAACTGCATTTTTGTGGACCCATTTTGACCCCTAGTTGACCCGGGGTCAAAATGACTAAAATACCCCTATGGGATTCAAAGAACGATTTCAAACCAAATGAATTCCAAATCGCTTGCAACCACTTCCAGCAAGTTTCAAATATCAAACCAAACTTGTTCGACCCAAACCCAGACCCTGGGTCAACCTAGTTGACCAAGTCAACCTAGGTTGACCAAACAGGCCCTTAAGGGTAAAAACAGGCATTTTGTCTGAATCTACCTCCCTAGACCTTGGGACCACCTCCAATGGTCTCCAAATACCATTTCAAACCTGTTCAACCTAGATTCACCCATTGGGTCAACCTAGTTGACTCAGTCAACCTTGGTTTACCAAATCAACCATTAAGCCTTTTCTACTTTGACTCAATCTTCAAATGCATCTAAAACTCTATCAAAACCTTTTTATCACCATTCCTTAATGATTTGAATTTGACTGGACCCTTGACCCAGTTAGAAGTTGACTTGGTCAACTTAGCCCAAGTCTAATCCAATGAAACCCTTTTGAATCAAATCATCTAATCTAGCCAAGTCAACACATTCAAGCAATCTAAATCCTTAAATCATTTCCATTAAATGGTTCAAAGCATACTCAAATCATTTAAAGTCACATCATAGTCAATTTGACCAAGTCATACATGTGAAAATCTTGGTCAAATTTGCATGGTTAGGCTTTAATCACTCAAGCTCCTAATAGGTTGCCTTAGGATCCTTCTAATCAGCTCATTAGGACTTCCTAGGTGCCACCTCATCTTTTGTTGACCAGTTCACTGGTCAACATAGTCAACAAATGACTCCAAGGGATTTTAATGCCCAAATGACATGGCATCTCCATGCCAACTCAGCTCTAGCAGTTTGGAGTTATTCCAGAACCTTCCAAAGCCTACTCTAGGCCATTAGATCAGGATCAAATGGCCTCAAACCATTCCATGTGCTCAAAAGGACATAGGAGGCCTTTCCACCTCACTAGTCCTTGTGTCCCTGATTCTCCAGCCTTCCAACCACTCCCAGGCCACTTGGCAGTCATCTGGGATACCATCCAGTAGATCTCAGCCGACCATTTGAGCAGAGTACATTTCAATAGGGAAAAACCTCTCAAATGATTCTAACCTAGCTCTCTCTCTCTCCAACCAGAGCCTTTCAAACCCAATCTCCAGTCCATTTCGAATCCCTATGGCCTTCTCCCCATGGCTATGGTCGAATCCCACCGTTAAAAGTTCACCGGTGGCAGGCTTCCCGGTGAACCGAGGTGATTTCCGTTCAAAGGCTTATAGGGATCGATCCAGGCGCTTTCGAGCTGGGGTTTTTTCTACAAAATGGAGCGTAGATAGCCTACAAATGCAACAAGTCCATAAACGATCCAAACCGTCCATTAAATCAAGGTAAACCCTAAACCCTAGTTTAGAACACCTAGCTTAAATTATCTTTCGTTTAAGCACTTTTAAAATGGAAAAAGTGAATCCCCATTGATGTTATTCAGTTAGGGATGCTATATTTAAAGTTTCAAGTTAAACGATCGATCCAATCTCTCGAACTAGCCATAAAATGCTTTCTAAGGCATTATCGTGGTCTGGCTTAGGCGTATGGTTCCTGGACTGTTGATCGCTCGATCAACGGTCAAAATTGAGCCATTCCACAGACTTTTGAGCCGCACATCCCATTCGGTTGATCAAACTATCGTTCGTCTTGATCACGGCCGCTAGATCAGAACCGCGGGATAAGATCTCTACCGTTTGATCTTTCTTACCCGAGATCAAACGGTAGGGTTTGATCTCCGCCATCTGATGGAACCCGTAGGAATCTGACGGTCATAACAATCTGCTGACGTGGATAAGTCGAAACTGCGTGAAGCGGTTCGCGGCTGACTCGTGGAAGACTGCCGCTGCACATTTCTTCTGGACACTTAGGGCGCGCCACATGGCGCCGGCGTCGCCGAATCCTATAAAATGATTTAAATATCATTTTAAATCATTTTAAAGTCAAAGAAAAATATCAAAAATTAAATTTAAAATAATAAAAAAACCTATATATTTTATGTTAAAAAATTTTTGAAAGTTAAAAAAAAATTATTTTAAAACTCAAATTTATTTTTAAATATTTTTTTTCTTTAAATTTAATTTAAAGATCTTTTAAATTTAAGCATTTAAGTTTCTTTAATATTAAATATTTAATGAAATAAAATTGAAAAACTTTATTTTAAAATATTCTTAATAATTAAAGAATTATTCTAAAGTACCCTAATTTCTAAATTATAATTGATTTAATATATAGACATTTTATTTTCTTTAAATGATTTTAATAAATTATATATATATTTAAACAATTAATTAATATATAATTAAATCTAAATTTGAATAGTCTTAAAAAAATATTTAATAAAACTATTTTAAATAAATTTAAACTTCAAAAAACAATTAAGGTTTAATTAAATTTAATTTAGGTATTATTTTAAGTATTAATTAATTTTGAATTATTCAAATTCATTTAATTGTTTTAAAACTTCAAAATTTTCAAAAAAAATTCAATTAAAATCAAAATTTTCAGAAATTTGAGAATTTTAATTTAAATCTATTTTCAAGATTCAAAACTTAATTTATTTTAATTAATTTGAATTATTTAAATACCTTAATATTTAATTAAATATTATATTAATTATTTTTAAAACAAAAAATTATTTTTAAAATAACTTTGAAAATCAGTGGATCTCTCAATCCTTTAAAAAAGTTTAGTTTGATAATATTTTGAATTATTTTATTTTAAAACTTATATATTTATATATATAGGTTTATATATACATATATTTTAAAACTATTTTAAAATTATATGTATTTAAATCTTTAAACTTTGGGAGATCCCCCTTGAATCTTTAAACATGGATTGAGCTTGAATGAATAGCTTTGATGGTGATG
The DNA here is from genome assembly GCA_022539455.1 of Dendrobium nobile. Lineage (NCBI taxonomy): Eukaryota > Viridiplantae > Streptophyta > Magnoliopsida > Asparagales > Orchidaceae > Dendrobium > Dendrobium nobile. The sequence goes on along the minus strand of CM039736.1, from coordinate 22,397,576 downwards.
ATTAGTGGATAATTACCTTAATTATTCACTAATTAAATGGTTGATTATTCAAGTTTATTTTGCCTCTTGCATGTGTAGGGAACACACACTTGCACCTAGTCTTAAGGTTCTCCTAGATCTAGGATTTGATTGTGAATGTGATGCTTGCATCTATGTATGTTAGTCCAAGGTTTAGAGATATCAATTGATTTAAACATAGCTAACCTAGTGACATTAAGGACAACAATTAAGGACTTATGTGTAGAGAACTTAGAGAAATTCTAACAATTAGGATACACATCATTTTAACTTGAAACTTCAAACACTTGAACATAGTGACATGTACAGCCACTAGAAAAAGTTTCATTGGTTTTAGAGGTCATTAAAGCCCTTAATCAATTTTCCTAAGTTTAAATTCTTAATTAAGCCTCTAAACCTTACAGAAAATATAATAAATCCATTTTAAACCAAAAAATTATGTATAACCCCTCTAACTGACTAGATTTGAATCCTTAACCAATGAAAATTAAAACCAAATTGATTTAACAATAATTCTGCACTTAATTTAATTTTAATTGAAAATCAAAATTTAATTAATTTAATTAATTAATATTATTTTAAAATTCCAATAAATTCCCAAACACTTGGGAATCTCTCCTTAGGTCATTCCTGACCTTTGAAGCTGATTTCAAGGAGTTGGGAACTCATTAGGAGCAAAACCATTAAAACCCCTTAATTAAACAAATTTGAAAATTCAAATAAATACCTCAAACTTCAAAGATTCATAACTAATTAAAGAAAAATCCAAATCAGTCAAACTCACTTGCATTTAACTCATAATAATGTCTAATATTTATTAAAAATATTAAAGTTCCAGAAAATCATCAAATTCAAAAAGTCAACAAACCGAACAACTTTAAGTCAAAATTAGTTCAAAACTTCAAACCCTCATAATAAAATATAGAAAAATTCAATTTCAGTGTACTTATAGTCTAACTGATCTTATTAAGGTCTAGTATTTTAATAAAATGCTAATTTTTTATAAAACTATCTTAATCAAAAAGTCTTTTTTTTAACCCCTTAATTAAATGATTAAAATAATATCCCTCCTTTTTTTGTGGCTTTGTTGAAGGAGGAGGGTGATAGAGTAGTTATCACTTAATTCTTGTATTTGGTTTTTTTAATAAAATTGCTATATGCATCTTCTCAAAAAAATTAAATGATTAAAATAATTCAAAAATTCATAAAATTCAAAATTGTTTTAAAACTCCAGAAATGTCTAACCAACCCTTAAAAATAGAAATCAAATACTTTTAATTAAAATTCATTAACTTTCAAATCTTAATCAAATCAAATCACTTAATTATACCGGGTACCACTAGGTAACCCAGGCCTATGAGGCTATTAATATAGCCCCAAGGAAGGTGAAATAAACTTCACGGCCTTAGTGTGAAATGAAGGTGATATCCAACAAATAATTAAGAATCAATCTTAAAATTGATCTCAAATCATTAAGACTTAAACTTTAACCATCAAATTTCCCTTAAACCTTTCAACCGACCAGAACCTTAAGCAACTTTAACAAATTGCCCTCTATAGGACATATCAAATCCACATAGCCTTTGCACCCACTTTAGATGGTTTTGCTAGGACAACCAACTCTAGTTTTAGGCTAGGCCGGTGTTTACTTTTCTACAGTTGCGTGCCGTATTTTTCATGGTTTTCACTGCATGCTGTTTGCTAGCCTAGAATTGATGTGACTGTTTGTTTATTTACTGCACTCTATGTTATAACTGATTGAACATTTAAATTTAATATATCAACTACTTGAGATCAAATATTAATTCCTTGGGATTATATACAATTGTTTATTATTAGGATAACCCTTCAGGATCGAGTCTAGATTTTTCAATTTTGATTAATGTAAATTTGATTTGATTTGTGTTGTAATTTCAAGTGATTTGAGATGGGATAACATCCAATTTGGAATCCAAAGAGGAAGGGACGTCCCTTAGGGGAGAGTCCCTATCTATTTGGAGCTCCAAATTAGGATGATTTTAAAATATCCAAAGAGAAAAGATAACACCCCTTCCAAGGGGGAGTTTCTTTTCATTTAGATATCCGGACCCGACAATCCAAGAAACAGCAGAAGGACGAAGAAGTGGATAACGAGAATACCCATTCTCAAAGTCACTTGAGTCTTGGATTAGAAATCCGGGTTGTTGTCAGTGGTGCCCGGCCACTTTACTTTTCTGTAAATTCTGGGATGTAATAATAAGGCACTTACCTATGGACATTCAATTTGAGATATTTAATTTAATTGATTTCTTTACTTGATTGTGCACTAGAACTATCTGCTTTTCTAGTCTTTTTAGTTGCATGTCATTTTTGATTTGACCTGGAATCCGATTGTAGGCTCTTAAGGACTTATTAAAATTTTTTTACTTAAATAAAATTAAAAAATTTAAGTCAACATAGAAACTCTAACGATTTAAGAAGTAAGCCTTGGACCGCTGGGAGTTCTCATTTCATAACTTCTTTTCAAATTTAAATCATTTAATCGCGTCAATTAGCATGCATCTCATTAGCAACAAATCAAAAATCTTTAAATCTTTAATTACATTTATTTAGACATTAAACCTTAACATAAGTCTAAGGGGCCAATTAGAATCCGCTCTAGATGTCGGCCCCAACTCTTCAAACTCAATCTAATTAACGTCCCTATCACTCTACATAAATTAACCAGACTCATAATTTTAAAAGCGCCTAGGTGGTTTAGTTGGCTCCCCAATCCAGGCTGGGGTAAGACCAGACTTGCATTAAACTAGCTAGGTTCGGGGCACTTTTAAGTGCCCAATTTAGACTTAGGTTCTGAGACAAGCTCGGGCTATAAGACCTCAACCTTCTAGAATTGAATCCCAATTTTCTAATAAAATTGACCATTCAAACTTAAATCACTTTCAATCAAATTCAAGCCCAACACTTAGGATAGGCTGGGGTGTTTCTGAAGTTATTCAGAATCTCAAAATGCCTCCTACCCTTCTTCCATTGACTCCGAAAATAAGTGTTCATTATTCAACCAGTCCCGTTTAAATAAGTGTTCATTATTCAACCAGTCCCGTTTGAATAATTCTAGTCCTTACCTCCTTTGATATCTAAATTTAAAAATTTTAAATGAAACTTATACCGCTATTTTAATCGAGAATATTCGTAGGATACTTATGTGTCATACGATGTAATTAACTACAAGGGCTTGCGCTCGTAGGAGATTTAGAAACCCTGACCTGATTTTAAAAATTAAATTTTCAAAACCTTTAATTAATTTTTTTTGGAAAAATCAAACCCGACGATCATTATCGTCATTTTTAGACGATCGATAATGATTGATATCTTCTTTCTTCGGAGAGATATATCAATTATGATCATGGTTTTGATTAAGAAATTAATGACCTTTAATCCATATTAGCATAGTCAAACACTTGATTAAATTCCATTTTGATCCTTCGGGGTCAAATGTGATTCTTTCTTAAGTTTGACTAAGATAATAAAAAAGTTTTGTAATCTGAACCAATTAATGAATGATATTCTCTCCTTTTGAGACGATATATCGTTCTTAATATTATGTTTGATTTCAAAACTAAAACTCAATTTTTTAACTTTTCGAAAGATAATTAAACAGTTTTCAAAACTATTTTAAATATTTTTCAATCAAAATAGTTCATGGAATGATTTTAGACCTATTAGTCTTTATACCTTCTTTAACAAATTGATTTCAAAGATTCTCATGAATCGTTTTACTTCTTTTTACCAAGAATTACCTCTCCTTCGCAGATGGGAATTATGAAAGGGAGGGCCATTACAGATAATATTTTGTTGGCTCAAGAATTTTCCAAGACTTGGATTTTAGGGTGAGAGGGGGTAACTTGATTTTAAAGCTGAATATTGCCAAGGCCTATAACAATATTGATTGGAAATTTATTTATAACTTTTTCATTTCTTTTATTTTGATTCATTTTTTATCTAGCTTATTAGAAATCATATTGAAGGTGTTTATTTTTCTATTAATGTTAATGGTACTAGTAATGGTTGTTTTAATTCCTCCCATGGCTTAAGATAAGCTGACCCTATTTCTCCTGCTCTTTTTGTTATTTATACTGAATTTTTGTCTAGGGGCCTTACCAATCTTTTTGAGAATGCTTTGAATCTGTACTTTAAAACATTGGGTGGTCTTCCCATACCTCATTTATTTTTTGTTGATGACTTTACTGATTTTACGAATGCATCTGTTAATAGGATTCATAAACTTATAATTTTTTTCTATCAATTTGAAATGGTTAGTGGCTCATTTCTTAATAAAAACAAAAGATATTTTATTACTTCTAAGAGAATTCCCAATGATCATATTTGAGCAAATAAAGATTTAACTAGTTTTATGCATGGTCAGTTACCTATTAAGTATCTTAGTGTCCCTCTTTTTAAGGGTAGAAAGAAAAACTTTCTCTTTGATGATTTTATTACCTCCATTTGGAATAAACTTTATATTGGGATTCTAATTTTCTGAGCTTTGGTGGTAGATTTACTCTTCTTAAAAGTGTTCTTTGCTTTTGTTAGTTTATATTTTTCAAACTATTCTTCTGACTCAAGCAGTTTGTTGAGTGCATAAGCTTATTAATAATTTTTTTAGAAAGGTACTTCTATTAACTTTAGAATTACCTGGTTTTATTAGTATAAATACTGTGGTGTTTTGGCTGAATGGGGTTTAGGCTATAAAAATATGAATGATTTGGCTAAGGCATTTTCTTATAAATTATGGTATAATTTTCATGCTAAAGTGAACCTTTGGGCTAATTTTATGTTTGCTAAGTACTGTGTTTGTAAGCACCTTACTACTTGTCATTTTAATCAAGGTGATTCGAAAGTGTGGCAGAGGCTTTGTATGGTTCAATGGGCTATTGAGCCCTTCATTTCTTGGGGGCTTAGTGAAGGTAATGTTTTGTTCTAGCAAGATTATTGGTTGAGTAAACAGTCTACTGACTCCATTATGAATTCTTCCTCCATTACGAATACTAAGGTTAATTATTTATTTACTGATAATTGTTAGAACTTTGAGAAACTTTCTAATGTTATTCCTGATTTCATTATGCATCAAATTCTAAAATTGCCTATCAATACTATTGCAAATCTATTTTCATAACTTATGTTTTGATGATTGACAAACACTATTGATTCTCTTGGACTGCATGTTTCTTCTAACTTTTCAGAAATCAAAGATCGGACGAACAAACGAAGCCAGTTAAAGATTGCGTAGGTTTAGGGTTGAGTCAGTCTGTACTTTGTTTTTTCTCTTCTTGAGTCTATTTGTAATGGTCAAAGAGACTGATGCTAAGTAACCTTACAAACACACACTTGAGAGAATTAGAATTTCTGTTTTTACTCATATCGGCCAGGACGATATTTACATCGTCCTGGACGATCAGGCTTAAAACAGAAAGTCTAAATAAGGATTCTTAATTAAGGCAGCTATCATTAACAGATTGGCCTGGACGATATGTGTATCTGCCAGGATAGTAAGCTCAAAACAGAAAGAAGTTGCCGCCATAGATAATTAAGGTATACTGTATTTTTAAATAATCGGCCAGGACGATCATTGATCGGCTTGGACGATATTCACAAATTATGTCTTAATTGATCAGAAAATCATGGGAGTAATTAAGAATGATTGATACGATCATATCGTCCTGGACAATTGTAGGATTGGCCAGGACGATCTATTCAAAAACCTTAGTTACTTCAGAACGATAAATATCGGCCAGCTCGAATTCAGGGCGATGCTCTGGAAGATTTTCCTCTGATTTGAACTGATAGATCGGGACAATTGTGAGATCGGCCTGGACGATCAAGCCAATTTTAAATCGTCCAGTTTGCATTCAGGGCGATGCTCTGGCCGATCTTCTGAGATTTGTACTAATCGGCCAGGCCGATGTCCATATCGGCCTGGACGATATAGTCGGCAACTTGCAATTAATGAGCTCCTTTGAAGCTCTTCTATTTAAGAGCTCTTGTTCAACGTTTTGAACAACCTTTGTGCTGCTGTCTTGACTTGAGAAGGCCTCGAGGAGAGAAAGAGAGAGAGGGAGAGAGAGAGGATCTTGTGAGGGGGAGCTTGTGAGGGGATTCATAAGGGTTGCTTCAAGGATCGCTCTACTTCTTCTTCGTCTAGAGTTTCTCTTCCGTGGAAGGGTAGGTAGAGGTAAGGAGTCATCATCTGGTTGTGGTTCTCTGCCAGCTTCAGGAGGAAGCAAAAGGAGATAGGTTCTCTGCCTTGCCGGGGTGGCAAAAAGGAGGTTCATTGTAAAGGCTTCTCCGCCTAGCTATGGGAGCTAAAGGAGAGTCACGTTTGTAGTGCAATACTCGGAGGGCATCTCCGGGGAGTGGACATAGGTCAAGTTGACCGAACCACTATAAATTTCTGTGTTCTTATTTCTTTCTTCCGCACTTTTAATTTCCGCATTTATTTTTCTCGTGGTGTGATTTTGGTTTATGTGTTTTTTGTTCTTTGTGAAAAGAAAATTTAAAAATACCAATTCACCCCCCCTCTTGGTTAGCTTGGGCCAGTTCTATAGGGCTTAACATCCCTAACAAACTTTCAAGTCATATCAGAGCGGGATTCATAAAAACTGAGTTTTAAAAATTTTTGAATTTTGATCCGTTGCTAACCTTGGGAATCGTAACACTACGGAAGGTTATTCAATTACATGACCTCCCTTGTTTGATAACTTATCTTTTGATTTCTGAAAAACCCGCATGTCAACGTTTTTACAATCTACTGATTATCGCATGTGGATGCTTAACAAAGAAGGTTATTCTTCACCTTCTCGTGAAATTAATGGTGTTAAAATTGAAGTTGCTTTTATTGAATGGACTTTCAATGAACGAGATTTAGCTCAATTGAATGCAAAATGTTTGAACTATTTTTTCTGTGCTTTAAAATCTGAGGATTACATGCGTGTCTCCACTTGCAAAACTGGTAAAGAAATTTGGGATAAATTGTATATCACTTATGAAGGCACTAATGAGGTTAAAAAATCCTGTTTAAATATTCAATTGCATGATTACGAACTTTTTCATATGAAACCTCATGAATCTGTTTCTGACATGTACACTAGGTTTACTCAGATAAGTACTTCACTGCATGCACTAGGAAAAGAACTTTCAAACTATGAAAAAGTAAACAAGATTTTGAGATGCTTGCCTTCGTCATGCGATACTAAAATCACTGCAATCACTGAATCTAAAGATTTGAACACTTATTTTATTGATAACTTACTTGGCTCACTCATTGCTTACGAGCAAGGGGTGAATCAAAGAAATCTTGATGCAGGTGAGGAGAAGAAGGAGAAAATAGTTGCATTGAAGGCAAACAAATCAGATTCTAAAACTTTCGGGTCTGAAAGCGATGAAGTTGCATTCATCACAAGGCAATTCAAAAGCTTTCTAAGGAAGAAACAAAAGCATCATTGGAGAAAAGGTAGGGATCATAAAAATTCTAAAGGATCTTCTGATGTTGTTTGCTATGAATGCAAAAAACCAAGACACGTGAGAGCCGATTGTCCTACACTTCAAGATCACTCGAGAAAAGAAAAGGAAAAAGGTGAGGAGAAACCTAAGTTTAGAAAGGACAAGAAGAGAGTCCAAAAGGCATTCTGGGCAGAATCTAGTACGGATTCCTCTGAGACTGAACCAGAGGAGGAGACTACAAACCTGTGCTTAATGAGGGAAGATCATCTTGAGCAAAGTGATGAGGAAGAGGTATGTAAGCCAACCTATGATGAATTATTTTAGATTTGTGAGAAAATCCATGCATCTTATAAAAAACTTAAGAATACTCATGCTAGCTTAAAAGTGGAACTTGTAAATTTGTAAAAAGTGTATGAAGTCATTCTTAAAGATCATTCAACGATTGATTCAAATCACATGGCTCTTCTTGATGAATTTTACGATTTAAACAAAAAGCATTTGGAATTAAATGATGAACATAATGCATTAAAAGTTTCACACACCTCACTTAATTCTGATCTTAAGAAAACTAAAGAGATTGAGAAAAATTTGAGGATTGATAATGATGCATTAAAAAGAACTAACTTGAGGATTCAAAATGATTTGGATACATTTAAGAAAAATTGGATGACATTTACTTTTAATCCTAAGCTAGAACCTAGGAAGAGGCATTATAACTCAAACCATTTAAGAAACCCTTTTCTTGGAGTTAGATGTTTTTCATGTGGTATGCTAGGACACATCTCACACACTTGCACCGTTCACCGTAGTACACATTGGGTGTGGAGACCTAAGATGCATGATTTACAGCATACCATGTCTGCATTGCATTCTACTTTTCCTAAGAAGGGGCCCAAACCTGTTTGGGTTTCTAAATCTAACTGTTGTTGAGTTTTTGCAGGAATGATCTCACCAAAGACCTTGTGGGAGCATAGGACAACTGGACATATGAAGGCTCGCAGCTCATAATTGCTTAAACCTGCTGCTTTAATAATTTCTTGAAATGTGTTTTCCTTTTTGTTTATGTGTTTTATTTCCACTTTGTTGTTGTTTTAATTTGTTTTATTTTCACTTTGCTTTTATAATTGGTTTCCCATATGTTGAATCTTTTCAAGATTTTAGATTTTAGAGTTTTGAGGATAGAGTTTAGCTTTTTTAAAATTAGTTAAAGGGAGAAACGCCGTTGATGATTTCCCTCCTTCTGACCTTGTTTACTGGTATGATTTTCTTCTCTAAAAAAAGTCTAACTCATTTTAGCCAATGGTTTTTGAATCTAAGATTCTCTTTAACTTGCTACAATAATCTATCTTGTACATAATATCCAAAGTTCTTATATCTTCCAAGTTATTTAAAATCTTGCCATTATTTTTATCACATGATTTTGATTTTGTTTTGTTACTTGTTCTTCCCTATGTTAGAGAGAGAGCTCCTATTCTCTAATATTTGGAATATATTCTCACAACTAAGGGTCTTTTTAAGGGTTTTTGTTAAAGAGCCTTTAGCTTGCAAGAATTAAAAAGGAAAGAGGCTAATGACGTCAAATTAATATATATATATATATATATACACACAAATGTGTATCAAAAATCAAAATATGCTTAAAGAGCCAATCAAATATTCAAAGAGGCATAAAATGAGCCCACTAAAAGGCAAGCTATCCTCTCTTTTCAAAACTTTTAAAACTTAGAAGAACTTATGGGTTATGTGAAATTTTCAAAGGGTTGATTTCAAATTCCATGATTGAGACAGATTACATTGGTTTATTATGTATGAGATTTTTTTTAAAATAAGTTTTGATTGGATCTTCTTCTTGACCAATTTAGTTTATTCTAAGTTAAGCATTTTTGTTTTTCAAAAGAAAATTTGTACCATAAAAAACATCTGATCTAGGGTTAACAGAATCGGATATTCTACTATTGTCTGATTAGGATTGGCTAAACTCCTTGATCTTGTGGAACTCTAAAGTTTAACCATTTTGGAAAACTTCTCATATGAAGCCTTGATGAAATAAAATAAAAAAATAGAAAAATTAAAAGTAAAAAATATTTATTTTTTTATTTATTTCATTGTTTTTAGCTTTCTATTACTGTATTTTTGTCTGCTTTTATTTTATTTTTCTTTTTGGGGCTTTGATCATCACCATCCTTCATTGTTTTTTAAATTCTAGTCACATCGTCCTGACCGATACCTGTATCGTCCTGGACTATTAGACAAAATATCTTCAAATTTCTATCTGCTGATCTTTTCTGTGCTTGCTATAACTCATCGTCTTGGATGATCATATATCATCCTGGACGATCTGATTAAACTCTGTTGCAATCATGATGATAGTCCTGACCGATAGAATATTTTTTCTGGCAGATGCAATTTATGTTCATCGTCCTGGCCGATACACTAGATCGTCCTGGACGATCCACGTGTCAGCACGTTTGAATCTTTAAAATTGGCCCCGGATGATCCATTATTGGACAATCATCCTGGACGATCCACTGTTCGTCCTGGACGATACACGTGGCACAGATTTAAAACATTTTAACTTCGGCCGGTATGATCAATTATTGTGCGTCGTCTTGGATGATACACCTAATCGTTCTGGACGATCTGCTTTTCAACGGACATCCAGCCTGACTCCTCGGGACGATCGTCTGAGTCTAATTGTCCTGGCCGATATCTGATCGGCCCGGATGATCGAACCACCTTTTTGACCAATCGACCTATACGTAATTATTGAGCCATATGTTGCAAACCTTATTTCATGGCTTATGTTTTGATGATTGGCAAACCCTACTGATTATCTTGAACTGCCTATTTTTTTTGACATTTCAGGAATCAAAGATTGGACGAACAAACAATGCAAATGCAGAAGTGGGTAGGATAGGGTTGAGTCAGTCATTAATCTATTTTTTCTCTTCTTGAGTCAGCTTGTAATGGTCAAAGAGACTTATGCGAAGTAACCCTACACACACACACTTGAGAGATTTAGAATCTCTGTTTTTGCTCACTTTGGCCAGGCCGATCCCTTGGATCATCTTGGATGTTCGAGTTCAAAAAAGAGACTCTAATCAGGATTCTTAATTAAGGCAGCCGACATTAACATATCGGCCTGGACGATACGTGTATCGGCCAGGACGATAAGCTCAAAATAGAAAGAAGTAGCCGCCATAGACAATTAAGGCATACTGTATTTTTAAATTATCGGCCAGGATGATCAACAGATCGGCTTGGACGAAATTATCAAATTATGCCTTAATTGATCAGGAAATCAAGAGTGTAATTAAGGATGATTGATATGATCATATCATCCTGGATGATCGCAGTATCGGCCAGGACGATCTAGTCAAAAACCTTAAGTTACTTCAGGACGATAAATATCGGCAAGCTAAAAAACAGGGCGATGCTCAGGACGATTTGCCTCTGATTTGAACTGATTAGCCAGCACGATAGTGAGATCGGCTGGGACGAACAAGCCAAATTTCAATCATCCAGGAGTCCATCCTGGGTGATGCTCTGGCCGATCTGATGGGATTTGTACTAATAGGCCGGGACGATCAAGACAAAATTCAATCGTCCAGAAGTGTATCCAGGGCGATGCTCTGGCCAACCTTCTGAGTTTTGTACTGATCGGCCAGGCTGATGTCCATATCGGCCTGGACGATAAAGTCGGCAACTTGTAATTAATGAGCTCCTTTGAAGCTCTTCTATTTAAGAGCTCTTGTTCAACATTTTTGAAGACCTTTGGCTGCTGCCTTGACCTGAGAAGACCTTGAGGAGAGAAAGAGAGAGAGGGAGAGAGAGAGGATCTTGTGAGGGGAAGCTTGTGAGGGGATTCACAAGGGTTGCTTCAAGGATCGCTCTGCTTGTTCTTCGTCTAGAGTTTTTCATCCGTGGAATGGTCGGTAGAGGTAAGGTGTTTGCTTTTGGTTGTGGTTCTCTGCCAGCTTCAGGAGGAAGCAAAAGGAGGTAGGTTCTCTGCCTTGCTGGGGTGGCAAAAAGGATATTCTTGTGAGGGCTTCTCCGCTTGGCCGTGGGGGCTAAAAGAGAGTCACATTTTGTAGTGCAATACTTAGAGGGTGCCTCCAAGGAGTGGAGGTAGGTCGAGTCGACCGAACCACTATAAATTTCTGTGTTCGTCTTCTTGCTTCCGCACTTTTAATTCCGCATTTATTTCTTGTGGTGTAATTTGGTTTATGCAATTTTTTCTTTGTGAAAAGAGTTTTTAAATTACCAATTCACCCCCCTGCCCCTCTTGGTTAGCTTGGGACAAAGTTCATAGGGCTTAACATCCCGAACGAACTTTCAAGTGGTATCAGAGTAGGATTCGAAAAGTTAAGTTTGAAAACTTTTTGAATTTGATCCATGGCTATCCTTAGGAATTGCAACACTACGGAAGGGTATTCTATTACTCGACCTCCCCTGTTCGATAACCTACCTTTTGATTTTTGGAAAACCCGCATGTGAACATTTTTACAATCTACTGATTATCGCTTGTGGATGCTTATTCAAGAAGGTTATTCTCCACCTTCTCGTGAAATTAATGGTGTTAAAACTAAAATTTCTTTTACTGAATGGACTTTCGATGAACGTGATTTAGCTCAATTAAATGCAAAATGTTTGAACTACTTTTTCTGTGCTTTAAAATCTGAGGATTACATGCGTGTCTCTACTTGCAAAACTGGTAAAAAGATTTGGGATAAATTGTGCATCACTTATGAAGGTACTAATGAAGTTAAACAATCCCGTTTGAACATTCTCTTGCATGATTACGAACTTTTTCGTATGAAACCTCATGAATCGATTTCTGACATGTACACTAGATTTACTCATATAGTTACTTCACTGCATGCACTAGAAAAAGAACTTTCGAACTATGAAAAAGTTAACAAGATTTTGAGATGTTTGCCTTCGTCTTATGATGCTAAAATCTCTGCAATCACTGAATCTAAAGATTTGAACACCTATTCTATTGATAACTTACTTGGCTCACTCATTTCTTACGAGCAAGGGGTGAATCAAAGAAATCTTGATGCAGGTGAGAAGAAAAAGGAGAAAATAATTGCACTGAAGGCGCACAAATCGGATTCTGAATCTTCCGGGTCTGAAAGCGATGAAGTTGCCTTCATCACAAGGCAATTCAAAAGCTTTCTAAGGAAGAAACAAAAGCATCATCAAAGTTGGAGGAAAGGTAAGGATCACAAATATGTTAAAGGATCTTCTGATGTTGTTTGTTTTGAATGCAGGAAGCCTGGACATGTAAGAGCCGATTGTCCTACACTTCAAGATCACTCGAGCTAAGAAAAAGAAAAAGGTGAGGAGAAAGTTAAGTCTAGGAAGGACAAGAAGAAAATCCAAAGAGGTTTCTAGGCAGAATCTGGTACTAATTCCTCTGAGACTGAACCAGAGGAAGAGACTTCAAACTTGTGTTTCATGGGAGAAGATAAAAGTGATGAGGAAGAGGTATGTAAACCAACTTATGATGAATTGTTTGAAATTTTTGAAAAAATCCATGCATCATACAAAAAACTTAAGAAGACACATGCTAGATTAAAATTAGAACATTCGAATCTACAAAAAGAGCATGAAGGTTTTCTCAAAGACCATGCAACGATTGATTCAAATCACATGGCTCTTCTTGATGAATTTGATGAGTTGAACAAAAAGCATTCAGAATTAATTGATGAACATAAGGCATTAAAAGTTTCACACACCTCACTTATTTTTGATCTTAAGAAATCTAAAGAGAATGAGAAAAATTTGAGGATTGAGAATGATGCATTAAAAAAGAACTAATTTGAGGATTCAAAATGATTTTGATACATGTAAGAAAAATCGGATGACTTCCACTTTTGATCTTAAGCCAGAACCTAGGAAGAGGCATTATAATCATTTAAGAAACCCTTTTCCTGGATTTAGATGTTTTTCTTGTGGCATGCTAGGACACATGTCACACACTTGCACCATTCACCGTAGTACACATTGGGTGTGGATACCTAAGATGCATGATTCACAACAAACCATGCCTGCATTGCATTCTATTTTTCCTAAGAAGGATCCCAAACCTGTTTGGGTTCCTAAATCTGACTGTTGTTAAGCCTTGCAGGTGTGCTCTCACCAAAGACCTCGTGGGAGCATAGGATAACTTGACATAAGGAGGCTCGCAGCTCATAAATGCTTAAACTCGCTGCTTTATTACTTGCTTGAAATTTTTAGTTTTTGTGTTATCTTTTATTTTGTTTTTGTGCTTACTTTGTGTTATTTTAGTTTGCTTTATTTACATTTTTTTGTTTTGTTTTTATTCCTTTTTGTGTTGTTTTGTGTGTTTGATTTATTCTTTTTAAAAATTAAAAATAAAAATAAAAAAATAATATCAATTTTTTTTTTTCAAAATCATCGCTAATATGATATCGTATGCCTTGCATTTGCTTTTGAAAATTTGTAATCAATGGTTTGCATCTCTTAAATCCATTAGATGATTGAAAAATTCTGTTGATTGTGTCTCTTTCTTTAGTATATTTTAGTGGCACAGTTTTCTTCTTTTATCAAAAATCTATCTCAAATTAACAATTATATATGAAATTAAGGTCTTTTCTAATCTTGCTAAAGCAAATCTATCTTATACTATAGGGATTAAAGTCTTTTTTATCAAATCAAGATTCATAGTTACTCTTGACATTGGTCTGTGATTCTGTTTTGTGGATTGTTCTTCTCTATGTTAGAGAGAGAGCCCCTATTCTCTAATATCTAGAAGATATACTCACAACTAAGTCCTTTTTAAGAGATGACTAAAAGAGAATCTAGCTTGAAAAAAAAAAAATTTGGCCAAAGATGCCAACAAAAGAAGCGCAAAGCTGCTAAATTGATTTTATGAAAAAAAAAGGGGATGCGCAAAGCGCGATTCAAATGACAAGAGGCATAAAATGAGCCCATCAAAAGCAAGCTCTTCTCTCTTTTCAAATCTTTTAAAAACTTAGAAGCTTTCATATACCAAAGACTTGAGTTCGTTTTGTGATTATGATGTATCTACTTTGATCCTTTATTCTATAAGATGTTTTTTTTTTCTTGACTCAAGTGATGATTAGATCCTTTATACTAATATATGATTGAAGTTTTGAGTTAGGTCATTGATTTCAAAAGACAACTCTACCCTACAAAGATGCTTCAAGCTTAGGGTAAACATGATCGGATACTTTTCTGATTCTTTGAATTTTTGATGTTGTTCAACTCATTAACTTACATGCTTTTAAAATAAATCCCATGGAATGCTATATCATATTCATGCTTTGAATCAAAATTAAAAAAATGTAGGAGAGATTCTTTTTCTTTCTTGTTTTTGCATATTTTCTTTTTGATATGTCAAAAGGGGGAGAAATAGGAAAAATAGGAATTGCTTATTTGTTTTGCCATCATCAAAAAGGGGGAGATTGTTGCAAACCTTATTTCATGGCTTAAATTTTGATGATTGGCAAACCCTACTGATTATCTTGAACTGCCTATTTTTTCTAACATTTCAGGAATCGAAGATTGGACAAACAAATGATGCAAATGCAGAAGTGGGTAGGATAAGGTTGAGTCAGTCTGTAATCTATTTTTTTTCTGCTTGAGTCAGCTTGTAATGGTCAAAGAGACTGATGCGAAGTAACCCTACACACACACACTTGAGAGATTTAGAATCTCTATTTTTCCTCACATCGGCCAGGCCGATCCCTTGTATCGTCCTGGACGATCGAGTTCAAAATAGAGACTCTAATCAGGATTCTTAATTAAGACAGCCGACATTAACATATCGGCCAGGACGATACGTGTAACGGCCAGGATGATAAGCTCAAAATAGAAAGAAGTAGCCGCCATAGACAATTAAGGTATACTGTATTTTTAAATTATCGGCCAGGACGATCAACGGATCGTCCTGGACAAAATTATCAAATTATGCCTTAATTGATCAAGAAATCAAGGGAGTAATTAAGGATGATTGATACGATCATATCATCCTGGACGATCGCAGTATCGGCCAGGACGATCTAGTCAAAAAACCTTAAGTTACTTCAGAATGATAAATATCGGCCAGCTCAAAAATAGGGCGATGCTCAGGACGATTTGCCTCTGATTTGAACTGATCAGCCAGGACGATAGTGAGATCGGCCGGGATGATCAAGCCAAATTTTAATCATCCAGGAGTCCATCCAGAGTGATGCTCTGGCCGATCTGATGGGATTTGTACTAATCGGCTGGGACGATCGTAAGATCGTCCTAGACGATCAAGCCAAAATTCAATCGTCCAGAAGTGTATGCAGGGCGATGCTCTGGCCGACCTTCTGAGTTTTGTACTGATCGGCCAAGCCGTTGTCCATATCGGCCTGGATGATAAAGTCGGCAACTTGCAATTAATGAGCTCCTTTGAAGCTCTTCTATTTAAGAGCTCTTGTTCAATGTTTTTGAAGAACTTTGGTTGCTGCCTTGACCTAAGAAGACCTTGAGAAGAGAAAGAGAGAGAGGGAGAGAGAGAGGATCTTGTGAGGGGGAGCTTATGAGGGGATTCACAAGGGTTGCTTCAAGGATCGTTCTTCTTATTCTTCGTCTAGAGTTTCTCGTCCGTGGAAGGGTCAGTAGAGGTAAGGAGTTTGCTCTTGGTTGTGGTTCTCTGCCAGCTTCAGGAGGAAGCAAAAGGAGGTAGGTTCTCTGCCTTGCCGGGGTGGCAAAAAGGAGGTTCTTGTGAGGGCTTCTCCGCCTAGCCGTGGGGGCTAAAGGAGAGTCACGTTTTGTAGTGCAATACTTGGAGGGTGCCTCCAAGAAGTGGACGTAGGTCGAGTCGACCGAACCACTATAAATTTCTGTGTTCGTCTTCTTGCTTCCGCACTTTTAATTCCGCATTTATTTCTTGTGGTGTGATTTGGTTTATGCAATTTTTTCTTTGTGAAAAGAGTTTTTAAAATACCAATTCACCCCCCCCCTCTTGGTTAGCTTGGGACTATGTTCATAGGGTTTAACATCTCGAACAAACTTTCACCATATCATCCTGGACGATTCCGCGATCGGCCTGGACGATATGGCCATTTTTTTAAATTCTGGGCATCCAGCCATATTTTTCACTTCATCCCTTCTTCTCTTGTGTCTCCTTGCTAATCCCTTGTACTCATAGGGGAAAATAACTGAACAAATCATCCCATATGAAATGTCTTCGTACAGTATGATTAGTTTAAAAAAATATAAATTTTAAACACTCTCCTAATATGTGTACCCAGTTACGCAATGACAATCACACTCTCTCACACTCAACAAAATGAAAAATATAGACTTCATTTATAATGAACCCTAATCTAATATGATTTGAAGTTTTTAATAATATCAAGTATGATTTCCCTGAAATGTTAGTACACACAAGCAACAAAAATAATACATCCAAAATATTTTAGGAGAAATTTTAATTAAAATAATAATATTTGTAATCATAAAAAACATACATGTTGTAAGAATATCAACAATCAAAAAACTAAGTTGCAACAATCTTAATAATCTCTCCTTTTTTTATGATAACAAAATAATTATTATTTGAGTGAACATTTATACCCTAAATTTCTCCTTAGTTCCCCTTAAAAAATGAACATGTGAATATAGAGAGTTTTCATGAAGAGAACACAAATTTTTTTTTAAAAATAAACATCAAAATTCAAAAACACAAACACACAAAACCAAAAACCAAAACACACACACACAAAATAATATTACTCCCCCTTTTGACAACAACAAAAAGGGAAAAAAAGTTGAAATAAAAGATGTCAAATGAGAAACCATAAAAATTGATCTTGAAAGATATTAAAATATAGTTGCAATAACAAAGTTAATTACATAGGATGAAAAAGATAGATTCAAAATTTTTAAATCAAAGAACAACTTAGATAAGAAAAAATTATCAAGGTAATGATGCATTCTAGACAATTAGATAATGAGGATTATTATAAAAGTGACAAAATGAAGATTAGTTAGTTTCAATTTTAAATATAGGATATAATTGAAAATTAGATTGATTTGAAACAAAGATTAAAAGATAGTGGAAATATTTGTGTCACACTTTGCGCATCTTTTTAAATATTTGTGGCACACTTTGTGCATCTTTTTCAATTTGAGCTAATTTTGTGCTTCTTTTCATTTTGTGAATCATTACGCATTCTTTTCATTTTTGTACACATTGTAAATTTCTTTTTGAAATACTCCCTCTTTTATTTGATCTTTCCAAAATCAATAATTTAAAAATCAAATTTCTCAAATTATAAAAATAATGAGTGTGAATTTGATCAAAACATTGATCAAAATGACTCTCCATCTTATCAAATCACTGGACCATCTCTTAAAAGTAGTTCTGATCACGTCCCTGAGCAAGTGCAGGTGCTCCTCCTTCTCACTCAGTATCCTCACTTGAACTCTCGTTCCTCGTTCCTACCAAACGGTGATTGAAAAGAAGCATCAGTGAAGAAGATTGGCATTTCAGTGGGAGGATCAGGATGAATAATGTTATACTTTTTTTCCAAAATGTCTTAGATCAATATTTTTCTTCCTCTTATGATGAGGAAGCTCAATTTTAGAAAGGTTATGAATGTAATCCAAGATGAGTTGGGCCTCATCAATTGGTTATCCTATTATGATCAAATAGGTATCTGACAGAAGAGGAGTCATATTTATGTGATCACCAGTCTTAGGAATGATTGAAGTTCTTAAGACATGCTAGATGACCTTAGCATTTTGATTCAAAGTGTAGACTCTAGCTATGTGACATACTAGAGTTAGACCTCTAAGAGTTTTATTTATCTCAGACCAATCATAATTAGATTTAGAGATCAAGGTGTCTGCTCTAGTCCCATGAGTCCTTAAGTGAAGAAAGGTTCCTAGATCTTCCTTAGTGATTTCCACCCACTATTTTTTGTCAAACGAAGTTATCCTATTTTCATCCCCACTGACTCTCATATTTGCGAGGAAATAGTGAAAAGCCTCTCTATGATAAGCATAGATCAAAGTTAGAATAAAGGAGAACTGGTTGAAGCAAATAGAGGCATAACTGAAAAGTGGATATCATCTTGAGTCAGAAGTCTAGAAAGAGTGATTTTAGAGGCTATATACCCATAGAAAGAGTCCTCATTATCTCTTGACAAAAAGTTCTCATCTCCACCCCTGGATGATGATCCCTTAGTTAATCTAGAGCGCTTGCTAGAACTTGCCATTCCTATATTGGAGCCTTTAGAAGGATTCAAGAAGTCTTGAAGGAGTGATTTTGGAGGATATATACCTATAGAAAGAGTCCTCATTATCTCTTAACAAGATGTTCTCATCACCCCCCTTGGATGACGATCCCTTAGTTACTCTAGAGCCTTGCTAGAACTTGACATTTATATCTTGGAGCCTCTAGAAGGATTCAAGAAGTGTTTAGAAGTGAATGGAAATCAAAATTAATAGCCCTCCTATTTAAAGAAAAATGACCCATCGTACAGTACAAAAATGGCTTCGTACGTATGATCATGAGATCGTATGGGACGAACAAGTTTTCTTATGGGTGATTGATAACGTCCAAAATGAAACAAATTTTTGTAAAAACATAATTTATGAGGCATCCTTTCATAGAAACTTTTTGAACATATGATTGTATAGATGAACAGGTGTTCATCCAGGATGATCAATTATTTAAAATCATTTTAATGATGGTTAGGTTCGTCCCCCACAAAAAAATGACACGTGGATCATATAGAAAAATTTATTTTGTACGTATGATCAGTTATAATAACGGATTCTATCCAGATAATCATCTACTTGCACATAGATGAATGTATACAAATTATACCGGATGATGACATGATCGTAAAATATAATCTATATGAAAAATCCAAATTTTTAGCATTCAAGTCCAAAATAGCAAAAAGCATGTTACATAATTCATACACTATGAAAATAATTTCATACAATATGAATGAAACACTAAGAAAATACAGCATGAAAACTAGGAAAAAACTTTTGATAAATGATACATGTCCAAATCAAACAAAACACCAAAGAAAAAAACAATAAAAACACACAAATAAAAATATTAACAAACAAAAATAGAAAACACACATAAGAAACATATCAAGTTTGCATAAACTTCTATTTATGCATTAAGATCAATCACACCAAACCTTGTTCTTAAGGTCTTAAAAGTGTCAAAGGATAGTTGTTTTGTAAAAATTATTGAAACTCTGGCTTCCGAGTTTATGATTTTGATGACAATAAATAATATTTATTAATATTTTATTTCTCCTAGTATTTGCAGTGCATATTTCTTTCTATGTTGACTAATATTTTAGGTACATCATGCACCGTTCTTTGAAGATTCAAGGCTCAAGATTGCGTAGAAATGGTCGTATTAAATGAGTCTATAATTTTTATTTATTGAGTCAAGTCTTGTAATGATGTATGTTAGTTTGTTGATCATGCACACACATAGAGGGAGCAAAAAATGATTATAAATATTTAACTTTTCTGTTCATCGTACTGTACAATATGTATCGTACTGTACGATCTGGTGTAAGAGAAATAAATTAAAATATTTTATTTTTCCTAGAAAAATTATTTTTGAATATAACTAATCGTATTGTACGATCACCATATCGTACTGTACGATCTATTATAATTAGAAAGTTCGCCATCCATTAAATTACGCAAAGATTTGAATTTGAAAAGTTGTTCTACTCGTACTGTATGATGTTTAAAACATTGCCTAATTTAATCCTGTGATTATTCAATTAAAATGACTTAATTTTAATATTTTGATTGTACTGTACGAACTGGATCATACTGTACGATCAACCGAGACAATATTGGCAAACTGCTCATTTATTGAACTGTTCGTATAGCACATCGTACTAGACATCATAATGTACTATGTTCGTACAGTACTAACTGGACATCGTACAGTACTAACAGGTCAATTTCTACACATCGTACTTGATGATCTTATGATTGTACGGTACAATATTTGACGGTTGAATTGAGTTTTTTTAGGGTATTTTTAGCCATCTATTTAAGTACTCTCTTAAGACTTTGTAAGAGTCTTTTGGCAGCCATTGTAGCTTTGTTTTTCTAGAGAAAACTTGAAGAGAGGACATGAAAGGGAGAGAGGAAAGGGTGGAGTTTGAGAGAGGGAGAAGAACCTTGGAGGGGGTTTCAAGGGAGTGTGAAGGAGATTTCAAACGGTTGCTCCGGCGAGCTTCCACCTCAGTACCATCAGATTCAAGATTCATCTTGAAGGAAGTTTTGGGAAGAAGAAGATCTCGTTGGTGTCAATGGACCCGGCTCCTTCGCCGCACCGAGGAAGGTGGAAGTGATTGTGTAAGGGCTTCTCTGCCTAGCTGTGGGGGCTAAAGGAGAATCACTAAAGGCTTAGTGTAATGCTCAGAGGATGCCTACGGGGAGTGGACATAGGTCATGGTTTGACCAAACCAATATAAATTGGTGTGTTGTTTCCTTTACTATTTCCGCACTTTATTTCTGTATTCATTTTTATTGCGATTAATTGCGTGGGTGAAATTAAGAATCTATCTTTTTTTTGTGAATGAAATTTACTTTTGCATAAAGTTATAAAAAGAGTTTTCTTTTCATTAAAGAATCCAATTCACCCCCTTCTTACGAATCTAGTTATTTCAAAAATGCCTGCAAGTTGATTTTCAGTTGAAATATGATTCAATTAAATTTCCCCTTTTGCTACATGATCCCTAATGAAATGATGCCTTATGTTTATATATTTAGTTCTAGAATGTTGAATAGGATTTTTTTGATATACAAATCGTAATATTGTAATCACAATAAATTAGAATTGTGCCTATTATAAATCCTAAATCAATCAACTTTTATTTCAACCAAAGAACTAGTGCCGCATAAATTCCTAAAGCTATGTATTAAGCTTTAGCAGTAGATAGGGCTACATATTCTATTTTCTAATGGACCAATAAACTAAAGAATTTCCTATAAATTGATAAGTTCTAGATGTACTCTTTCGATCAACCCTATAACCTGCAAAGTTAAAATCTGAATATCCAACAATTTCAAATGAAGAGCTATACTTAGGATACCAAATCCTTAATTTCTGACTTCCCAAAAGATTTCTTATAATTCTTTTTACTACTGTTAAATGTGATTCTTTTTTATTTGATTGAAATTTATCACATAAACAAACACTAACATAATATCTGGTCTACTAGCAATCAAATGAAGCAAAGATTTAATAATTCCTCTAAGTTTCTTTTGGTCAATAGATTTTCCATTTCGGTCCTTATCCAACTAAATTGAAGAACTCATTTATGTACTCAATGATTTAGCATTATCCATTTCATAAGTCTTGAGGATGTCCTTAACATACTTTGGCTGATTAATGATTAAAAAAATATTCCCTCAATTTTCTTAATGCTAAAACCAAGAAAATCATTTAAATTTACCATTTAACTCATCTTAAATTCACTACTCATTATTTTAAAAACTTCATCATAAAGATTTTTATTTTGTGATTAAAAAATGATATCATCAATATAAATTTGAACAATGAGTACATCTTCTCCTAATTTATTCAAAAAGAGAGTGGTGTCCACCCTTTTTTTTAGAAAAGATCTCTCTAATAGAAAAGTGCTTAACCTCTCATACTAAGCCTTAGGTGCCTATTTCAAATAATACAATTATTTTTTTAATTTATATATATGATTAGGGAATTTATAACTTTTAAAACATGGAGGTTATTCAACATAATTATTCTCTTATATCACCCCATTTAAAAATGCACTTTTAAAATCTATTTAAAATAATTTAAATCCTCTAAAACAGACAAAGGCTAACAAAACTCTAAATGCTTCAAGTCTTGCTATAGGGGAAAAAGTCTTCTCAAAATCAATCCTTTCAATTTGAGTATACCCCTTAGCCACAAATATAACCTTATTTCTAACAACAACTCATGATTCATTCAATTTGTTTTTTAAATACCTACTTAGTTCTAACTACACTTTGATCCTTTGGCCTTGCAATCAATTCCCAAAGATCATTCCATATAATATGATTTAATTCTTCTTGCATGGCCAAAATCCAAAATTCATCCAAAAGTACTTAATTAACATTTGTGGATTTTATCATTGAAATAAAGGCATAATGGTTGACCTCTCTGCTAAGTCTACACCTAGTTTTAACACCCTCACTAGGTTCACCTAGAATTACTTTCTTAGGGTGGTTTTAGAAAATTCCAATTCTCTAGGAAAAGTGTTTTCTTGTTTCAAATTTTCATCCAAATTAATCTTCTCAATCCTTTGAGAGGTATTTCTATATCATCCTCTTCAAAACCTGGGTCTTACAAAATGTCAAATTCATCAAATATAATATGTGTGATCCCCTCAACTAGCGAAGTCATTTTTTTAAACACTATATATGATTTTCCAACACTAGAGTATCCAAGAAAAATTCCTTCATCTGATTTTGGATCAAATTCTTCTAAAGGAGATTTTCCATTTTTATGAATGAACACCTTACATCCAAAAATATGCAAATATGACAAATTAGGTGTTCACCCTTTAAGAAGCTCATAGGGTGTTTTGTTCAATTTTGATCTAATGTTCATCCTATTCATAATATAACATGTAGTGCTAACCGCTTCAGCCCAAAAATATTTAGGAAGTGAATATTCTGCGAACAAGGTTGTAGTGGCTTTAATTAATATTCTATTCTTTCTTTTGACTACCCCATTTTGCTGAGGGGTCCTAGGTGCAAAAAAATTGTTATCAATTCCATGTTCTTTACAAAAATCCTCAAATTTTATATTTTCAAATTTACCTCTATAATCACTTTGAATTGTTAGAATTTTACATCCTAGTTTCCTCCGAATCCAAGTCAAAAATTCTTTAAATTTCTCAAATAATTTACTTTTATAAAATAAAAATTTAACCCATGTGAATGTAGAGAAATCATCAACTATCACAAATTTGTATACCTTCCCTCCTAGACTTAAGTACTTACTAGTCTAAAAAGATCCATATGAATTATTTCTAATGGTTTGCTAGTTCTAAAATCCTTAGCAGAATGAAATAAAGACTTCACATGTTTTTCTAGTTGACATGCATCACAAAGGTGATCCTTAGTAAAGTCTAGTTTTAGTTTTTCATTCTGATAACCATGATTCATCAGAAATTATTTTTTAACAAAAAGTATTAGGATTTTAAATGCAGTTCAAATCTAGCATATAAATATTATTTACCCTGGTTCCATGTAATATATCATTTCTATTTTGGCTTAGTATGTACCTAGTGGGAAACAATTTAATGTTATACCCTTTGTAATATAGCTAGCTTATACTTAACAAATTATGCTTTAAGCCTTCTACAAGTAATACATTCTAATTGAAAAAAATTTTCAAGTTTCCAATCATATATGAGCCAACCACTTTCTTAATGGTATTATCTCCAAGTGTAACCTTGCCTCCATTCCTTACTTCTAGTGATATGAATTATATAGTATCTTCAGTCATATGCTTTGTGCAACCACTACCCAAGTACTATATACTCTCACAAGGTCTTATATAAGAGCATACCTAAAAAATAATCAAACATTAGACTTGGGAACCCAAATAACTTTGGGTTCTACTCTTGGCAAAATTAAACTAGATGCATGTATGATAAGACTTGTTATATGCATCTTAGGTCTCCATACTAAATGAGTTTTTTTATATAAAGTACAAGTGTGTGAAATATTTCAAATCATCCAACAAGTAAAACATTTAATGTTATACCCTTTGTTACATAGATGGCTTATACTTAACAAATTATGCTATAAGCCTTCTACAAGTAATACATTCTAATTGAAAAAAATATTCAAGTTTCCAATCATATATGTGCCAACCACTTTCTTAATGGTATTATCACCAAATGTAACTTTGCCTCCATTCCTAACTTCTAGTGATATAAATTATGTAGTATCTCCAATCATATGCTTTGAGCAACCACTACCCATATACTAAATACTCTCACAAGGTCTTATATGAGAGCATACCTACAAAATATTCAATCATTAGACTTGGGAACCCAAATAACTTTGGGTTCTACTCTTGGCAAAATTAAACTAGATACATGTATGATATGACTTGTTTTATGCATCTTAGGTTTCCATACTAAATGAGTTTTTTTATATAAAGTATAAGTGTGTGAAATATTTCCAATCATCCAACAAGTAAAAAACTTAACTCTAGAAAAAGGGTTTTTCAATCTCCGATAATAAATCTATCTCTTCCTTGGTTTTAAGATTT
This sequence comes from Dendrobium nobile, assembly GCA_022539455.1. Taxonomy (NCBI): domain Eukaryota; kingdom Viridiplantae; phylum Streptophyta; class Magnoliopsida; order Asparagales; family Orchidaceae; genus Dendrobium; species Dendrobium nobile. The sequence goes on along the minus strand of CM039736.1, from coordinate 22,372,756 downwards.
TTGACCTCAAAATAGGATTAGTAAAAACTTCAAGTGTAGGGGGTGTCCTATTTTCCTCAAGAACTTTCACCTTAGATCTAAGAAATGAATTAGGATCTTCTAACAAATTAATATCATATTTTAAATAGTACTCTTTACTTTCAGATTCATCCTTAAAATTTTTAAATTCTTCTTGCAAATCGATGTAGGATGTTTTTAGTAATTCATTTTTCTTATTCAAATCATTAAATTAATCTAGTAAGGTCATGTGGTTGTTGTCAATTTGTGCATGATCTTTCCTAAGGGTTTCATGCTCTTTTTGTAATTCTTATAATTATAAATTTAATCTAGCATGCATTTTCTTGAGTGTTCTATATGCAGTATGAATTCTTTTCAAAACCTCTAGCAATTCATCATAGGTTAAGTCACATACCTCCTCTTGATATTAATAATCAATATTATCAGCTATTAAACACAAGTTAGTGACTTCTTCTTCCTTTTCTATTTCTGACGAATTCAAAGTTGAGTCTGCCTAGAAAGCTCTCTGATTTTCTTCTTGCCTTCCTTTCATTTTCTTTCTCCTCCACCTACTCCTTCCTAGGAGTTGCTTTGAGATTAGTTTAATCATAATTTATATGTCAAGGTTTTTTGCATTCATAACAACTCACATCATTAGAAATAATGAAATTTTTGTGGAACTTACCTTTATTCCAGTGTTGGCATCGCCTTTATTTCCTTTTAAGAAAACTCTTGAATTACCTTATCATTAAGGCAATGTCATTCTCATCCTTAGGTTGTGACTAATTACTCTTTGAGTCATCCACTTTCAGTGCTATGTTCTTCTAATTTTTTTATTCTTCTACATCAATTTTCCTTTGACTCACTCCTTACTCATAAGCAATTAATGATCCAAAAAGATTATTAATAGAATAAATATTTAAGTCCTTAGACTCTATAATAGTAGTTCTTTTAACATCATAAGCAGTAGGCAAATAATGAAGAATTTTATTAACTATTTTAGCATTTATTAGTTCCCTACCTAATGCATGCAAAGAAGTGACTATTTTAGTGAATCTTATATATATGTCAGAAATGGATTCATTAGGTTTCATGCAAAATAATTCATAATCATGTAACAAGATATTTAATCAAGATTATTTTACTTCTTTAGTCGCTTCATATGTAATACAGAGCCTATCCCAAATGTCCTTTCCACTTTTATAAGTGTAAACCCTCATGTAATCTTCAGACTTAAGTGCATAAAAGAAACTTTTTAAGATTTGAGCATTTAATTATGCTAAGTCAATTTCTTCTATAGTCCAGTCAGCAAAGGGGTTTTCAGCTCTAAAACCATATATAAGTCTAGTTTGCCTAGTGTACCCTTCCTGAACTAAAATCCACATATGATAATCAAGTGATTAAAGAAATATAGACATACATATTTTCCAAAAATTAAAAGAGATATTATCAAATAAAGGAGGTCTAGTGATCGAATATCCTTTAGGTGTATTTCGGTTTCCAAAAGTAGATGTTATCATTTTCAAAAAGTAGTATAAGCTTATAGTTTTGAAATAAAGCTCTGATACCACTTGCTAATTTTGTATAGGTTGTTAGACCTATGCAATTATCCCAAGGCTAACTAAGGGGGGGGGGGGGGGGGGGGGGGGCGGCGAGTGGGGTGAATTAGTAATTTAAAATTGTTTTTGGATTTTTAATAGAAAACTGATTTTTGTAAAAGTAATATTTTCAACCATAAAAACTAAAGTTACTAAAAATAAAAATATAAAAAATAAATTGATTCAAATATTTATAGTGATTTGGTCAAACATATCCTATATCCACTCCATGAAGACTTTCTCTTTAGGTATTGCACTATTACCAGAGTGACTCTCCTTTTTGCCCCAGAACAAGGCGGTAAAGCCTTTACAATTCTTCTCTTGCACCAATCCCCGTTGCGATAGAGAACCTTCATCCTTTCACACTCTCTAATTGTCGATAGAGAACCATCGTCTGTTCACACTATCCAAGTGTCGAAAGAGAACCATCATCCTTTCACACTCTCCAAGTGTCGGTAGAGAACCGTCGTCTACTCACACTCTAAAAGTGTTAGTAGAGAACCATCATCTTTTCACACTCTCCAAGTGTCGGTAGAGAATCATCATATATTTTCTCTCCAAGTGTCGACAGAGAACTATCATCCTTTCATACTCTCGAAGGGTCAGCAGAGAACTGTCATCTGGTTACACTCTACAAGTGCTAGCAGAAAATCATAGTCCTTTCACACTCTCCAAGTATTGGTAGAGAACCATTATTTTTTCACACTCTCCAAGTGTCGGCAGAGTATCGATTCTTCTTTAAAGATCTTCTCTCGAGCAATTAGAAAGAAGAAAGGAAGACTAATAACTAAAAAACTAAAAGAGATTCTTACATTTGAGTAACCTTGTGATCCATTCACACTCCACTTACAAGAACTCTTTCTCAAACACTCTCCCATAATAACTCTTTCACTTGCCCTTGAAAAATCACAAAGAACAACACTTTTCATGTCAGTTCTTAAGGACCTTTTATATGAAAGACATGAAAAACCATCCAGAAAATTGAAATTTTCCATTTTGAGCATGTACGATTATATTTTTAATGTATGAACAGTTCAAAAACTATTGTGTATGAACCTTTGTGAACATGTATGAAATATTTACCTGGACGATAATCATCCTATACGAACCAAGTTCGTACTGTACGAATAGTTAAAAAAAATTTCAACATCATCTGGATGAAAAGGTTCCCCATATTTTTGTATACTGGATATCATCTGTACGAATAAAATGTCATACAGTACGACCCGTTCACAAAAATTTAGGATTTAACTGGATGTAAAGGGACCCTTCAAACTCATATTATGGATGTCGTCTACATGAATAAGATATCTTACAGTACGATTAATTCAAAAAACTCTAAGATTCATCGGGATGAAAAGGGACCCTTCAAACTCGTACTATGGACATTGTCTATATAAATAGTATATCGTATAGTATGATTAGTTTAGAAAACTTTGGGATTCATCGGGATGAAAAAGGACCCATTCATTTCATACTCTTGACGTCATCTATATGAACAGGATATCGTATAGTATGATCAGTTCAAAAAACTATTTGATTAATCGGGATGAAAAGGGACTCATCCAATTCATACTATGGATGTCATGTATACAAAGGAACCTTTATATAGTACGATCAGTATATAGAAAAATTTTTTACCTGCAGTTCATTTGACTGCTCATAGGGGAAAATAAATGAGCAAATCATCCCGTACGAAATAACTTTGCACAATATATTAATTTAAAAAATTACAAATTTTAAACACTCTCCCAACTTGTGTGTGCACAGTTACTCAATTACAATCATACTCTCTCAGACACAATAAAATGAAAAATATAGACTTCATTTATAATGAACCATAATCTAATCTGATTTGAAGTCTTCAACAATCTGGAGTGTGATTTCCCTGAAATGTTAGTACACACAAACAATAAAAATAATACATCCAAAATATGTTAGGAGAAATTGTAATTAAAATAATAATATTTGGAATCATAAAAATCATACATGTTGTAAGAATATTAACTATCACGAAACTAAGTTGTAAAAATCTCAGTAGAATCTTGCTTAAATTCATTCACCTGGATGATAATCGAATCAAAAGAGGTTTTACTTTGCCATCCAAGTGCCAATGTTGCTACCATATTAAGAATATGCATCATGTTTTTATCTTTGGCCCTGTTGCTACTAAAACTTAGGTTTATTTTGATGACATGTTTCAGTTAAACTATTTTAATGCTCATTTGTCCCTTAATTCTATGCTTAGTGATTAGTTCATTAAGTCTAACGGGCACATAAGAAATGTTATTCCTTTTCTCATATTATGGTAATATGGTTGGAGAGAAATAATTTTCTTTTTAATGGTGTTCATATGAATCATCATAAGGTTATCCATAATGTGAAGGATAAGGTTTTGTTTCTTGTCTCTGTTAAACTGCTCTCTTTTAAGAATTTTAAAACTACTCTTTTGTTGGTTCTGCTTTAGTTATTAGTTTGGAGGGTGATCCTATTGCTAAAGAGTCTAAAATTATTTATTGGACCAAACCCCCCATAAATTTTTTGCTAATATTAATTATTTCATGGGTTGTGGTGTTGCTATCAGAGACAATAATGGAAGTTTTATTAAGGTTTTTGCTAGTCCTTTTACATAATGGTAATGTTTTCTATGCTACCACAATGGTTATTCTTTATGGTCTTAGGTAGTGTATTTCTCTTAATTTAGCTAATATTTTTATTGAAGTTAATTCTGATTATAATTTCCAATTCTTATATTTTGGTGATAATATGTGTTGCAATCCTGATCTATTTTATCAAGTGAGGGAGATTAAGAACCTATTGATTTTTTTTGAATTATTCATTCAATTATATTAGAAAAGATGGTAATTGTTGTGCTTCCTGGCTGGCTAATTAGGGGTTTGGTTTAGAGTGTTTTTTCTAATTTTATTGGGTCAACCATTTTGGTGGCTTTGAAAGTTATTCTTAGACTTAATGCTATTGGTTTACCCTATGTTAGAATTTAAGATGTTTGTTTGGTTGGATTTATCTTGTTCATTTCCTTTGGGATCTTTTTCCTTGGCTTCTTGTTGGATGCCCTGTGTGGTGTTATGGTGTTTGCTATTATTTTTTTTCTGGCTATCTAGTTCTCGATTTGGCCTTGCACTCTTCACATTTTTGCTGGTTGTTGGTGGGTCTTATTTGAACTCCTATGTTGTTGGGAGCTATAATGTGAACTTCTGGATGTCCAGTTGGGATGCAGATTTTGTTTTTCTGAGGTTGGTTTATTTTTTGCTCTATTACTTTTCTTCCATTCGGTGTGTGGTGCCTATTTTATATTGGGTTTTCTTCATGGATGTATGGATTGGTGGTTTTATGCTATCTAGGTTGGTGGTTTTATGTGTTGGCATTGGCCATGTTCCAGGTGGGGTCTGACTTTTCTCTAGAGGTTTTTGTGGTTCATGTATGTTTCATCCCTTATATGGTCTTTGGTTGTGACCTACTTCTTTTATTATTTTGTTATGGTGTTATTGAACTGTTATTGGTCTTTTATATGGCTTTGTTCACTTTAGCTAAGGTTTATGTGGATCTGGACTTGTGATCTGATTGCACTGATTATTTTGCTGATGGTTTTCCTAATTAATGCTCTCCTACCTTTAGGTGGTTGTATTGTTTTGCTAGAGGTATTCATAGGAGTTTGGTTGGGATTTGGGGAATTTTTGTTCTGTTGTGGGTGGTGAGTTTACTGGTTTGCTTTTGTTTTTCTTGTGTGGTCTTTGGAGCCTTGCTTTGTATATGAATTATTTGCTTTTGGTGGATGGCTTGGGGCCTTATTTTGGGGTAGTTGTTGGTGTTATCTTGGGGCATTTGTGCTGGTCTTATGTGAGCATGGATTTCTGTAGTTCAGGGCTGTTTAAGAGGGAGTATTTGATTGAGCCTGGTGGTAGGATTGAGTGGCATGTAGACTACCTTAGTGAGGATTGCTGGTTTCAATTTATCTGGAGCTCTATTAGTCTATATTTTTTATTGGGTTTAATGTGGTTGAAATGCTTGGATCACTTATTATTCCTCATGATTTCCTCAATTTACTTTTGTTCTGCTTTAAATTTAGCTAATTTTCTTTGTTACTTCTATACTTTTTTGTGTTATTGTTGTTTGTTTTGCAGCCTCTTTGAATCTTATGTGGAATTTCTTATGGTTGTGGTCAAGATTTTTTGCAGAAAGATTGTACTTCAATTTCCTATTTATATCTTTATTTTTTGGATGCTTGTCTATAGCATCATTAGCATGTTACAAGGTTATCTTGTATTTTGGCTTAGTGGAGACTATCAGCCCATAGGTTTTCTTTTGTTTGTTTTGTAGCTCATTTGAGCATTAGAGAGCTGATGGTCTCTCTTAAGGACCTTATAATTATTTTTATTATTTAATGCGTAGGCCCCTTCGTGGATTTTAATAAAAATGAAATAAAATTTTTTGGCACCTCATTAATAATAATTCTTGGATATTGATGTAGTTATTATTTAAAAACTCTCCCCTACAACAAGTTCATCACTTGAATTATTAGTTAGATAGAAAGCCCAACCTCCACTTGAGGAAAATTGAATAACTAAAGAAGATATAAATGGGTTTACTATGGGTTTTGTTTATGATTGCATGGTCCTCAACCCTATAGAATGGAGTTTTTTTTTAGGTCAAATAGAGTTTTATGTAACATTAATATAAAGACCAAAGAAAACTGATAAATAATGACTTTGAATCAACATTTTTGTCATTCATCATCATACCTCTGTATGCAAGCCCATGGATGTCCCATAATCCTTATAAAATCATGGGAAACTAATTCAAAAACTTAATTTATTTTCTTTTTATAGTAGGTGGGTAATGCCATTAAAAAAGGAAAAAATCTTTATTAACTCTCTTCAACCCTATAGAGTTGAGTTTTTTTTTTAGGTCTGATAGAGTTTATGTAACATTAATATAAAGACCTAAGAAAACCAATAAAAAAGGACTTTGAATCAACATTTTTGTCCTTCGTCATCATACCTCTCTATGAAAGCCCATGGATGTCCCATAATCCTTCTAAAATCATGGGATTAAATTTAAAAAACATAATTTATGTTCTTTTTATAGTAGGTGGGTAATACCATTAAAAAATGAAAAAATCTTTATTAATTTATTAATTTTTTAATTTAAAGGCCATTTACTTGCCTTATTTAACCAATTAAATTTTTCATTTATTTTGAAGCTTTGAATTTTATTTATTTATTATTTTTTCTCTTTTGTTTCATGTGAAGTCGTCAATCTATATTATAGAAAATTCTTTGTTCCTAAGGCTTTTTAAAGTTATCTAGGCTTGGAGAAGTTTTATAAATAGGACCATGATTTGTACTTTTTTTTCATTAATTGAATAAAAAATATTTTTTCCTTTTAAATTTGACATAAAAATGCTTAGTTTCTATTTTACTCTTTATTAAAGCTTCATGGCAGATCACCTCAGTCTTTAGTGAGTCCTTTGTTTTCCTTTCTTACACCTTTTCTTTTTTCTCGACATAATTTTCATCTCCTCGACAATAATTTGCGCAAAGATTTGCTCAAACCAAAAACTCATTTAACCTCTTCAAAACTGTGTCAAATATTCCCCATCATCACTTATATCCTTTAGAGACCTCAACATCCCAATAAACCTAAGAAACCATAGCCCAATCCCAATATATAAGGAAATTCTTTTACTATGAGCAACAAAAATATAAATATCATAAATCATTTACCCTAGTTCCAAAACTCATAAAACACTGCCATCTTTTCCTTAACATCCCAAGTCTTTGATCTATAATTCTTTATTGTTTTTTTATAACAAAACATTTTTTTGATAGCCTAAAAGTTTTAGCTTACAATCTATCAAATCATGAATTCCCATTTACCATCACCAAAAATTGCTATCCATCAACTTCCTAAAATGACTTTAATTAGGTTTTTTTTCATCACCAAAAAGATCCTATAAACCCTACAAACTTTACCATAACTTCTCCTACGTCAAAAATTTTTCTCCAACTCTTAGCTTATGTTGACTGAGACTTGACCCTAAAATGACTATAAGTTCTCAAAGAGCATAACAATGACTATATGAAGAAGTACTTATAATTCAATTATATACTCCAAATTCAATTTTAAGTATAGATATAACCCAACCTTGACCTTGGGTTGACAGATACATGGCTTAGCCCTAATTAGTTTGGATCAACCAAATTTGTGTCATAAGAATTTACATTCTTCCTAATTGATTTAATAATTTGATTTTGCATTCTAATTGATTGATAAAAATTCTGAGAGAAACCTATTGAGCCAAGTTAAAAAAAAAATGGTCAACCCAATCTAGAAACCCCTAAATATAGATCTAATTGATAGTTTTGAGCAAATTTATCTATTACCCAGCAAAATTTCTTCCATAGGCTCTTGATTATAAAATTATAGATGTGTTGACTCTAGATCATTAGACTTGGCTAAGATCTCTCAAGCCATAATTTTTCTCTCGAAGACCTAATTATGGCAATTAGACCCAAACTACTGAGTTGGGAAAATTGCACTTTGATAAACATTCCATTATGTTCTAATATTAAAAAGAACATAGTTTTGTTAAATTGACTATTTAGGTAGCTACGTAGCATAGTCAAATGTTAATTTTCCCAAATGAACCAATATAACTAATTAATTAAAATCATCAAATTAGCTAAATTAGTTAAACCAATGGAGTATAACAAAATTTATTAGCTAAAAAATACATGTCTTAGCCCCAATTGTCACTTGAATAGGCTAATAGATCACTTAGCTCTAGTTTACCAAATTTTATCTCATAGGCTAATTTTGACCAATTTAACTAATTTAACAAAATTGATCCAAGTCGCCCTTATAAACCATTTAAATTTATCAGACATTATTTGTTTGATCTTAAATAAACTTTAATATAGTCTTATAAGCCTAATTGGTTCAATCTAATTTTCCTAATTGGTTCAGATGGCAACCTACATAGGAACTCACTCATCGTATAATCTAAGATGTTGAGGCTATGAAGGATGAGGTGATATACTTATCAAGTTTGCTCCTTGAAATACCCCAAGATAAAAAAATCTTGTCAATATAAATTGACTTTATGAGATGGAAAACATGTGCAATACTTACTCATGGATGAAAAGTTATTTGTATAGTTTGTCACTTCTATCAACTTGAGTTGCATGAATGACATTGTAGTTGACAAGTAAAAAAAAAATCTTGGATCCATATGTAACTTCGGGGTAAGAATACTAGCATATTTAATATGTAAATAAGGATATTTTTGGTCCAACATCAAGAAGGATGAGAAAAAATTCTCCTGAAATGCTTAAAATAGAAAAGTTATGGCTTAGCTTTTTTTTATCCCCCCCATAATCTATTGTTGATATATAACATATGACCATTAATTATTTAGGAGGATGAACTTAATTAACCATTTCCACCTTATGAGTGATTAGAATGGATAAAATTAAGGCACCAATAAATATAAATTTTAATTTCATTGGAACAATAAAATTTATTAAAATAGATTACTAGTAATCATCATCAATTAATTCCCATGGTTAATGTATAAAATGATAAAGACTTTTGCTAATATAAGGAAATATAAATTCATCCTATGGCCCAAACAGAGAATTCCCTGCAATGTAACTGGCCAAACTCCTTTAACACTACTACATAAAATGGAGGCTTCACTCAAACTAAATCAAGAGTGCATAATTAAAAAGTTACTACAACCTCCAACTTTGAGGAAGGTCAATCAAAAGAATGGACGAACTTCAATAAATAACATATGGAGATTGTCTTCAAATTAGAGGAGGAACTCAAATTTTAATTTTCAAAATTACAAGAAACAATCAAGAAGAAGGTGGTTGAGTTCTACAACTTCAATATCCTAAGTAAATTATTCCAAGTTAGAAATCTAATAGTAGAAATATAAATAATGTAACGTGTCAACCAACCTTAGAAAAACATAAATGTATATGAAAAGAACCTTGCATCATTAGGGGGCAAGCTATCACTTATTTACCTCATTTTTAGTTGAGGTCAATCAAATTATAAATCTTTAAAACTTTATCCCAAGCTAGATGCTACATCGCTAAAGAGCTACAAGGCTTCATTAAGCAATATAAACCTAATTCTTGGTCACTTAAATTGTCCTATCAAACACTACCATGCCTATTACTATGTCTTGCATTTGACAACTAGTATAGATGACCTAGAATTAACCACTACATCCTCAAATCCTTAAACTAAATTTGAATATCTCTAATTTGGTCTAAACTCCAAACCCTTCCATTATTGATTCAATAGCCAATGTCTAAACCATAATCTATATTTAACTTGCATAATAGACTATATCATGCATGAAAGTAGCTGTTGACCTCATACCTTGTCGAAACTACTAACTTAAGAGCTCTACTAATTAAACTTAACAACTCTAGCTCCTCAAGCTAGGGGTTAACCCAGTTGGACCAATTAAACTAGTTCAAACTAGCCTAATTAGTTAAACCTTTATGTTGACCTTTTATGACTTTCATCACTCAATAAAACCTCAGCTAATTAAACCTATCAAATCTTTTAAAGGACTAGAAAACTTTTATCCACCTGCCTGGTTCAACGGTTTACCTAGTCAATTGAATCTAAGACTAGTTAAACCATCCTAACTTGGTTCATCCTTGCATGTGATCAAATGTACTTACTCCATTTCTATTTCCTTGTCCATTTGAATCCCTAAATACACTTAATCCATGACATAGTCACTTAAAGTTTAGATGAGTTGGTCAAACCAAATGGAATGTTCAAACCTAGTCTAAGCATGGTCTCCCTCTAATAAACTTCAAATCCACCGAACAAAACTTTAGAAAATTGACTAAAATGGCCTCTGAAGGATTCTAAAGTCCATCCAATATACATTGAGTAGCTTTGATTAGTCAAAGTAGTTAATTAGTAAAAAAATTCATAAATATTCAATCCACTTAAAACCATCGATTTCTCTAAAATAACAGTAAATTTTTGTAGTTGAATTGGACTCTAGAACATTCTCCAAGCACCTTTAAACCTAACATATACCCTAGTTCAACCTAAACCCAGCCCTAGTTATCCCATCCATTTAAAATGACCTAAGGCCATTTTAACCTTTTTTATGCCACTCCCCTGCTTAGAACTGGCTTTCTAACAACCTATTCTAAATGGTAAGCATCCAAGGTAGCCCATTGAGCCATCTTAGCACTTGGATAAATCTCGGTTACTTAGAATAGGGTAAATAGATAAAACCTATCATTTTGATTTTTTTTTTCTCATCATAGAGCTCTTCCAACAATCGTGGGTTTTTTTTTTTACTCTTCTACTTCAATTTATATGTTTCGCGAGTTATGTCCAACCTTTTGGAAGCTACCAGTGGTGACATTTAGAGAGCTATGACTATCATCCATCAAAATAATTAAAACTTCTTATCTAAACCTCCTCAAGTCATGAGTTTTTTTAGGAAGAAAACTAGCCTTAAATCAAGCTACAAAACATCATATACAAAGTTGAAATTTAAACCCTACGTTAGGCCTAAGTTCTTTATAACTTGCATAACCTGTTATATTATCCTTTTAAACTACATATAATATGATTATACCATATAAAAACCTATATGAATGAATTAACGGAAAAATATCTATATATGAAATATTGAGTATAAAGGCAAATATAATTTTCCCTCTATGACTAACAAGAGGAGAATAATGAAATCACATCAGTATGTCTCTTTATATTTTGATTAAATGGATAGAATTTCATCATTCCAAATTCAACATTAAGTCTTCCAAAGAGTGGATGATGGGTTTAATCCTGGTCATCATTTTGATATAGCTTCGGATTTAATAGCAATGAAGAGTGTCGACATGGTTAAGCATGGACAACAACCATTTAAATCATCAATATTAGTTCATCACATGTAAAGTGCATGACATGTCAGTGCCACCTAGTTATAGAGCCTTAAATTCATTATTAAATATAATTCTAATTTCAAGAGTTTGTTAAAATCATATTAAATATACCACAAAAATATTTTTCACAATTTAGGCCTCTATAGATTTAGAATTAAAAGCTCTATAATATAAAATTAAATGAAGTGGATTAATTGAGTGAACATCAAGTAATTTGGATTTGAATGTTTACTAATTTCATTTTTTATACTCTATACTCTCAACCATTTGTCTTTAAATTTAGTTAAGATAAATTATGGGATTTTTCCTACATCCCATAATTTTCTTGGAAAGTTTGAAGCCTCCACTATCCCAGAATTTCCAAAAGAATGGGTCATAATTTATCCTAGTTATTAAAAATTAATGTGAACAATGCATAGCTAATTTATGTCTAATTTTGACATGCAATGTGTATTTTGTACAAAAGAGAATTAATTGCAATCTTGATGAATAGTAGGAATAGCTAAGAAATTTAACTTAGGGTTAAGTCTACTCAACATAAGAAAATTTAAACAAATTCACATTAACACTAATTGGGATAAAACACAAACATTCACTTAGTGATACTCTAAACCCTATGAATTAATTTGTGGTTAATTAGGAGTTGTTAGGCCATTTAATTAAAAAACCCAAGAATCATCCCATAAATTTCTCATCAAATTTCTAAAATTCATAATAAATTACATATAACTAAAAAATATAAAATAGATTGTATTAGATCACTAATTCAAAGTATAATGAAAGAAAATAAAAACCATATCATATTGCATCAAAATTAACTATATTTAAAACATATGTTTAATTAAATAAATTAAATCATATAAATTTTATCATTGGTTCAAATGACCCCAAATGTTTAGTGATTTTACATTGGGTTATCCCTGACTCATGGTATAAATCATCTAATAACTTAAGGCCATTTGAACAATCAATCATATGCCCTAAAATCATTCTATAAAGTGGGAATTTAATAAATACCTTAAAATTGTAAATTTTCTAAGTAATTGAATACAAATCATAATTCCAATTTATGACAATCTGCACGGATGTTTTGACAATCTACACGGATATTTAGTATCCCAATTTTCTATGCTCAATATCTGGGGCTTCAAAATTCCAATTTATGACAATCTGCACGGATGTTTTGAAGGTTTAAAGAAGCTTGTAGGAAAGAATTCTCTCACTGCTAATATGTATTGTACTACTACTTGGCTAGTGTGGAAAAGTAGATGTAAATTGATTAATGATGACATTGAAGACTCAACGAATTCTTTGGCGGCAAATGTGGTCTCTATAGCAACAGTTAGCGATTTTATTAATCCTGCACCAGAAAACTGGGATACTAACCAGCGAAAGCTGTCTTGCTCTTAGTATCCTCCTCCAACTGGGTGGATTAAATTAAATGTAGATGCTTCTATTTTATCAAATAATGTAGCTGGATTCGGTGGTGTTGCAAGAGATGATAAAGGAAGATTTCTTATTGCTTTCGGAGTAAATACTATGCTTTGGGACATTGCTCAAGTTGAATTGATGGCGGTTCTCTATTTGAAAAACATCATCCGTGAATGGATGTTTGAAGCTCAAGGAATCATAATTGATGGAGATAACTATAACATCATAGAAATTCTTCAATCGGCTATGAAGACTTGGAAGGTTAGTAAATGCATTGAGGATAACTTGTCTTTCCTTGTTTATTTCCAACAAGTTTTGTTTTCTTATACTAAAAGAGATTGTAACAAATTAGCGGATATATGTGCTAATTTGGCTTTAAAGAACTCTTTTGTTTGGGATGACATTAGCTTTGAAGATATTCCTCCTTCATTATTGCTTTGCTTGAAGGAGGAATGTGTTTCCTTAGGGTTACTTTGACTAGCTTGTTTTAGGCTGGTTTTCCTTTTTTAATTCTATTTGCATTTCATCAAAAAAAAAAAAAATACAAATCATAAAAATATAAATTAAATTTCATCAAATTCTAAATAAATAACACAATAAGAGATAATTTAAATAAAAATATAATATTCTTTAGATAAAAAAAATCAAACTTTTGTCAAAACCATCAATAAGGGTTTAAAAGTTTAATAATATAATAATTAAATTAAAAAAATTAAATATAAACAAATATAAATAAAAATTAATAAGATTTAAAGAAGATTATAATAAAATTTAAATTAAATTATATACTTTATTTTAAATAAACCAAGGAAACTAATTAAAAATTAAATATAAATTCAAATAAATTCTATAAATTCAAATTCAAATGAATAAAATAAAATTAGAGAATATTAAATAAATTATAAACAATTTTAATTAAATGTAATTAAACATGAATAAAACTAAATTTAATTCTATTAAATATATACATTTACAAATTTTAAATAATTATTTATATTGTAAATATATTATTCATATATTTTTGAGGACTTATGAATTTACAATATAAATATATATTTTTTGAAATAATGCAAATTGCATCAATCAAGAAATGAAAAGATACAACCCACTATGGAAAAGTAAGACTATCACAGTCTTTCCTACTCAAGTCAACAAACCTTGATGGAAGTTCACTTTCTAAAATAATATCCCAAAATAGATCACCTAATATGGCATGTTCAGAATAATAATCTACCATATTATTACAATCTCGAGAAAAAATGGAAAAATGACATTCTTAAACATTTCTAAAAAATAAAGATCTAGCCTTTGAGCTTTATTGTTCCTATCTGAATACACCTTTTTCTTAATGACATTTACATTACCACCTTCTATGATGATCCCTCTTTTCGCCAACATCTATTCTTAAATAGAGTATTTAAAATCTAAAATATCCTTTAACTCCAAAAAAGAAACATCCCAATGGATTAATTTCTTTTCGTATGCTCAAGGCATTCTTTCTTTATTATCTCTTAATACACCTGCTATTCTAGCCATATTGGATTGCATAATTGCCGCATCTACAATAAGTTTAATCCAACCTTCAGGTGGAGGACATCAAGCATTCAACAACAAATATTGCTTTTGATTTTCTAGTTCTTCTTGATCGGAAAAAAATGCAAATATGAATAATGAGATAGAATTTCTGCAATAATTGACGAAGCCGATGGGGTAGATTTCCCTTGCTTAAATAAGTTTCTAGCTTTCCTACTTTGATAGACAACAACATTGCCTTCTTCAATCCTTCATAGCAATGCAACAAACTTTGAAAGTAAGGTACATTAATACCCCAATGTCTCAAGATATGTAATACTTCAAAGAGTTTCATAAGGGGTTAAAATATGCTCCAAGTCTTTAACTTCCTCACAGCCTCTTGGATAGATGACATTATCATGTAGTTTTCTATAATTAAACCAAACATTTGTAGGCAATGCATTATTAATGAGTCTCCACCAAAATAAAAACTCCTAGGAGAGCCTTTTAATTTCTTCATCCACTTTAAATCTTTCCAATTCCCTCCTTAAATTTGATGACAAGATTCGTAATCCATAGAACTTATCGATCTACCTGAATTGGAATTGATTATTTCAAACTTATCTTCGTTAGCATCAATAAAGATAGGAATTTGCAAAATCAGATTTTCCATTTCTTTAGAGAAATGAATCTTCTTTTTTTTTTGAAAATTGCAATTATGCATTAAAACGGAAATAAAGACTAATTAAAATTGATAAAAGGGTAACATTCCTCCTTGATTAAATCCAACAAAGTGGGCGGAATGTTACCAAAAGAAGAACTATCAAAAATAAAACTACCTTCTAAAGCCAAAGTAGCACAAAAATTAGCTACTCGATTACACTTCCTATTAACATGATGAAAAATGATTTTATAAAAATCACTAAGGAAAAAAAGCTCCTTGATCGGCCAATTCTCCAAATGCCAATCCACCTTCTTCAAAGAATGTTGTATGTATGTAATCACATTGAAATTATCACTTTCAATGATAACTCCTATGCTCTCAAGCATCCACCCTTGTATGAATTCCATTATTGCAATAATCGCCTCTAATTCAAGTTGAGCAACATCCCAATGGACAGTGTTCTTCCCAAAAGCAAGGAGAAGTCTACCTTTACAATCTCTAAAAATCCCTCCAACACCATCCTGATTAGTGGATACCAACGACGCATCCACGTTAACCTTGATCCAATCTAGCTGTGGAGGGTACCAAGATATAATAGACTCCCAAGGGAGGTTAGCACCCCAGCTATCTAGATATGGATTAAGCTTCAATGTGGCTAGTGAAATAACATTTACCGCCACATATGAACTAGACATAGCAGCCTTCCCATGCTTCACCAAGTTACGGTTCTTCCAAGATAGAAAAATAGCTGCACAATACATTCTCACCATGCCAGAATTCCAGGCAGATCTTATCCTCAATTTCTCTAAACATTCATCCAGAGAATGAAACAAAGGAAAAGCAAAACCCCATTCTCTTACTGTAGAAAGAACCTCAATTATGTACTTACAATGGACCACAATATGCTCATAACTCTCAACAACTTGACAACCTCTAGCACAAGAGTCATCAGTAGCAAGCCTTCTAAATTTGAGGAAGTGTTTAGTTGGAATAGCAAACTTACTTAAACACCACCAAAACAGCTCCACTTTACTGTTGATCTTAAGCTTCTTTAGCCAAATATAAAAACCACCATCCTCTTCCTTGTATTTATTATTCATCACATACTCATATGCCAATGCTGACATAGAACGACCCGAATATTTGTTCATAGTCTCCAACTTATCTGTCTTCATAGTACTGTCAATATGAACTTGTCTGATTAACAGAACCAATTCTTCATGAAAAAACATATTTAACTTCATATCATCCCACGTTCTATCTTTGAAAATAAGCTGATGTACCTTCATGTCTTCCAATGCTATGCAATCAACAAAAGTCGGCCAAGCATTGAGACTTTTGTCCAACAGCCAAATGTCACTAAGGACATTAATTTTGTCACCTCTACCCACCTTCCATTTAACATTATTCTTAAGGTATTTTCCTCCCTCTTTCATATTTTTCCATGCACTAGATGAGTTCTTTTTACAAAATCCCTCCATGATATCATCCCTATACTTAGCAGTGAGAGTTCGGTGAAGCAGATAGTTTAGGTTCTGGATGCAATTCCAAGCCAATATTGCCTTTAACGTACCACTTTTAATTACCAAAGATTCCAAACCCAACCCACCTGCACATCTAGTCTTACAAATCTTATCCCATGCAACATAATGCAAACCTCTTCTCCCATCCGGTTTGTGCCAAAGAAATGACTCTTCAATACATCACTTTTCCATCTTCCTTCTTCATCACTTATAAAAGAAACCTTCTTATCTTGAAGCTCTATAAAATTATAGGTTGAAGGTCACTTCCTCAAACATTTATTAAGCAACGAAACATCTTTTGTAATGTCAATTTTATAGACAAAATATACGTACCATCTAATAATAGGTTTCAAAAAGTTAGCACCTTCTTTAATTATTTTCTATGAAGGAGAGGCATTCCATTTAATTTTGACATCCCATATTCCATCTCCATATTTTTCCTTTATTAATCTATTAGCAAGAGAATTCTGATTTTGTATAAAATTCAAAACAAAACGAGATCTAAGAGGGCCTTATCATTCTGCAGCTCCTTAAATGCCAAAGCCACCTAGATTTATAAAAGAACACAAAGTAATCTATGAAATGTAATGTAATCCTTGCCTTCCTTGTTCCTTATGACAAAGAGAATTTCTACCAAATCTGTCAATTTCCATTAAAACACTTTCTGGATCAAAGAATGAGTCATTAAGAATGATGTAATAGATGGAAAAGCTATTTTAGTTAACATAACTCTTCCTGCTAGAGATAGGGATCAAGAACCCCAATTTTAAATTTTTTTTCCATAGCCTTATCCAATACTAAATTGAAGTCTTACGCCATCATTCTCCTTAAAGCCATTTTAACTCCTAAATAAGTGATCTCATCAGTAGAATAAAGTGTCATTATTTTATTTAATTTTCTTATCCCATTCTTTGAAACCACGTTTCTATAAAGAACCATAGACTTTTTTGAATTTATATTTTGACCAGTCCATGCATAATAATCAACCAAAATTTTTTTCAAAATTTTAGCATTGCATCTAAAAGCCTCTATAATAAATAACACTTCATCATCATATAAAACATTGGATAATTTTTCAATATTAGTAGCCAATCTAATGTATATTTGATTAGCTTTAGCATGTAAGGCTTTTGATAGAAGTTTAGAACACAAAATAAATAGGCATGGAGAAAGTGGACAACCTTTACTAAAGCCACATTCAATTATTATCCACTGTGTCATTCTCCTATTAATCTTAATGGAGAATCTTGGATAGAAAACACATTGCATTATCAAATTCATTATCTTGTCCAAAAAATTCATAACCTTCAAAATTTGATTCAACGTATCCCAATTAAAATTATCAAAGGTTTGCTCCATGTCAAGTTTCAAAAGCATAAAGCCATATTTTGCTATAAAGAATCACAATCTATTCAAAATCTCATGAGCCATTCTACTGGGAACAAAGGCTCCTTAAATTTTAAAAATAATACTAGGAAGGCAAACCTTTAATTTTCCTAGAATCATACTTGAAGCCATTTTATAGATTGTTTTGCATAAGCTGGTGCGACAAAACTTTCATAATTCTAAGGCATTAGGAACTCTATGAAAAAGAACTAACATCATCTGCTTCCAATAAACAGGCACTCGAAATAAAAAAGTCAGTAACAACATTCCATGTTTCATTCTTCACAACACTCCAAAAAGACTTGAAGAAGCATACATTGGCCCTAACAATTGTTGGTGACTTATTGTTACTCATCTTCATAACAGTAGAATAAAGGTCATCTTTAGTCAGATCTTAACTCAACACTTTCTTCTTATCTTCATTTAACTGATCTTCTAATTCAATGGATGGCTAATTAGATAGCTGACAATTGTGCCTCTTCCATTTTTTCATATTGAACTCCTCAAAAGATGAAATAATAAATTCATGATCTCAATAATGTCATTAGGATAAGATACCTGGTTAATCATATTGTATTTTCTTCTAGCAATATCATAAGTATGAAAGAAATGAGAATTTTCATCACTTTCTTCTATCCATTGTGCTTTGAATGTTGTCGCTGTTGGGGCTCATGAATAGGTTGTTAGACCTAAGCTATTGTCCCAAGGCTAACCAAGAGGAAGGGTTAATTGGTAATTTAAAAATTATACTTTTACTCTTGGATTTTTAGAAAACCTTTTTAATTATTAATGCAAGTTAAATTTAAAGTTTAAAAATGAACTTTTTAACTAGAGTAAAAAACTTGCAATTAAATTAAATGAGGAAGAAAAATAAGAAAGAACACACTAGATTTATAGTGGTTCGGTCAAACCTTGACCTACGTCCACTCCCAAGAGACACCCTCTGAGTATTGCACTAATACCACAAAGTGACTCTCCTTTTGCCCCCACAGCAAGGCGGAGAAGCTGTGCAAAATTACTTTCACCTTCCCCGGTGCGGTGCAGGAGCCGGGTCCTTTGACACCAAAGAGATCTTCTTCTTCCCAAAACTTCCCTCAAGACGACCCTTGAATCCGATTGTACTGAGGTGCAAGTTCGCCAGAGCAACTGTGTGAATATCCCCTCCACACTCCCTTGAAATCCCCTCCAAGGATCTTCTCCCTCTCAAACTCCACCCTTTCCTCTCTCCCTTTCAAGTTCTCTCTTCGAGTTTTCTCCAAAAGAACGAAGACACAATGATTGCCAAAGATACACTTTGTCATCCTTTTACACTCTCCAAGTGTCGGCAGAGAACCGGACTTCACTTGAGAGCCTTCAGAGTAGATGGGCAGAAACTTGAAGGAAATAAAAAGATCAAGTTCCCTTTTAAATGGGGTAATTCAAGAGGATGTGTTTGTAGAACAACCTCCAGGCTTTCAAAATTCTAAATACCTAAATCATGTTTTCAAGTTGAAAAAGGCATTATATGGATTGAAATAGGCACCTAGGGCTTGGCATGAGAGGTTGAGCACCTTCCTACTTGAAAGATCATTTGAAAAAGGAAGTGTGGATACAACTCTCTTTTTGAGGAAATGTAGAAAGGATATACTCATTGTTCAAATTTATGTGGATGATATCATTTTTGGATCTTCAAATAAAAATCTTTGTGATGATTTTTCTAAAATAATGAGTAGTGAATTTGAGATGAGTCTAATGGGAGATTTAAGTTACCATTTAGGTTTTAGCATTAAGCAAATTGAGGAAAGAACATTTCTAAGTCAATCAAAGTATGTTAAGGACATCCTCAAAAAGCATGAAATGGATAATGCTAAACCTGTAAGTACACCAATGAGTTCCTCAGTTCAGTTGGATAAGGACCCTAACAGAAAATCTGTTGATCAAAAGAAATTTAGAGGGATAATTGAATATTTACTTTACTTGACTGCTAGCCAGCCCGATATCATGTTTAGTGTTTGCTTATGTGCTAGATTTCAATCAGATCTAAAAGAATCACATTTGACACCAGTGAAAAGGATTTTAAGATATCTGTTAGGAACTCAGAACTTAGGAATTTGGTATCCTAAGTTTAGCTCTTCATTTGAAATAATTGGTTATTCAGATTCTGACTTTGCAGGATGTAGGGTGGATAGAAAAAGCAATTCTGGAACATGTCAATTCATTGGAAATTCTTTAGTCTCTTGGTCCAGTAGAAAACAAAATTCAGTAGCCCTATCTACTGTAGAAGCTGAATACATTGCATTAGGAAGTTGTGTGGCACAAGTACTTTGGTTCAAACAACAGTTGATTATTTTATGATTATATATAGGCACTATTCCAATTTATTGTGATAACACTAGTGCTATTTGCATTTCTAAAAATCCTATTCAACATTCAAGAACCAAACACATAGACATAAGGTATCATTTCATAAGGGATCATGTATTCAAGGGAGAAATTGAACTCATTCATATTACAACTGAAAATCAACTTGTAGACATTTTTACAAAACCTTTAGCCTTTGATATTTTCAGTGTATTAAGAACAAGGCTTGGTGTGATTGATTTAAATGCTTAAATAAAAATGTTCTTGCAACATTGATGTTTATTTATTAATTAAATGTTTTGTATGTGTTTATGATTTTGTTTGTGTGATTTTTTCTTTTTAGAGTCTGTGCTTCTTCGTTATTTTTTGGTATTTATTTTGTTTTGATTTTGAATTGAAGTTTTTGTTTGAGTGCAAAATTTTTTTTGGTCATCATCGTCCGGGACGAAATATTTTCGTACGGGACGATTTGTGTAGTGTGACAAACTATCGGATTTTAAATCGTTTGAGTGCAGTTTTTAATGTACTTCATCTGTACGATCGTCACAATCGTCCGGGATGAAATATTTTTTTCAAACGACGGGATGAATGAATGAAGCAGTTGAATGGATAAGGTAGTTTTTAATATGAACTTCGTCTGTACGAACCTTTGGTTTGTCTAGATGAACACATGTCGGTTCGATGTAGGGGACAGTTTTAACTGCCATAAAAATGATTATTATTTCTGATCGTCCGGGACAAACACGTGTTCGTCTGTATGATCAGACTGGTCAAAAGTCTATACAAAAGGATGCTTCGTACGTTGCGTTGATTAAGAAAAGCCGTTTCATTTTGGACAGATTGGTTTGTCTGTACGAAATTTTTTTGTACAGGACGATATTTTTTACGGGGTGAAAAATTTTTTGTCTGGTACGAACAAGTCATTTTCAATAAATAGGTGGGCTTTTTAACTCAATAGTTATATGCTAAACATCACTTTCAAACCCTTTCTTATACTATATCATTTTCAAATGGCCAGCTCTAGTAAGCGTCAAAAGGTATTAGCAAAGAAACCACATAGGAACTCCTCCAAAAATTTTTGTCCAAAGCAAATAAGGATTCCTTTCCAAGATTTTCATCTTCCAAAATCACACCTTCCCGAATTTTAATTCAAGAAGATATTACCTTTCAGGTAATGCCTTTATTTTCTTCAACTCAATTTCGCTTTATCCTAACTCTCGTCCACCTCTATAACAAAGAAACCTTCCACAATTTTTTATCCAATGTGTCCTTTAATTCTGACCACTCTATGATTCGCTCCTATATTTTTAAACAAAAAGTAGAAATCAATAAGCATGACTTAGGAGCATTTCAAAATTTAAGGACTGAGGGAAGTAGAGCCCATACCTTAATCACCATTGATCAATACAAATGGTATGAAATCAATAGGGTGATTAGAAGAAATGACATAGATGACTAGAGTATCCAGTCTTGTCCGGAATGCACGCATCATCCAGCACGTTCTTAAAACTTCGATCATTCCAAAAGTTGGTGATGAGTCAATATTACTCCCTCCTCTCAATGGTGACTTTTCTAATCATGTCAGATAAGCCTATTGATGAAGCCCAACTTATCCTTGATTATCTTTATGGGCTTTCCAAAATTTTCCATGCTAAATAGAAAAGAAAAAGAAATATTGCTTTAGGTCACTTAGTTACCTATGTCTTGGAGAAGAAATACAACTTAGTGCATCCTGATCAAGAGTATGAAGAACCGCTCTACTACAATGATGCATCATTTAGAGCGATCTTCAAGGAAGATAAAGGTAAATCAAATGCTAGTGATACAGAAGAAGAGGCTGAAGATGTACCTGCTCCTGCTAATGAACCAAATTATCAGAATTTGGTTGAAAGATTTGATCGACTAGAGACTCATTTTGATCAACGCTTTGATCATATTGATGCTCAATTTCAGCAGTAGCAAAGTGACATTGGTTTCATGAAAGAGAAGATGAATGAAATTAACACCAATGTGATGTTATTAAGTTCATACTATAACTTCTTTGGTGGTCTTCCTCCTCCTCCTCCTCCTTCAGATCAGGGTCCTCAGTAATTGTTGTAGTTGTTTCTTGTGTCTTTCTGTAGTTTGTTTGTGTAGATTGTATCTTATTTCTTAGATGATTTGTATTGAAATCTAGTTGTGATTGTAGAATCCTTAATTGATATCAATTTTTATTTTTTTTGCTTTAGCTTTGATTTGTTTTTTGAAATGTGTGCTAGTAATTATAAATATTATTAGATTTTTTTTAATCTTAATAGTGCTTTAAACTAAATTGTAAATTAAAATTAATTTCATTAGAAAATCTAATTATTCTAAATTTAAGTGATTCTTATAACTTGATATTTTTAAGATTTTCAATTTCATGTCTCTCATTTAGACTACATTATTTTAAATATTATTATTATAATTTAGATGTTTTCTTATTTTGTATTTCATTTTTCAAATAGTATTTTTGCACTTAGAAAATTTTGAAATTTTGGAAAGAATTTAATTACTCTTGAAAATTGTACAAATGTACAAAAATCAAAAGGAATGCACAAAAGTTCGTAATGAGAAAAAGAGGCACAAAATAAGCCCAAAGTAAAAAGATGCACAAAAATGTGCCATAAATTTGAAAAAGATGCGCAAAGCGTCACATGTGGTAGTTACTTCTTTCCGGACTCTTTTAATCTCTTATTTTAAATTGATCTTATGTTCATTTATAATTGACATTGAAATTTGAAATATACAATTTTTTATTCATCCTTAGTGCAATGATTTTCTTTATCTTAGTGTCTAAATTGACTCATGTCTTTGATAAATTCTTTTTATTATCTATGTTATATCACTTCTTAAATTATATGAAATTCTATGATTTGTCTAATATTTTAATTTTATTTGCATACCTTATTTCAATCACTTTTAAGGTTAAATTATCAACTAAATTTCATACTACTGCTTACATTTCAAGCCTTCTTTTCTTCTTCACTTTTTGCTGTTGTCAAAAAGGGGGAGAAATTGTTGATTATTTTTTGATAGTTCTTTTAAGAAGTTTATGTTTGTCGTTTTTGTAGTTGTGTATTTTGTGTGTTTCTTGTTTTGTATAAAATCTTTGAAAAACAAAAATTTTGAATTTATACCTCCTTATTTTTCATGTATTCATCAATTCAGGGGGAGTTTAGGAGATTCTTAGAATTTGAAATCCTACAAACAATATTTTTTTTGCCATCATCAAAAAGGGGGAGATTGTTAAGAGAGTTGCTATTAGCATGTTTTATATTCATGTAACTTATATGGTTTTTGATGATTCAAAATATTATTATTTTGTGTAGTTATCTCCTAACATTTTATTTGGAAGATATGTTTTTGCTCTTGTGTGTACTAACATTTCAGGAAAATTGAACTCCAAACCATGATGACTTCAAATCAAATTCAGCATACAATCCTTTATAAATTGAAGCTTTAAATTGTTCTTTAAATTGAGAGGGAGTGAGTGTAATTGAGTGAATAAAAACACACACACACACATAAGGAGATTTTACAAAAGTTGTACTGATCGTATGGGACGAACATAGTTCATACAAGATGATCAAGTCAGTTATCTCCTCGTAAGAGCAATGGAACGATCAGGAATTGAGAAAATTTTTCTAAGTCCTGATCATCCAAGACGAAATTATTTTCATCCCAAGATGAGTTAGGCTCTATAAATATCTTGTTCAGACAAAATCTATAATCATGCCAGAACGACTTGGTCTCTATAAGAATTTTGTCCATAAGAAATCAAAATCGTCCCAGGACGAATTCTTCTCTGTAAAAATTTCATTAAGACAAAATTCATAATCGTGCTAGGATGAGTTGTCCTCTGTAAAAATTTCATCTAGACGAAGTCCTGATCGTCCCGGGATGAAGTGAATCAACACTTCACATTCTGGCGGCATTCTACACTTTTTGGGAACCGACCTATGGAATAATTGATCGTCCAGACGAACCTAGTTCATACGGGACGATGATCGTGTACGAACACAATTCATACCAATATTCATTAGGATCGTTTCCGACACTTTAAGTAAAATCATCCGGGATGATCCACGATCATACGAGATGAACCATTACGTGTTAACTTGAAAATTTTACAGTGTTGGATGGTTTTTCTTGTCTCTCCTATATAAGGTCCAATTTTTACTGCCACCCAATCTTTTTACTCATTGATCTTCATGCCTTTGGAGTTGTTTTCTCTTGAGAGGGATCATTGAGTGTGAGTGTTTGGGTGAGATTGTATGAGTGAAGAGTGAGAGATCAAGTGAGGGGTTTGTGAGGGGATCGTGGATCGTCCTGGATGATTTTACTTAAAGTGTCGGAAATGATCCTAATGTATATTGGTACGAATTGTGTTCGTACACGATCATCATTCCGTATGAACTAGGTTCATCTGGACGATCAGTTATTCCATAGATCAATTCCCAAAAAGTGCAGAATGCCGCCAGAATGTGAAGCTTTGATTCACTTCGTCCCGGGACGATCAGGACTTCGTCTGGACGAAATTTTTACATGGGATAACTCGTCCTGGCATGATTAAGAATTTTGTTTGAACAAAATTTTTACAGAGAAAAATTTGTCCTGGGACGATTTGGATTTAGTCTGGACAAAATTCTTATAGAGACCAAGTTGTCCTGGCACGATTATAGATTTCTTCTGAACAAAATTTTTACAGAGCCTAACTCGTCCAGGGACAAAAATAATTTTGTTTTGGACGATCAGGACTTAGAAAAATTTTCTCAATTCCTGATCGTTCCATTGCTCTTACGAGGAGATAATTGACCTGATCGTCCTGTACGAACTATGTTAGTCCCGTACGATCAATACAACTTTTGTAAAATCTCCTTATGTGTGTGTTTGTGTTTTTATTCACTCAATTACAATCACTCCCTCTCAATTTAAAGAACAATTTAAAGCTTCAATTTACAAAGGATTGTATGCTGAATTTGATTTGGAGTTTTCATGGTTTAGAGTTCGATTTTCCTGAAATGTTAGTACACACAAGAGCAAAAACAATTCTTCCAAAAAAAATGTTATGAGATAACTACACATAAAACAATAATATTTGGAATCATCAAAAATCATATAAGTTGCATGAATGTAAAACATGCTAATAGCAACTCTCTTAACAGTCGCCACCAAGTAGCAATTCTAGCAAGGGTAACATTTAATTCATGAACTTTTTTTTTAGGATCAACAGTTTTTCTGGGCTCAACACCTTCGACTTTGTCTCCACCTCTTGTAAAAGTAAGATTTCACTTTATAGCAATAGCTTAAGATTGGTCAGTTCTTTCAACTTATTATTACTCCAAACGTACAAATTTTTAAGATATCTATTAACCTTCTTCTAAAGGATATATAAAGATGACCCGTAATCTCTACTATTCCAAAATTTTACAATAATACCCTTCAAAGCTTCATAAAAATAATAGATGTTCTCAAATCTGATTTCTCTATGCTTAGTAACATTAGAATTAGTTGAATTGAGTACCAATGGATAGTGATCAGAGGTAACTCTTGGGAAATGTTTAACCACTACAAAAGGAACATACATCAGTGCTTTAAAATTTAAGCAAACTCTGTCAAGTCGGTCTCATATACGAGCATGGCCATCCTTGTTACTTCACCAAGTATATTTTGGGCCAATAATACCAATGTCATGAAAATCATTCCTAGTGACGAACTCCTTCATCTCTTGGGTTCCTTGAGAGAACTAGAACCTTTTCCACCTTTATTCTCTTGCTTTGATAATAAGCAGTTAAAGTCACCTCCTATAATACAAGGATTATCAGTCATCGTTAATTCCTCTATCAATTTCCACAATTTCCTTCTTTCATAAAAATATTTTTTTTTTGAAAAAATGCATAGAGAAATTTTATTCAATAAAGAGAGATATAAAGAACTAAGTGCTTGAACCATAACCACATTGCTCCTTTAACATAGAAATAAAGAGAGGAGGAATCTTATTATCACCTAAGCCTTCCCAAAAAAAAAAAAATTCTAAAGAACGAGCATAGTTAGCATAGAAATATGCTAAATTATTACAATTTCTTTTTGTAAAATGAAAAAAAAAACTTGATTAAAATCAAATAGGAAAGAGAAATCTTCAAGTATAACATGCTTCTCCTTGACCGCCTCCTTATTAAATAGCCTACGAACAAAATTGATAACATTCTAGTTGTCTCCCTCTATAATGATACCCTTCAATTCAAGCATCCAATCCTTTATGATATTTTTTATGGATAAAATAGACAAGAGCTCCACTTGTGCAGAGTCCCAATGCATATAATTGACTCCAAAAGCACATAAAATTCTGCCCTTATGGTCTTTAAAGACTCCACCCACTCCAGCATTATAATTGCTTTCTAAAGAAGCATCAATGTTGAGCTTAATCCATTTGAGTGGAGGGGAACACCAAAAAGAATAAGACAACTTTGATAGCTAATTGGAATCCCAGTGATCCGAACTTTGATTAAGACTATGTGAGGCAGAGGTCTTGCTTGAGGGGTTTGCAGCAATAACCTATAAACTATCTTCTTTACCTCCATTTACTATCCTATTTCTACTCTTCCAGCAGAAATAAACTGCAGTGCAATATAAATTCCTGATGAATGGATTAAGATCTGCATAAGATTTCAGTCTTGGATAACAACCCTCTAAGGAATAGAAATGTGGTACCATGAAGCCCCATTTCTTTAGTAAATTAAAGATTTCTATTAATTTGAAGCATTTAACTGCAATGTGCTCTGAATTTTCCAAAAGCATACATCCTCTAGGACATTCTTTATGATCCAACAACCTTCTATATTATAACAAACATTTGATGGAAGATAATTTCTTATCAAACACCACCAAAATAGATTTATAATGGGCTTTAGCTTGAGTTTCTTACGCCACTTCTTGTGAGAATCTTCATCACCATCTCCACTTAATTTCTGAGCTATCAAAGCAGAGATTGAATTTCCTTAACATTTTCCAATGAGCTCCATACGGTCTACTATTAACTCTGGGTAAATTTAAACTTCCATAATAATATCTACCAGCTAACGACCAAAGAACCACAGCAGTTGAGATTCATCTCATTCTTCATTTAGTATGCAGACATCTAACATAAAATCTTCACTTAATTATGCAAAAAATGTAGGCCATTTTGATAATGATTTATTAAGAATCCAAGTATCATTTAAGATGCTAATCTCTGAACCCGTAGAAACCTTCCATCTTATTATTGAGCTTAGAGACTTAAAACCAAAAATAATAACTTTCCATGTTGAAGAACATTTCTTCTTAGCTTCATTTTTCCACAATTGGTTACCAAACTTAGCAATAAGATTTCTATTAAAAAAAGAACCAGGATTAGAGATGAGATTCCATGCAAATCTGGCCCTCAAAGGACCTGCTTTGCTAGCCACTGAATGCATACCCTATCTACCCAACCTGATCGGAATACACAGCTTCTCCCAAGAGACATAATGTAGGCCGTTACACCATTCTTTCCTGTTCCATAAAAATTTGCTACATATTCTATCCAAATCATTCTAGACTCCCTTAGGGACTAAAGAATGTGAAGATAAGAAAGTAGGAAGGCAAAGGAAAACTAACTTAACAAGTAGTAATTTTCCAGCTAGAGAGATGAAACGATTACCCCATACATTCAATTTACCAACTGCTTTTTCCATTAGAAATTGGAAATCTAAAACTTTCAGCCTACTTAAAGCAATCTTTATGCTAAGATACATCATTTCTTTCACCACTTTTAAAACCCAAAATCATTGAAATAGATTTTCTTCTAGACCTCATAGTTGAATTGGTAAAAAGAATAGAAGATTTTTGGAGATTAACGTTTTGACCCGTCCAACCGCTATAGTCTTTCAATAATTTACATATTTTCCTTGCTTTGTTATGATAAGCCTCCAAAAAGATTATGATGTCATCAGCATAAAACAAATGAAAGATTCTATCCATGTTTGGAGCGATTTTTAATTCCTATGTTAGAGCCTCTATGAGCAATTGCATTGGAAAGCAATTGGGAACATAAAATAAACAAAGAAGGAGATAAGCGACAACCTTGTCTAAAACCACATCTAGCCTCAATCTACTTTGTATTATTCCCATTGATTGAAATAGAAAACTTTGGATTATACACACATTGAAGAAGAAGATTAGAGAATTCCATGGGAAAGCCCAATACCTGTAGAGCTTGCTTGAGGGTAGACCAACCGAAACTGTCGTAAGCTTGCTCCATATTAATTTTTATTGCATAAGCCCATTTGAAGAATTGGAAAATCTAAACTTGTTGAACAATTCTTGAGCAAGTAATACATGATCAGAAATTGAACGCCCTTTTACAAAAACAACTTGTTCTTTTGATATTATCTTAGCAATGATGTGATTAATCCTATTCGAAAGCATCTTAGCCACGATCTTCTAAATAGACAAACAAAGGCTAATATGCCTAATGTAGGAAGGAAAAGTTGAATTTTTAATTTTTGGAATGAGGACCACTAATGTTTCCCTCCAATTGGGACACATGATGTCCTTCTTGAAAAAGACATTAATAGCCTTCCACATGTCTTCTTTAATAATAGACCAATAAGCTTTAATGAAATAGTATGAGATACCATCAATACCTAGGGAGATGTTTGCTTCTAAATTAACCACCAATCTTTCCAAGTCCTCTTTGGTGAAATCAACCAATAAGAATCCTCTATTCACATCATTCAGTACATGACTAGGAGCCGACCATCCATCAAGCTTACATTTTCTATCATTCCATTTGCCTTTAAAGAAATCAAAGAAAATCCCTTCAACCTCTTTAGGATCTTCTACCCAATCTCCTTGATTGTTTTTGATATGATATATCCAATTACAATTTTTTCTACCTGTAGCATAAGCATGAAAGAACTTTAAGTTGGAGTCTCCATCCACAATCCACTTCACCTTTGCCCTTTATCTCCACCATGTGTTAAGACGTCCAAGAGTATTGTTCAGTTCATGAACTTTGGATTTAAGCAAATGCAATTTTCTTCTGATAACCCGCCTAGCTCAGCTTCTTCCTCCTGTAGTTCTAAAATATCCTTCTTCAGTCCATCTTTCAAGGCTGCAAGACTTTGATGCTTCGATCTGCTCCAAAAAAAAGAGCCCTCAAAGCTCTTTTAAACTTCAAATTCAAGATGTTAGCTTCATCACTATGAGCAGCTTTTACTCAAGAATTAGAAACCATAGCTGAAGAAGCAGGGAATGAAAACCAAATTTCTTCATATTTTAAAAAAAAAATATTTTTTTTAATATTAGTAGGAAGAATATTAATCAAGATAGGACAATGTTTTGAAGCTATTCTAGCAAGATGATGAACATAAGTTGTTTTGAGAATCTCCAAAGAAGCTGTGTTTAAGAGGCAATGATCCAACCTCCCCAATATACGAGCCCCGCCTTTCTTATTATTGCACCAAGTACATTTTTGACCAATACTCTTCAAATCATGAAAGTCACATGAGTTCATAAAGAAACTCTTGTCTTGTGCTCCTTGTGAAAACTTCTTCCCCCCTCTTTTCTCGTCATGAGATAAAATATACTTTGAAGTCACCTCCCACAATGGAGGGAAGATTATAATTTGAAAGCACTTCTAGTTTAATCCATAAGCTTCTTTTTCCAAGAGGATCTCTACTAGCATAAACTGAATAGATAAGCCACACTCCTTTGTTGAAAATTTGAACTTCCCCTATACATCTTGGGAAAAAGCTTCTAAAACTGAAAAGGAAGCTAAATCCTTCCTCCAACATATTAAAATTCTTCCATATAAGCCATCTAAGGGAAAAAGAAAAAAAATCCCAATTGCTATCAATCAATTTATTACGTTTAAATGTATCCATATTAAAGATCTTAGTTTCTACAAGCCCAACAAAAAAGATCTCAAAATCCTTCACAAACTCCTTCAGATAATGAGAGGCTTCACTCTTCCTAGCCCCCCTACAATTCCAAAAGGCGATAGAAGACATTTAAAGATAAGAATTGGGATTACTCCCTTTCCTACCTCAAGACAACAAGCCACCTTTTCTATTATGCTGGAGAATATTAATCTTTCCTAAAGAATTAAGCTCTTTTAAAAGCTTGCCTTTCTCCCCTGCATTGGAAGCACCCATCTTAATAATTCCTGAAAGGGTAGGTTTAATGCTAGCTTCAATAACCTCCCTCTCTTCTTTTTCTTCAACCGGAACCAAAGAACAAATTGGTTTCTCATTTACAATAACTTCTTCATCATAGAAATTTTGAAGAATTTTAAACATATTATTGACCTTGATAGCATCAGAGTTAGTAATCACCTGAACCTATGCAAACTCATTGGTGGAAACGGAATGCTCCTTCATCTCCAAAGCCTCAGCTTGTGGCAGAACTTCATCCGGAGTAGCAACATTAAGATTCTCAACTTCTGGTTGAATATCAATTTTCTTTTCATTTCCAGATGAGTTATTTGCTACATAACTGACAACATTTGCTTGATATTTCTTGACATACACATGTACTTTCTTGATATGACTAAATGTGATTTCAACATTAGATTGAATAAACCTCTTTCCTATTGGTTTAAATCTTTTTCTGCCTTTGTGAGTCACATGTACCCATGGTCCATACGAAGAATCATTGCCTTCAATTGGGAACATTCCATCTGAGACACCTCCAATATAAATCTTTAGTTCTTCAACTGTTTGAACATTATCCTTCACCTTACAATCATTAATGAAATGGCCTAACTTCCTACATTTAAAATAAGATGTAGAAATTATTTCATATTCAACCTTTTGGAAAAAATGGCCATCAGGTCCATCAATCCACACTCCCAAAGGAAATTGCTCATCGATAGCCATTCGTACCCATACTATAACAAACTCCCTCCGCCCCCATTGAAACATATTTCAGTTAATACACATTGGGGTGCCTAACATAGATGCAATTCTAGCAACTTTTTCTTCATCCCAACACATAAGCAAAAGGTGTGGAATTCTAACCCATATTGGGGATGTCAGTCCTTTAAACGAGTTTGGTGATAAGTAATAAGTCCACCTATCTATACCCACCACATGACACCCTTCATGTACCAAGAACCACCAGCTAGAATATTATCCACTACCTCTATGGATGAGAACAAGCACAACACCCAACCTAACCCAAGTGAAGTTAGGTGGAATTTTCCAAATTGCTACCACTGCCTACAGAGTTCTTTAGCTATATGATAAATAGGAATGCTACTTTCAAAAACTTTCACCACAACAGAGTTTTGAAGCTTTGTTGAATTTTCCATCACCCCGGGCTCAAAAAGCTTAACGGGAACTCTATCTTCAGAAATAATAGAATTCTCTTTTGAAAAATTGATCTTAATATTCGACTTTTTCAACCAAGGATTGCTTGCTTCCTTCACAACATCCGAAATACTATTTGCAACCATCTCTTGAACATTATCACAAACATCTGAATGAATAAATGCAGCCGCATTCTTCACTTTTGATTCTAATCTGGCATTCCCAAATCTATTGACGAACAATTTCAACCCAACAGAAGATGATGCCTCTTGATCATTTATAGTTATAGAATCTAAAAGAGGAAGAGGAGATCCAACATCTACTCACTTTCCTTTTCCGATAACAGGGGATTTCTTCACTGCCATTTCTGTGATTGGCTCTCTTATAACCAGAGGAGCCAATTTTCCATCAGTCTTTCGATCATCTGATCCCTTAGGGGATCTGGAAGAGACCTTGAGACAAACCGGTGGTTTTCGGTAAATGATAGAGACCTCTGGCGAAGCCTCCACCATCAGCAAAAATTCTGCCAAAATGATGGAGACATAGAAATTTTACAAAATATGGGATTTTCTCTCACTATAAAGCGGGATTTTCTCTCACCTTGAGACCATAAAAAAATCTTTGTTACCATAAACAATATACACTATTAATTAAATGCCTTAAGGAGAGATTAAGTTTCCAACTATACATTGATTAAAAGAATTCAAAATTGAAAAGGATGAACTCTTATTATTGGAAAGAGCGAGAATACCTCCCGATGTTCAATTAGAAGCATAATGGAAACAATCCCAATCACCACCAACAATTCTTTAAACTTCTTCTTTATCCAAGGTTTCCA
Organism: Dendrobium nobile; assembly: GCA_022539455.1. NCBI lineage: Eukaryota > Viridiplantae > Streptophyta > Magnoliopsida > Asparagales > Orchidaceae > Dendrobium > Dendrobium nobile. Next base: position 22,340,157 of record CM039736.1, on the reverse strand, counting down.
ATTTAGTTTCCATTAACATAATGAAGAAAACATAAATCTAAAAAACAAACTCTTGAAATAATGGGAAGCTTCTTTTTTCTTAGATCCCCGACAATTTTAAAAAACATGGAAGATATTAAAGATGAAATGGGGATGAGGCCCCAACCCTTTCATTACCTCCTTCGCCTTTCCTTGTTCTCTGGCTGGCCTTAATCGAACCAAACAACTTCAACTCTTTAGCAAGCTTCATCTTATGTTGAACATATTTTGGAATATTTTTTAATCCTCAATTGTTTCAGGATTACACTTTACTTTATGATCTTTTACATTACCATTCATTCCATTCTCATAAATTGATAAAGCAAAATTTTGAACCTTCTTATCAAGCTCTAGAATCACCTGATTAGATTATACTCCTTCCAATCCTTCAAAATTTTGAGCATAATTCTCTCTATCAAGAACTTCTTCCATATTTAAACTGCAATTCTCATTAGCTGAAATAGCTTGGGTATCTAATTTTTCCTTAACTAAACTGTATACTTCAGATAAACTTTCAACAACATCTCCATTCTTCAAATCATCAACTTTTGTAGGTTTCTGGCAAACTATAACATGATTTCTACCACTCCCTTCAACAACTAAAACACCTTCGTTCAGCTTCTCAAAGTCTTTCTTCAATCTCTATTCTTTTAAGGAAGCACCACTAATTTCGCCCTGATTCTTTTCAGTTTGAGTAACTAGGACTTTTGAAACTAGTTTCTTCTAATGAAATGATGTTATAGGTCTATTAGCAGATTAAAAAAAAACTTCTTCTTGTAACACGAATACACGAACCATAAGAGTTTGTTTCAATGCTAATCTTCTCGCCACCAACTTCAACAAATATTAATTTATTCGGAGCTTCAGAGATAACATGGTTTTCTATGACAATATTTTGAATCATTTGAATAACATATGACTGCTTATTAATATTGCCTCCACTACTCATCTTGAAGTTGGAATGATTATGTCCAATTTTTCCACAATTAAAACAAAAAGAAGATATCTTCTTATATTCAATTCTCTAATACAATCTCCCCCGGGAACCTTCAATGCAAACTCCCAATGAAATTTGAGCATCCAAATTAATTCGAACACAAATCCTTGCAAACCCCCTCCTGCCCCAAATAAACATATTGTCATCCAAGTAAAGGGGAGTACCCACCCTTGAAGAAATCCAAATAATATTGTTCTCATCCCATCAATTTACATGGAGATTTAGAAAATAGTTCCAAATAGGAGGAAATAAACTCTTCATTATTAATGGAGAGAAGTGAGGATTCCAACTATCCATACCAATGATATGATTATCTACAAAAAAAGGTCCTCCACTCAGAACTAATTCATTCACTTCTTGAGATTGAAAGGAATTGAGCACCAACTGAAATCCTAAATTGGTTAAGTGAAATGAACCAAAATTCCTCCACTAATTTCTTAATGTTGTTCAAATAATATAAAATTGAATAGATTTGCCAAACACCTTGATAACAACTTAGTTCCAAAGTCTATTAATATTTGCTTCTTCATGTAGAGGGCATAATTTGATAGCAACCCCATCCTAAATCATTTCAACATTAATATCCAAAGTTATCACTTTGATATAAGGAGGATTTTTCCACACATTAGCAATCGATTTCTCAGCATAAGTAACAGATTCATGATGTTCAGTGTTTTTTAAGTCTTCTCTATAGTTATTCTTAAAAACATTATAAAAAATGGTTGGAAGAACAGCTTCTATAACAGAGCCAGATTTTCCTTCTTCTTGCAATGAACATTTCATTCCAAATACTGTGCTGAAGAACCTAATAACTTTCAAACCTGGACCGATCGATAATAAAGCATCTTTATTTAAGTTAGCCTCCTGATTGAAGCTATCAAAATTTACTTTATTAGAGATAGGGGAGGATTTGAGTGATACATTCTCCAACACATTATTATCCTTGCCTACATACAAATCCATCTTTGAGGGTTTTGGAACATTTAACACCTCTCTAATAACCAATAGAATCCCAATAGAACATTTAGGCAAGTTTGAACTCTCACTATATGAAGAGCTATGATTAAGATGATCGAAAGTGATGGTTGACGATGGTTTCTGATCAAACACCACCATGAAAGAATTGGAGGACTCTAAAAATCCCTCAAATGGAAATTCAAAAACTTTTTCTATCTCTAAAATAAGGACTTTCTCTCTCTAGCTTTCAAATATCCTACTTAATTACTTAGTATACAAATGCATTTTCTCTATTTCTAAGTGAGAGAACAAATGCTTTAAAATAATAGTCCTATAATGTGTTAATTAAAGACTTCAAAGCAATTTTGAGGATTTTAATTCCCACGCTCCTTAAAATTAAAAAAAAAATTAATTGAATTAATAGGCCCCATTACAATTACTCATCCATAGAGAGGAAACAATTGTATTACAATAATGAGCTTTAGGATTTATTGTTTAATAGTCCCAAACACAATTTATGTTATTAATCACCAAATTCTATATTATGTATAATTGAACAATACCAACTATTAAAATAAAAAATGTTAATAAAATATTAACACATTAAAATTTAAATTCAAATTAAAAAAACCCCTTTGGCCTATAATAAGCAAATAATTTTAAATATAGATAATATAAAAATGAATCCCCTAAGTCATATCAAAACAACACATGACTCAAGTCATACCAAAATAACACATGACTCAGCACACACTTTAGAATTTTTTGCTAGGACAATCGACTTTAGTTTAGCAATTCTGGTGATTATTTTGGTGTGATTGGTTGCCTTGCTTAAAAGGTAACTTTATGGTGTTTGCTTACTTTTTTGTAATATGGATTTCATATCAAGCATCCTATGCACTTTAATTTCTTGCTAGTGCACTTTAATTCTTTATTACATTGCACATTATTTTATTATCCTTCAATACACACTTGCATTACTTTCACGGGAATTAAATTTTCCTTTTGTAAGGACTTTTTTTTTTAAAGATGTACATAGCAATAGCATTAAAATAAAAATAGCCTAATACAAAACTATTACGAACGTCACACTCCTCTTTTAACAATTGAAAAATATTAAGAGGAATATGATCCATACTATTATCTTCCCAAATAAAACTACTACTAAGAGCACTGTTAGCGCAAACATCTTGTAACTTGTTATAATTCCTATTCCAATAATTAAAAATATCATGATGAAAATCTTTAATGAAAGACAAAACTTCAATTCCAATACCGGAATTGCACTCCTCCATCTTCTTAAGACCATCTTGAATATACTTAATAACATTGAACTTATCTCCTTCAATTATAATTCCTTAGTACTCCTCCAATCTTTGACGTCCAATTCCAAGGAGTGAATAGCTAACATTTCCAACCATAAAATGTAACAATGGACACCATTGATTCCAAATGCTAATAAAAACCTTTCTTTATGATCTCGGAATACATTTCCAACTATAGCCTTATAAGACGATAATAAGAAAGCATCTACAATAGCTTTGATCCAATCACGAGGAGGAGGATGCCAATAGGTTTTATACAATCGAACTATTTGATTAGCACCGCAAATGCTCGATTTAATTCTAATATGTTTGTCTGATAGGAAAATGGAAGCAACTTCAATTGAGTTTGTCGCAATAATTAGATTACCATCCTCCTTATCCCCATGTACACATTTGTTTCTGGATTTCCAACAAAGGAAAATAGCTGATCAATAAAGATTAGCAATAAATACTTTATTTGATGCATATTTCTCCAACTAAATGAAGCATTCACGAAATGATCCAAAAGAAGGAATTTCATAACTCCATTCATTCAAAATTTGCACATTTTGAACAACTTTTGAATAGCTGGCCACCAAATAATCTTCCATCACCATACATCTTCTAGGACATAAGTCACCATCTCTTAACCTTCTATGCTACTTGAACTTGAATGTAGGAATAACATTGTGATATAGCCTCCACCAGAAAACTTCCACTCTTGGATTAAGCTTAATTTTCTTAATCAATGTACAATACATCTTTATAATTGAATATTACCCATTTGCTTCAAATGCTAGAGCATAAATAGATTTACCTGTTACCTAATGTATAAATTCTACTCGGCCTTCATTAAAATTTGGATCAATTTGGACTTCATAAATTATGCTAATTAATTCCTCCCCAAAAGACTTTCGAAGCTCCTTCTTGTCCTAGACTCCATCTTTAATGAAGTAATTCACAGTCAAATCATCACTTTATAAAATAGAAACAAAAAATAGGCCACTTATTAAGGCCTTTGTCCAATACCCAAAGATCATTAACCACATTAATTGATTCCCAGCTGTGATTTCCCACCTAACAATAGGTTGTAGAGCTTTGGTACCACTCAAAATAATCTTCCAATCACTCCAAGAGTTCAGCTTAACTTCAGGACTCCAGCAAGCTGAACCATATCCGGGCTCCATGGTTTCATACAATAATGAATCAGTGCCATTAAGGAATTTCCATGCCAGTTTTTCCCTTAATGCTCCCTCCATGCTAACACAAGAATATAGACCATGGCCCCCTACTTGAATTGCTTTACACAATGCTTCCCAGCTTATATAGTGAAGGCCCTTCTTCCTATCATTCTTATGCCAAATAAATTCCCTACAAACCTTATCAATTTTAGCCAAAAGACCAATAGGAACAAGAGAATGAGTGCATTGAAAAATATGGATCGAGAGAATAACCAACTTCATTAGAGTAAATTTCCCATATAATTAAATAAAGTTATTTCCCCAAGCATTAAGTTTTCCAGTTTCTTTAACCAAAATGAATTGGAAATCCATAGCAATAACTCTTCTCAAGGCAATCTTCACACCCAAGCAATTCACCTTTTTAACAATTTTAAACCCCATATCCGACAAATTCTTTTCCCCCTCTGTCTTTTAATAGCTTTACCAAAGAGAATAAAAGATTTCTTATAATTTACCTTTGTATCCGAACAACTACAAAAGTCTAATAGAATATTCCTAATCTTCTTAACCACCATCACATTAGCTTAAAACAAAAATCAATATATCAACTGCATAAAGCAAATGAGATATCCTATGAGCATTTGGGTGAAATTTTATCCCAATCTCATTATCTCCTTGTATAAAAGCATTTCATAATAATTGAGAACATAAAATTAATAGAAATGGAGATAAGGGACAACATTGACAAAAACCACTTTTAGAATTGATCCAATTTGAACAAATACCTTTAATTAAGATAGAAAATTTTGGATTCTCCACACTATCCATAATAAGTTTTGAAAATTTCAACGGAAAGCCAAAATAGCCCAAAACCTGTTCCAAAGAGAAAGTTCGTTAGGGATATTAAGCCCTTATGAACTAGCCCAAGCTAACCAAGAGGGGGGTGAATTGGTTATTTTAAAAAATCTTTCAATCCAAAACAAAAATTTAATCAAACTAAAATTCACCACAAAGAAATTTAACGTGCGTAAATTAAATGCAGAAAAAGCAGTAGTAAAGGACGGAAATTTATAGTGATTTTGTCAACTCTACCTACGTCCACTCCCTAGAGGCACCATCCGAGTATTGCACTAAACTAAGTGACTCTCCTTTTGCTCCCAAAACAAGGCGGAGAAGCCTGTACAAAACATCCTTTCCACCGATACCAGTGAGGCAGAGAACCCAACTCCTTTTGCTTCCTCTTGAAGCAGGTAGAGAACCTTGATCATTTGTTGAAGTGGACCTCCCTCAAACCTCTATGAATAAGGGATAAAAATCAAGGAAGATGACTTGGATCCTTACTTGGAGCAACCTTGTGAAATCCTTTATAAACCCCCTCTCATGAGATCCTCTCTCTCACTCTCCCTTTCTCTCCCTCTCCTCTAGGCTCTCTCAGGTCAAGACAACAGCAAAAGATAATATCTTGGGTAGAACAAGAGGTCTTAAATAGAAGAGTTTTGAAATAACTCTTAATTTAAACAAACCGACTTTATTATCTAGGATGATATAAATATTATCCTGGCTGATCAGTGCAAATTTTTCTCAACCAGCCCGTACAGTTTGGGACGATCAGAAGATTTTTGTTCATATCATCTAGGATGATAGTATATCATCCTGTACAACTAGAATAAATTGAAGAATATCATCCAAAATATCTCCCTAAAAGGGTGTTTGGACGATGTAAAAATAACAAGATCGTGTAAGTTGATTTCATGATCATCATTGATGATTAGTTCAATTCAGCACATATCATCCAGGACATTGCCCTGAAGAGATGTCGGCTGATGTTTTATCATCCAGGAATCAACTAAGGTTTTTGAACATATCATCCTGGTCAATACTTAGATCATCCAGGAAGATATGATCGAATAATCAAATCTTAATTATTTTCCTTAATTATCATATTAATTTAGGTATAATTGAACTGCATCATCAAGGCCGATGTCCTAGATGATGATTAAAAAATTAAAACAACCTAAATTGATTTGGCTGCTGATTCTTTCTAATTTGAGCTAATCATCCTGGCCGATACTAATATCATCCAGGATGATGTGCTTATTATCAGCCGCCTTAATCAGGATGCCCTAATTAGGGTTCTATTTTTAACTGATTATCAAGGAAAAATTATGGATCGTCCTAAATAATGTGACCAAAAATAGAGAACTCTAAAATCAGATAGAAATTTTCCCTCATCTGTGTGTGCAATGTTATTTAGCATCAGGAACCACATTATTTATAATAGACTTTAGAAAGGGAAAAGTTTATAAACTGACTCAGACCTAGTCTACCCAATCTTGAGTTGGTTCAAATTACAGTTTGATCTTGTTGATCTGAAATATTAATAGGCCAAGCAGTCGTAGAGAAACAAAAGTTTTTGCTATCATCAAAATTATACTCCCTGAAAGTTTATTTACAATAATCTCCCCCTTTTTGATGATGATGATAAACACAAAATAATTGAAGCAGTTTAAAGCAGTTTTAATATAAATAGGTAAAGAAATAACCACAATTCAAATATTTCAACTATCTATCATAACAACATAACAAACTAGTACAGCTACTCCCCTTTTGACATCACAAAAAGGAGGGAAAAAGAAAAACAACACAAACTACTAAACAAAAGTAAAATAACAATACACAAAAACAAGCAAACTAAAAGAAAGATGGCCCCTAATCATCTGAAGGAGGAGGTAGTGGTGGTGGATGTGGCTGAAAGTAACTAGAAAGAATCATAAACGGCTCCCCAAGCTAGGCTATATCCTGGTCATGCTAGTGCTGCTGGTGAGCTACATAAGCGTCGAAGTGAGTAACATCCTTCGAATGTTGCTGCAAATGTGCAGCATTCGGGACAATTGGTCAAAAAGGCGGTAAAGACGTCTAGAGTGATCAAATATCATCCGAGATGATAAGACACAGGCGGTCGTCCTAAGGAGTCATTCCAGATGACCGTTGAAAAAGTAGATCATCCTAGATGATTAGGTGGATCATCTAGGACGATGCTCAATAATGGATTATATTGGCTAAATTAAAGTTGACTGTTGAACTTTTCCATGTGGATCATCCAGGATGAACAGGTGTATCATCTGAGATGATAATAAATAATTGAGTAAAAATTATGGAAATCATGGATGAGGAGGATTATCCAGGACAATCACAAATAATTGAAATAGAAGATGATCATGGATCATCTAGGACGATGCTCAATAATGGATTATATTGGCTAAATTAAAGTTGATTGTTGAACTTTTCCATGTGGATCATCCAGGATGAACAGGTGTATCATCTGAGATGATAATAAATAATTGAGTAAAAATTATGGAAATCATGGATGAGGAGGATTATCCAGGACGATCACAAATAATTGAAATAGAAGATGATCAGATTGTCCAGGATGATTTGAAGCAGAGGAGTCAAAATAGCCATTAGATGAAATTTTAAGAGTGAATTAAACAGATCGTCTAGGATGATATGATTATCATCCGGGATAATAGGACAAAAAAGTTTCAAAATAGAGGATGAAGATGATCAGAGAACGCCCAAACAGATGAAAAAGTAACTTAAAAAAAAATAAAATATGAAAAAGACAAGAATAAAAAAAAAATAAAGGTTTTTTTTCTTAATTAAGGCTTGAATATGATAAATTCTCCATGTGATTGAATTAAAAAATTTATAAAAATCAACGAGTTAACATCATTAAAATCTGAGAAAATGGTAAAATAATCGATCCTGTTAGCCCTAACTCAGACTTCTCCCAGGAGAAACCGTCTTTTGAAAATAAGGATCTAAATAAAAAAAAATAATTTGATAAAAAAAAGATATCCATACAAGACTTTATTTCAGAAAAATATTTTATAGAATAATATATCAATGTAATTAGTTATAATCATGAATTTTCGAAATCAAGTCTTTGAAAAAACAATCAAGTGACACATGAATTCTTCTAAGATTTAAAATTTTTGAAAGAGAAGAAGCTTGCTTTTTGTGGGCTCATTATATATCTCTTATCAATTTGATTGGCGCTGTTTACACATCTTTTGATTTTTGATACACTTTGTCTGTATATATATATATATATATATATATATATATATATATATATATATATATATATATATATATATATATATATATATATATATATATATATAATTTGGCATCATTATACATCCTTTAATTTTGACATGATTGGCCACTTTTTTTTCATTTATTTTTTGCAAGCTAGATCCCTTTTTCAAAATTTTTAAAAATTCTCAGTTATGATTATATCTTCCAGATATTAGAGAAGAAAAACTCACTCTATAATGTAAGTAAGAATGAATCAAAAAATAGAATAAAAAATTATATGATAAATTCAACGATAAGAATACAAAAAAGTCAGAAGGTAAAATAAAGACTTTGAATATTATATATATAAGATAGATTACTATAGCAAGATTGAAAAGATCTCAATTTCAAAACTCAGTTGTTAATGTGAGATAGATTTTAGTTTTGAAAAGAAAATTACACCACTAAAAGAAGTTAGAGAGAAGGAAAAAATCAACGGTGTTTTCTCCCTTTAAATAATTTTAAAGATGTCAACATTGACTACAAATTTTAAAAAATAAAAATATGGCATAAGATATCAATTCATTAGTGATTAAAAGAAAAAATAAAACAACAAAGAAAATCAAATCAACAAAAAGGAAATAGATGAAAAGTAAGTAAGGAAAAACTACAAAAAAAAAACAACAATCAATAGATAAATGATCAGAAATCAAGTTCTAGCATTTATGTTAATCACACCCAATCTGATTCTTAAAATAATAAAAGTGTCGAAGGCCAGTGGTTTAGTAAAGATGTCAGCCATTTGATTCTCAGTTGCCACAGGGTGTAACTCAATGTCTCCTTTGGTCACATGGCCTCTAATAAAGTGATGCCTTATGTCTATGTGCTTGGTCCTTGAATGTTGGATAGGATTCTTAGAAATGTAGATGGAACTAGTGTTATCATAAACGATTGAAAATGTGCCTACAGGTAATCCTAAATCTAAAACTTGCTGCTTCAATCAAAAGACTTGGGTCACACAACTTCCTAAAGCAATGTACTCAGCTTCAATAGTGGAAAGTGCAACATAGTTTTGCTTCCTACTGGACCAGGAGGCTAAAGACTGTCATATGAATTAGCAAGTCCCAGAAGTGCTCTTCCTATCCACCTTATATCCTGCAAAATCAGAATCAGAATATCCAATAATCTCAAAAGATGTGCTGTGCCTAGGATACAAGATATCTAAGTTTTGGGTTCTTAAGAGATATTTAAGAATTCTCTTAACAGCAGTCAGGTGGGATTCTTTAGAATCAACTTGAAATATAGCATAGAGATAAACACTAAATATTATATCAGGTTGGCTAGTAGTCAGGAAAAGTAAATATCCAATTATCCCTCTATACTTCTTTTGATCAACTAATTTTCCATTTGGGTCCTTGTCCAATGAACACTGAGGGTCAAGGGAGTATTAATTTGCTTAGCTTTATCCATTTTATATTTCTTCAAGATGTCCTTTATATAATTTTATTGATTTAGAAAGGTTCCATTATCTAGTTGTCTTATGCTAAAACCCAAAAAGTAGTACAACTCTCCCATCATACTCATCTCAAATTCCCTACTCATTATTTTAGAAAAATCATCACGGAGCCTTTTATTAGAGGATCCAAAAAGTATATCATCAACATAGATTTGAACAATGAGTAATTCATCTCCTATTTTTCTTAAAAAAAGGGTGGTGTCAATGCTCCCCTTAACAAACTCCCTCTTTAGTAAGAATGTGCTAAGATTCTCATACTAATCTCTGGGTGCCTGCTTTAATCCATATAAGCCCTTTTTTATTTGAAAACATGATTTGTAAATTGGGAACTCTTAAAACCTAGGGGTTTCTCTACAAACACATCTTCTTTTATTATCTCAATTAAAAAGGCACTTTTAATGTCCATTTGAAAAAGCTTAAATTCATTATAACATGCAACGGCTAGTAGCACTCTATTGGCTTCTAATATAGCTATAGGGGCGAAGGTCTCCTCAAAATCAATCCCTTCTACTTGATTATATCCCTTAGCCACCAATCTTACCTTATTCCTAACCACCACACCATAATCATTTATTTTATTCTTAAAGACCCATTTGGTTCCAACTATACTTTGTCTCTTTGGTCTTTCTATAAGCTCCAAAACATCATTCCTGGTTTAATTCCTCTTACATGGCTAAGATCCAAAACTCATCAAAAAGATCTTGATTGATATTGGTGGGTTTCGTCATTGAGAAAAAGGTAGAGTGGTTCACTTCCTTCCTAAGTCCATGCCTAGTCCTAACACATTTAGAAAGGTCTCCTGTGATCAGTTCTGTAGGATGACTCAAAGAATATCTCTAATCTCTAGGCAAGGTGTGTGTAGGTTCAACACTTTCCTTCAAATTTGAATTTTCTACTCCTTGGGTAATCTCACCTACTCCTTCAATGTTATTGGGTTCCAACCTCTTCTCCAAATTTTCAACTCCTATGGTCTCTCCAACTTCTTCTTCATCCTCAACTCTAGACTTCTTAGGTTCAGATTCATCAAACACTACATGAGTAATCTCCTCCACCACCAAAGTCCTCTTATTAAAAACCATAAAGGATTTCCCAACACTTAAATTCCTAAGAACACTCCTTCATCAAAATTTGGGTCGAATTTTCCTAAGTGTGACTTCCCATTATTAAGAATGAAAACCTTACAGCCAAAGACATGGAGGTAGGAAAGGTTGGGTGTCCTACCCTTAAGGATCTCATAGGGTATCTTATTAAGTTTGGCTTTAACATTCACCCTTTTCAACATATAATAAGCTATGTTTATCGCTTCAGCCCAAAAACATTTTGGAAGTGAATACTCAACAAGCATGGCTCTAACAACTTCATTTAAGGTCTAGTTCTTTCTTTCAGCTACCCCGTTCTGCTGAGGAGTCTTAGGAGCTGAGAAGTTGTGAATAATCCCCTTATCCTCATAGAAGTCTCCAAATCTCTCATTTTTAAACTCTCCCCCATGGTCACTATGGATGGTCAAAATCTCACAACCTAGCTTTTTCTGAATCCAAGTGAAGATGGATCTAAACTCATCAAAAGACTCATTCTTATATGACAAAAATCTAATACAAGTTTACCTCGGGTAGTCATCGACAATCATAAATCCATACACTTTTTCCGTAAGCTGACAGTGCTAATGGGTCCAAACAAATCCCTGTGAAGGACTTCTAAAGGTCTAGAGATGCTAATGTCCTTAATGGAGTGAAAAGAGGATTGAACTTGCTTCCCTAGTTGGTAGGCATCACAAAGGTTGTCTTCAGAGAATTTAAGCTTGGGGGCACCTCTAACTAGGTCTTTTTGGGTCGCTTTCCTGAGGGTTTTCATATTGGCATGACATAATCTCCTGTTCCACAACCATGAATCATCAGTAGTAGTTTTTAAGCAAAATAAAATAGCACATTTAATATTTTTTAAGTCAAGCATGTAAACATTATTTATCTTCTTTCCCTATAAAACAATGTTGTTATTTAAGCTTATAATGCAAATATTTGCTAAGAATTTTATGATGAAACATTTATCGCAAAGCTAGCTGATGCTAACAAAGTTGTGTTTCAGTCCATCTACAAGCAAAATATTTTCAATCAAAAGGTTCTTGGTGTTTCTAATTTCTTGGAGGTGTTGTCTCCAAGAGTAACCTTGCCTCCAGCCCTGGCCTCCAATGAAAAGAATTGATTAGCATCTCCAGTCATGTGTCATGAGCATCCATTGTCCAAGTACCACATGCTTGTTGCGGATCAATGGTTTATGATTTTGATGATAGCAAACATTCTTATTTCTCTACAACTGGCTTATGTACTGACATTTCAAGTTCACACGATCGGACTGCAATTTGGAATCAGCTCAAGATTGGGTAGACTAGGTCTGAGTCAGTTTGAACATTTTTTTCCTTTCTTGAGTCTATTGTATTTGGTGTGGCTCCTGATGATTTGTAAACTTGGAAGATGTTATGTTGTTCCCTAAAGATTTCTATTTTTGGTAATATCGTCCGGAATGATATTTATATCGTCCTGGACGATTTGTCCAAAAATAGAAACCCTAATTAGGGCATTCTCATTAAGGCAGCCGTCATTAGATGATCGGCCTGGATGATACCTGTATCGGTCAGGATGATAGTCTCAATTCAGAAAGAATCAGCCGCCATAATCAGTTTAGGTATTCTTTATATGAGGAAATCGGCCAGAATGATATTCCTATCGTTCAGGATAATTTAACTCAATTATGCATAAATTGATCTGGTATCTTTTGAAAGCATTAATGGTTGATTGATACGATCACATCATTCGGGATGATCATAGGATCGGCCGGGATGATGTACTAGATGATTTACATCGGACAGCTCGAATTCAGGGCGATGCTCTAGACGATTGAAATCGGTTTTAAACTAATCGTCCTGGACGATTGTGAGATTGGCCAGGACGTTGTAACCAATTTTCTTCTTATCGTCCCAAACCATCCCGGGCTGATGAGCTGAATTTGTACTGATTGGCCAAGATGATATAACTATCGTCCTGGACGATAATGTCGGCAACTTGTATTAATGAGCTCATTTTGAGCTTTTCTATTTAAGCTTGACATGACACTTTGTCAGTGTCTTTGGCAGCTATTGTAGCTTCATTCTTGTGGGGGGAGACTTGAAGAGAGAGCTTGAAAGGGAGTGAGGAACGGGTTAAATTTGAGAGGGAGAAGATCCTGTGAGGGGGGACTCAAGGGAGTGTGGAGGGGATTCCTCACGGTTGCTCCGGCAGGCTTGCATCTTAATAACGTCGGATTGAAGGCTTGTGTCGAGAGAAGTTAACCAAAGAAGAAGTTCACTTTGGTGTCAAAGGACCCGGCGACTCCGCCGCACCGGGGAAGGTGGAAGTGATTTTGTAAGGCTTCTCCGCCTAGCTATGGGGGCTAAAGGAGAGATACTTGTTTTAGTGCAATACTTGGAGGGTGCGTCCAAGGAGTGGACGTAGGTCATGATTTGATCGAACCACTATAAATTCGATGTGTTCTTTCTTATTATCTGCTTCTGCATTTAATTTCTGCATTTGTTTTATTTGTGGTGATTTTGGTTTGTACTTTACTTAAAGTTTCTTCTTTACCAATTCACCACTCCCTTTATTTAGCCTTCGACCAATTTTATAGGGCCTAACATTCCTAACAAACTTTCAAGTGGTATCAGAGCGGGTTTCATAAATTATGTTTTTAAAAGCTTTTGAATTTTGATCCATGGCTAATTTTAGTAATCGTAATATTGCGGAAGGTTATTCAATCACCAGACCACCTTTGTTTGAAAATATTACTTTTGATTTTTGGAAAATTCGCATGACTACTTTCTTGCAATCATTTGATTTTCGCATGTGACATATGATTTTAACTGGTTATTCATCACCGTCACATATTGTTAATGGAATTAAAATTGACATTCCTTTTAGTCAATGGAATAGAGATGAACGAATTGATGCTCAATTGAATGCAAAATCATTAAATTGCTTTTTCTGTGCTTTAAATTCTGAAGATTTTATGTTAATATCAACTTGCATTACTGGTAAGGAAGTTTGGGAAAAATTACACACCATATATGAAGGCACTAATGAAATCAAGCAATCCAAGTTGAATATGTTAATGCATGATTTTGAACTTTTTTCCATGAAACCTTATGAAATGATCTTAGACATGTATACTAGGTTCATTAAAATTATAACATCATCGCATGCCTTAGGAAAAGATTTTTCAAATTTTGAAAAAGTTAACAAAATTCTTCGTTGTCTATTAGATAAATTTCATACTAAAGTTATTGCTATTTATGAATCTAAAGATTTGAATGTATATTCTATTAATAATTTTATTGGCTCACTCATTGTCTACGAGCAAGGTTTGACTCAAAGATTTTTGGATGCAGGTGAAACGATTGTTCTAAAAGCTGAAGATACAGAAAGAGATAGCTTAGTTGGTGACGAATGCAATGACTTGTCAATCAAATCACAAAGCTCACCAAAGCATAAGAAAAAGTGGAAAAAAGGTAAAAATGGTAAGGATGTTCATATTTCTTCTGACATTATTTATTTTTGATGTAGGAAACCTGGACATATGAAAAATCAGTGCTCTAATTTAAGAATTCTTCCTACAAAAGAAAAGGGTAAGGCAAAGCTAAATTTAAACTGGGGAAATAATGAAAAGCAAAAATCTCATGGGCAGACCTGGTTTCTGAAGCATCGGACCAGGAGAGAGATAATGGTTAAAAGTCTCATTTGTGTTTTCTTTGTTGTGATTTATTTTTAGTTATTTTTTCTGTATTTTTTTATTTTTCTTTTTTCTTTTCTTTATTGCTTTGATTTTTTTTGTTTTGTAAAGTTCTCTCTGATCAACACACACGTTCACCTTTCTGAAAATGAAAAACCTACCTCCTGCTTTTTCTTGAATTCTTATTAAATTGTGTTTGACTTCTCTAAAAATAGTTAAAGGAAGGAAGCTCATGTTTTTGACTCTCAATCTCTATTTCCTAAAAGAGGTTATTCTACTTTTGATTTAAAATCTTTTTCATATTTTAAATTTGTTTTTGAAATTAACATTTTTTTATCTCCCTACATTTTATTTATCGCATAGGAATCTTTTTGCAAGTTGTTGAATCTAATTCAATATTTTTTTAATCAAGAAATTTGCTTTATCAATAGTATGGGTTTACTTTTGGTATTTAAGATTTTAGAAAGATAGCATTGTCAAAAAATTGGCCAATGATGCCAAAAATAAAAGATACGCAAAGCGCCAAATTAAAAAATATAAAATACACAAAGTGTATCAAAAGATGCGCAGTGCGCCAATCAATTGTTAAGAGGCATAAAATGAGCCCATAAAATTTTAATGCTTACCATTCTTGTACTTCTTAAAGCTTAAGAAAACCCTTGATTTTTTCGATACTTGAGTTTGAAAATCTTGATTCTTGATTCAACAATTCGTGCATTGATCTTCTATTAGATATAGTTTATGGAAGGAGTTTTTTAAAAAATGATTGTTTCTTTCTCTAATTTATTCCTTAATTTAGATATTGAATTAAAAAGTTTTTGAACCTTTTTAAAGAACTTGAGTTTGGATTATTAATTCTGAATTTCTAACCTTTTTTGGGCTATGCGTTGTCAATCCAATTCTACTAAACCTTTTGATTAAAACCAAGAGCTAACTTTCTCATTTTAAGAATATTTGTTTTTTTTTTCACTAGATCAGGGAACTTTTTTTTTTCTTTTGTTCGTTTTATTTTTTGTGCCTCCTCTCTTTTTGATAATGTCAAAAGGGGAGAACGTAATGATGAATTTGTATCATTTTTTTTCTTTTTAAAAAATTAAAAACAACAAAAATATTTTTTATCTCCCTTAATTTTTAAAAATGTTTATTCTAGTAAGGAGGAGATTAGGAGAAATTTTTTTTTTAAAATTCAAATTGAATTGTTTGCCATCATCAAAAAGGGGGAGATTATTGCGGGTCAATAGTTTATGATTTTGATGATAGCAAACATTCTTATTTCTCTACGACTGTCTTATGTACTGACATTTCAGGTTCAGACGATCGGACTACAATTTGGAATCAGCTCAAGATTGGGTAGACTATGTCTGAGTCAGTTTGTACATTTTTTTCTATCTTGAGTCTATTGTATTTGGTGTGGCTCCTGATGATTTGTAAGCTTGGAAGATGTTATGTTGTTCCCTAAAGATTTCTATTTTTGGTAATATCGTCCGGGATGATATTAATATCATCCTGGATGATCTCTCCAAAAATAGAAACCCTAATTAGGGCATTCTCATTAAGGCAAACATCATTAACAGATCGGCCTGGACGATACCTGTATCGGCCAGGACGATAGTCTCAATTCAGAAAGAATCAGCCGCTATAATCAGTTTAGGTATTCTTTGTTTTAGGAAATTTGCCAGGACGATAATCCTATCATCCAGGACGATCTAACTCAATTATGCCTAAATTGATTTGGTATCTTTGGAAAGCATTAATTGTTGATTGATATGATCACATCGTCTGGAACGATCATAGGATCGGCCGGGATGATGTCCTGGATGATTTACATCGGATAACTCAAATTCAGGGCGATGCTCTGGACGACTGAAATCGGTTTTAAATTAATCATCCTGGACAATCGTGAGATCGGCCAGGACGATGTAACCAATTTTCTTCTGATCGTCCCAAATTATCCCGGGCTGATGAGCTGAATTAGTACTGATCGGCCAGGACGATATAACTATCATCCTGGACGATAATGTCGGCAACTTGCATTAATGAGCATTTTGAGCTTTTTTATTTAAGCTTGGCATAACACTTTGTAAGTGTCTTTGGCAGCCATTATAGCTTTGTTCTTGTGGGGGAGACTTGAAGAGAGAGCTTGAAAGGGAGTGAGGAACGGGTGAAGTCTGAGAGGGAGAAGATTCTGTGAGGGGGGACTCAAGGGAGTGTGGAGGGGATTCCACACGGTTGCTCCAGCAAGCTTGCATCTTAATACTGTCGGATTCAAGACTTGTCTTGAGGGAAGTTAACCAAAGAAGAAGTCACTTTGGTGTAAAAGGTCCCGGCGACTCTGCCGCACCGGGGAACGTGGAAGTGTTTTTATAAGGGCTTCTCCGCCTAGCTGTGGGGGCTAAATGAGAGACACTTGTTTTAGTGCAATACTTGGAGGGTGCCTCCAAGGAGTGGACGTAGGTCATGATTTGACCCAACCACTATAAACCTGATGTGATCTTTCTTATTATTTGCTTCCGCATTTAAGTTCCGCATTTGTTTTATTTGTGGTGATTTTGGTTTGTACTTTACTTAAAGTTTCTTCTTTACCAAATCACCACTCTCTTTATTTAGCCTTGGGCTAGTTTTATAGGGCCTAACATCCCTAACGAACTTTCAATGCTCTCATGAGGCCTTTTGTGAGAGGAAGCCTATAAAATCATCAAACGTCAGATTAGGAACCCAAACATATTTGGGTCCCTCTTATGGAAAAAAGAATGCAATGCATGTATGTTATGCTATGAATCATGCAATTTGGGTCTCCACACCAAATGTGTACTTTGGTGAATAGTGCAAGTGTGTGAAATGTGTCCTAACACCAGTAAAAGGATTTTCTAATATATTTAGATAGTAATGCTTCCTTTTAAAGTTATGTGATGCATGCAATGCTGGTTTGTTATTTTCAAAAACTTTGAGAGTTTCTAATTTCTCAAACTCCTTTCAAAGTCAGCATGAGATGATTTCAAGGAATCATGTGCATCAGATAATTCAATATAATTTTTGTTTAATGCATCAAACTCATCAATTAAAGACATGTGATTTCTATCGATTGTAGAATGATCTTAAAGTAAAATTTCATGCTCTTTTTATAAATTTAAAAACTCCAATTTCAAACTAGAATGTGAGCAATTTACTCTTCTCTATTTATATATTATGATCTATAGATTATACGGTAAGATTTGCATAATTCTTTTGTTGTAATACAGTATGATTAATTTCCTATAGTATGATCATTTAAAGATCTTTACTTGATTTTATTGTATGTATGAAAAGTATTATAGTATAATTTTTTCAACTCAAGATCGAATCATACAGGATGAACAAAAGTCATACATAAAGCTCTTAGGTGACTCAGACAATATAATTTTTTGATCATACTAGACAAATCAAACTTCATCCAAAGACTCCAATAATTTTGTATAATATGATATAAGTATTGAGTAGTATGATCTATAATCAATCATATCCTATTTGGTTACATAATTTAATGATGTAATTAGGAAATTATATAAAATATTATATTGTATGAATTGTTCAAATTTAAAAATTCAAATTTACATATTTTAGGTAAGTCTGATTTAAAAATAAGTTTTCTGATTATTGTTGTTAATCCATTGCTATGTGATGTTCATATTTTACAATTATTTATATTCCAAATTTATTTATTTTTACCATTTTAAATATTTTTTTTTTAATTTCTATAGCAACAAATCTAATATCATAATCAATATCATACAATACAATTTACAAAAATTAAAATATTTTCAATTTCACTTCCCCTGCGTGCATATTCATGATTATTAAGCTACTCCACACCTTCTACAGCATTCTAATTTAAGAATCGATAAATATATAGAATCTTACAAAAATCAATCCTATAATACGGAGTCTTAAGCTTTTATCTTTTGGTAGTGCATGGTTATGACATAGCTAAAATGTTAGTATAAATAAGTTCATGTGATTCCCAATCTCAACTTCCATATGGAGAAATTAACTCCTCAGAGCAACCTTCTCAATCGTTGGCTCATCAACCTCCTAAAATCCCTCTATCAAATAAAATTGCATCATTACTAAATGATGATGCCATTTCCCAATCCTCACTAAGCTTTCAATGTGTTGACATCAATCAAATAGAGGATATACTTGACTCCAACATAATGGATGGATTCTCTTTGGGTACATCTAACCTAACAAATAAATAATTTCCCTCAAAACAAATGTTGTCTTCTCCCCTAAGAAACACTAGAGCCAAAACTGCCAAAAAGGTAAAACTTCCCATATCCATGTTGACATCAATCAAATAGTTGGAACATTAGAGGGTTTAATAGCCCTGACAAAGCGAATACCTATAAAGACATAATTAGCTAGTATAAGCTTAATATGTTCTGTGTTTTTAAAGAAAAAATTCTTCCTTCAAATTTTGTCGACCTTTAGTTTGTGAATTCTCTCAAACATTTTGAAAATGAAGGCAACTGCCTAAATAATTACTACTCTTCTCCTAGTAGGATTTGGCTCATATGGGACTCTTTTATGATTTCCTTCTTTCAGCATCTTCTTACTCCTAAATTTATTCATGGTTCTATTATCTCTAAATTTACCTCTTCCATCAAGATCTTGGTAATTTATACTTATAATTCCACTAGTAAGAGGAAAATGTTGTGGTCCCAAGTCAAAGTTATGGATGATTCTATTATGCAAACTTAGATCGAAGTGGAGTATTTTAGCTATTATAGGTTTCATACTAAAAAAGTGAAGGAAATTGATTGTAGAATTCTAGGCTTGGAGAGCTTTTTTTTTTTATTGTGGCATACATGACCTTTCAACGGTGGGCTTATTTCTCACTTGGTATAATAAGAAGGCTGGCAACCCCATCCATATCAAATTGAATAGATCTTTGGTGAATTATGAATGGCTTAATTTTTATCCAGTGACTTACTGGCAAGTGGACTCTCCTTACTATTCTAATGATTCTCCATTGATCATCTTCTCTTCTCGAATTTGAATTAATGCAAGTAGATTCCTTTTCAAAAAATTTTGGACCAAAATGAATGGTTATAGTAAAGCTATATAGGAAGCTTTTTCTAACCACTCTAAGTGTTCCCCTATTACCTCATTATATTCGAGTCTGCAATCTTTAAAATTTTTTTTAAAAAGGAAATATTGGACTTCAGCCAACTTCTCCTATTATATTGAAAACTTTAGGTGCAAGCAGCAATATTGCCTTGAGGTGTTGCATTCCAATCCTTTAGATATATCCCTGAATAAAAAATGGAAAGATATCAATAAATCATTGTTCTATTATCAATATACTTGGTGTAAGAACAACATAAAGTGCATCGGTGATACAACATACTCAGGGAAATGATTTCCATGAACGCCTGACATCTGTGCCTGCTACCGGATCCTAACGACCAATGACAACCCAACAAACCTTATCAAACCAATTCTATATAACCCACTGTAACTGGAAATCAAGAACACAATGAAAATGTAGTACTCTCCAAGAACTTCTTTATTTTGTTTTACTTGTGTTTATCTTTTCTTTAACCTTTGCAGGTTCTTCTTCATGGTATCAGAGCAGTGAATCTGGGCTCGTCTTCTCACTCCGGCGACAATGACGGAACAGAACTCCTCTTCCCAGTCCAGGACAACTTCTACTCTGGCCTCAACAATGGCGGCCACATTCATCCCTCCTTCCCTAAAATTCCTAATATCCAACCTCAAAGCCATTGTGCATACTCAACTCACCATCGATAACTACCCCATATGGAGGTTACAGATTTACCAAGCTTTTGCGGCCAACGGTTTTAACTGCTACATAACCGGCTCGCTACCTTGCCCACCCACTCAAGTCGATGGCAACGATGTTGAGTACAAATTTTGGAAGCTTGTGGATCAGAATCTTGTATTAGCTCTCTTCTCAACCATATGTGCTTCCATATATCCAGCATCTTAGGACATCCAATGAGATATGGACGATCCTGGAATTGCGACTGCAGCCAACCAACAGATATCGGGTTCTTCAGCTGAAAAATGAGCTGCATAATGTTCAGATGAAAGACCAGACCATCTCGTAGTATCTAGCCAAAATTAAATCCCTTGTGGATAACATTGCAGCTGCGGGAAGCTACATAGAAATAGAGGACATTATCCTATACACTCTCAAAGGTCTGTCAGCCTCATACAACCTGTTCAAAGCAGCCATTAGAATTTCTCCCCTACCTGTCACTCTTGAATCTCTCTATTCACTGCTCAGCAGTGAAGAGATTAATTTGCAAAATGAGTTGCAGCAAGAACTCACCCCCTCCTCCAACCAACAGACTCTTTATACCTCCAGAGGAAGAGGCCGTAATGCCAGCACCCGAGGAAATAGGGGAAGAGGAGCTCCATTCAATTCAAATAACTCACCAACCAGAGCCAACTTCAATGCGACCAGGACTGCTGAATGACCTGTATGCCAAATTTGTGGTAAATATGGTCATCTTGCCACAGTCTGATGGCATCGATACAACTCCACCTACACTCCGGCGCCATCTGCAAATTGAGCTCTGCTCACCCAAATGCCGACTAACAACTCCTCTATAGCATCTGACTGGGTGCTCGACTTAGGAGCATTAGCACATTTGACGCCAAACATTGCTAATCTGCAGTATCCAGCTCCCTATCATGAACATGACTCAATCTCTACAGCAAGAGGGTCATCTATACCCATTCATCACTCAGGAGCTGGTCTCCTACCTCTCCCTCATTCTTCTCGTAAGCTAAAACTGCACAATCTACTTCACGTTCCTTCTCTTGCTCACAACTTACTTTCCATCTCTAAGCTAACAAAAGTTAATAACTGCTCCATCGTATTCGACTCCACTGGTTTCACTCTTAAGGATCTACAGGACAACAGAACAGTGCTCCATGGCCGTAATTAGGATGGGATCTATCCAATTCGGCTCCCTCACTCCACATCCATTTGTGCTCTTCATACCAGACGCGATTCAACTACTCTTTGGCATGCTCGCCTGGGTCACCCTCACTTCCCTGCGATGGCCAAGTTATCCAGCCTTCTATCTTCTAGCAATACTAAGCTACTAGATTTCTCTTGCACTTCTTGTAAAGTGGCTAAAATCCATAAACTATAATTTCCTAAAACATCTACTCATGTAACTACTCCTTTTAATTTAATAAACACAGATGTTTGGGGTCCCTCTCCAATCTCATCTCTCTCAGGTTCTCGCTACTATATAGTGTTCATTGACGACTGTACACATTTTTGTTGGTTATACTTAATGCATACAAAAAATGAAACCTCTCTCAAGTTTCAAGCAATTCTAACATTTAATCCGAACTCAATTTAATGCAAACATTAAATGCTAACGTTCTGATGAAGGTGGCGAATACACAGGCCATGATCTCAAAACCTTTCTTCTCGATCAGGGAATCCATCATGAGTTCTGCTATGCCTACACCCCTGAGCAGAACAGTGTCTCAGAAAGAAAACATCGGCATCTCCTTGAGACGACTCACACTCTTCTGCATGCTGCCTCCCTACCGGCTGCCTTCTGGGCAGAAGCTGTTCAAACAGAAAACTACCTAATCAACAGAGTTCCCACTTCAGCACTTCATAATTCTATAACCTATCAACTCCTACACAACAAACCTTCCTCCTACAACCACCTCAAAGTCTTCGGGTGTCTGTGTGTTCCTTGGCTGAAACCACAAACCTCACACAAACTCGAACCAATATCTCACCCCTGCATCTTCCTTGGTTACTCAAGCTCACACAAGGGCTACAGATGCTATAATCCCCAAAACCAGAAGTTTCACATATCCAGACATGTCTCTTTCGATGAACAACAGTTTCCATTCACATCATCGACTCAGTCTACACCTCCATATCCCCACCTACAACTCCTCCTCTTCTCCTTATCCCAACATCAGTTCCTTCACAATTATCCTCTCTCATTCCCCCTACAAACCCAACAAACTCCTCCCTCACTGTCCCTCATGAATCGCCCATTTCACAACCAGTCACCTCATCCCACAACTCTCCACCACTTCAAATTTCAAATTCTCCTCTTCCCACGCCTACACATCACATGTTAACTCGCTTTCAAACTAGCCACCTCAAACCATGAAAAATCTTTGATCTACTTGCTGTACCTGAACACAGTCCTACTCCGACCAGCTATACTGCTGTAGTAAAACTTCCCCACTGGCATCAAGTAATGTCAATTGAATTCATGGCTCTTTAAAAATAGGGCACCTGGCGGCTCACTCCACCACCTAAAGACACTCCAGTTCTTGGCTGTAAATGGACTTACCAAACTAAACTCAACCCAGACAGCAGCATTGCCCACTACAAAGCTAGGATTATAGCTCAGGGCTTCAAACAACAGTAAGGCATAAACTATCAGCAAACATTCAGTCCTGTAGCTAAAATGCCGACCATCCGTGTACTGCTCATCATTGCTCTTCACCGAGCCTATCCCATTCACCAACTTTACATCAACAATGTCTTCCTTCACGGCGATCTTCAAGAAGATGTCTACATGCTTCAACCTCAAGGCTTCATTGATCCTAAGCTCCCTGATCACGTCTGCAAACTCGAGAAGGCTATCTACAGGCTGAAGCAAGCCCCATGGCAATAGTTTCATAAATTAACATCTTTTCTCATCTCCTTCAACTTCCAATTCAGCAAAGTAGACCCGTCATTGCTTCTTTACAATTAGCAGGGAGCTAATCTCTATCTATTAGCATACGTGGATGACATTCTACTCTCAGGCAATAATCCATCCACAATGCAGAGATTACTAACCCAGCTCCAACAAACATTCACTCTGAAACAAATGCTGAACGTAGATCTCTTCCTTGACATTCAAATTTAGAAAACAACTAATGGCCTATTTCTACAACAGTCACATTATGCCAGGGATATCATTCACTCAGCAGGTCTTAATTCATCTAAGTCTGTCAACACCCCAATTTCACCGAAGGAATCCAAAACGGCCTCTGATATGGCTCCTTACGACAATGTTACTCTCTACAGGTAATTAGTAGGATCCCTTCAGTACCTCACAGTAACCAGGCCGGACATTGCCTTTGCCATAAATGTTATCTTCGAACATATGCACTGCCCAATAGTTTCAGACTTCAAACGACTAAAATGCCTTCTCCGTTATATTAAAGGCACTCAAAACTACGGGCTACCGATCACTGCTGGCAATCTGCTCCTCACTACTTTTGCTAACGTCGACTGGGCAGCAAGCACAGAATATCGCAAATCAATCACTGGGTTTTACTCATATCTTGGCTCAAATCTCATTTCCTGGAGCATTAAGAAATAATCCATGGTAGCCAAATCCTCCACTAAGGCGGAATACCATGCATTGGCTGCTGCCACTTTCGACGTAATATTGCTACGTCATCTTCTACATGATTTCTCAGCACCGCAGACCAATCCAACTCAGATCTTCTATGACAACGTCTCAGCCATTGCGCTATCAAACAATCCGATCTTCCACGTTAGGACGAAGCACATTGAGATCGATCATCACTTCATCAGTGACCATATACAGCGCCAAGTGATCATAGTCTCTCAAATAAACTCCATTGATCAGCCTGTAGATATGCTTACCAAACCTCTCACCAGACGTAAATTCACTGATCTTCGATCCAAATTGACCATCTTCTGCTCTGATGATCAATTTGAGGGGGGATGTTAGCACAACATAAAGTGCACCGGCAATACAACATACTCAGGGAATTGATTTCCACGAATGCCTGACATCTGTGCCTGCCGCTGGATCCTAATGACCACTGACAACCCAACAAACCTTATCAAACAAATTCTATATAACCCACTATAACTGTAAATCAAGAACACAATAAAAATGCAATACTCTCCAAGAACTTCTTTCTGTTGTTTTACTTCTGTTTATCTCTTTGCTGACCTTTGTAGGTTCTTCTTCACTTGGAACTCTTACATTACTCAAAGAGGTACAGAAAAATGGCTTTCTTCAGGAGAAGATGATCTTAGCTTTTTATATGTTAGGATCATGTCCAAGAAAAATTGTAATTTGATTAAGGAAATTTCTATTCCTTTTGGGCATTTCACTAATCCTAAAAAGATTGTTGATTCTATAATTCATCACTTTATGGGAATTTTCAACATTCCTATGCCTCCAATTGCTGATAACTTAGAATTTCCACCATGAAAGATGGCCCCCCTTCTCAAGTTGATCTCCTGCCTTTTTTCTTATGAAGAACTAAAAAAGTTGTTTTTACATAACTTAATGCTTCCACTCCCAATCTGGATTGCTATACTGTTAAACTCCACAGGATGTCATGGGATATTGTGGGTCCCAAAGTTTGCAATGCAGTTAAGAATTTCATTAAATTAGGGAAATTTTCCTAAAGTAGTAAAATCTACTGATATCACCTTAATTCCAAAGAGCTACCATGCCTCTAAAATATCTTAAGGTTAATCCAAAAAAAAGTTATATTGTTTTTTTTAGTAGTCTAATTTCTTAAGAACAAATTTGTATTATACTTGGTATTCCTAAAATTTAAACATAACTCACTGATCTTGGACTTCAAAATTTTGGCATAAAAATGGAAGCATAACCATTTTGAGCCTCTTCTCAGCAAGATTACATTGCTTTTAAAGGGTTAGAAAGTAAAATTCCTATGATTTGCAGGAATAATTCAATTTATATAATTTGGTATTGCTAGCACTTTTGCATACAGGATTAAAGGTGCAATTTTACCCAAAAGTTGTTGTAAAGTAATTGAAAGACATTGTTCTAAGTTTTTGTTTCATGGAAATAGATATGATTTTTTAGGAAACTATCTATAAACCCAAGGTGAAGGGTGTTTTGGGTGTTCAATCCATTGAGGCTTTATATCACTATTATAATAATTCTTTCATTTGGAGATTTTTAACTCAGGACTATACACTATATTATGGGTTCAGAAAGAAGTATTCTTCTCCATGAAAATTCCTGCTTTACAGGCTTCTAAAAAATGGAAAAACATTTTCTCTATAGCCCAACTGATTAAAGATAAGCAATATTTCTCTATCATTATTAACTACGAACTCTCTTTCTCGGGTATCTGTGATGTAAAGCTAAAGAAATTTCTGATATTCTTATTCCCCAATAAGCCTCTAACCTAGTTTTAAGCAAATTTATTCCTAATAATTCCTTGTAACAATCTGATTACATCTCTCTTATAATTAAAAATCTCATTAAAGAGATTCAAATCTCGGGTAGAAGGGAAGTTTTTCTGGAAGATAACCAAAATATTTTACACAAGAATTTTAATTTTCAATTTTACTCTCAAACAAAATATTTTTCCTAGCACAAATTCATTTAACATTAACAATACTCCTTAAGATACTCTTCTTTTTCTTGAATGTAAAGCATAGAAAGGATAAAAATGGCTGATTTATTGATGAAAAAAAGCTTTAAATATTCACTCTCTTTGAAATTTCTGCCAATTAGTGCATGAAACTCATAAACACGTCATTTTTTAATGTAACTACTCTATCATAGTGGACAATGATTTATTACTGATGTCAATTATTGGATTTCTTTAACAAACTACAACAGTTAAATAAAGGGGAAAAATAGATTTGTTTTTTAACAATTTGTTGCATCATCTATAAATTATAGAGAGAAAGGAATAATCACCAGTTTAATGGGAATTTTTTTTGTCCAACATTAGTGATTAATTCTTTTAATAATGTTGCTAGGCTAAAGGTTTCCAATTGGAATGCATATGAATCAATCAAAGAGACTTTAATGACTTTTTCTCTTGAAGTTTGATTTGTTCTTCAATTTTCCATTCTTTCTACTCCTAGATAATGATGAGTGAAGCCAACCACAAAATTGGTTTCCTTTAGAGGGTCCTTAAGGCAACCAAGGAATCTTTTATGATGGAATTATCCTGACTGTTTTAGCCACTAAATTGAAGTCGTGGTGCAAAACGTATTTATCATGGATGTCCTTGAGACTTCTAGGGTCTTCATTTGCTCTATGGTTGGCTTATGATCAACTTATTCCAATATTTTTTGAAAGTAGTGTTCTCTCCATGGTCTTTGTTTTGGAGTTTTTTGGTTGGTTTTAATTTTTAATTTTGTTTATTTTTTATTTTTTTTATGTTTCTTAAGCTTCTTATAATCATTTTATAATTGAAAAAATAAGCTTAGCCTCAAATTTCATTAAAAAAATAATGTAAGAAAATGAATAATATAACTTATGGATTTAGTTGTTCTTATAGTTAAATTTTGAAATTCATTAGTGCGCTATCAAATGCACTGGTTCACTTATTTTATCCTTGTTTATTTAAATATTAGGATAAATTTGAACTTACTCTTCAACTTATATAATTTTTTTATGTGCTCATTTTCTTCTTTTACATGTCACTTTTTTTAATTTTTCATAAATTTCATTCTTTCAAAGTCTATGCACTATATATTTAATAATTTTGAATATAAAATTTGTGTTTATTCTCTTGCAATGCTAATTGAGTTAATGTATGGATTTAATAAGCTATCTAATTCATTGTTCAAGTTTAATATGTCTTTCCAAATTTAAGCTACTCAAAACTTTTCCCTTAAACATAATTATTCATTTTTTAATTCAGTAGTCCTTGTGTTAGTGTATAGATTCAAAGTTCAAATCTAGTCAATTTCATATTTTATCTATATTAGTTAATCATTAATATTTTCAAATTATGAATTATTTTGCATTGATCATTCAAAATACTATCTAGGGTTTTATTATTATCCTAACTTTACACAATTTTATATTTTTTTATTTTAACTAAATAAATAATAAAAGTATAAGTGTATATAGAGGATAGTGTAGATTAGTTTAAGCATTAAGGAATTGAATTAAATATAAATAATAGAACTAAATTGTTCTAAAATAAATAAATTTTTTCTTGAGTTAAAACATTCATTTTTTTAAATGGTAGCCAGCTTATGGAAATTAATACAATATGCTAAACTAATAAAGAAAGATAACTAGTGCCTTAGGCACCATTCTGGGATCACATTCAATAAGACTATAGTGACACTAGTTCAACACAATAATAACATCAATACATTAATATGGGGATTCCACAACCCCCCCCCCCCCCCACCCCCCCCCCCCTCTCTCTCTTTGTCAATAACTACCTAAGGATTGCTCTTCTCTTAAAGTGCCATATAATGAGAAACCCTCATTTTAATCATGTCCTTCCACTCTTTAGCAACATTAAAAAATTTAATATCTCATCCATTTGAATTCTCAAATCTGCCACTTGTTCTCCTAATGATTTAGGAGTTCTAGAACTCCCACTTCCACTACTGTTGTTGAGCCTACTAAATGATCTGGGCTCACTCGGACATCCCTCATCATCACCTCTTCTTACATTTTGAATCTCAATAATTTTATTTTTGTAAAGTTAGAAATAGAAAAAAGTTGTTCCTCAGTTTGGTCCCCCATCACCCCAAAATTAACAAAGAAGGCATAAACTAAAGAAGGGTGCCCCAAACCTAAAAAAGTAGTGCCCCTGGTGATTAAGTCAAAGAAGAGTAAATGGGTTTCCATATATGTACTAGGTAACCCACCTAAATAGCATAGTTAAGTAAAGCATGTCTCGGGTTATTTCACTAATATTTCTATATGGCAAAAGATGGGCATAAATGAAATAAATTCAAGCCTCAAAAGTTTGGGTAAGAAAAGATGCAAGAAAATTGATTATTTAATTTTCTCTATTCTTCTTTCTTGCTCCATTAATAGGTTCACATAATACTCTCAAAATTTCATCAAGATCAATGGGGATTCTACATAAAGCGAAATACTTATCAAGTTAAAAATTTTGAAGATTATAAAATTTATTAATAAAAGTAGAATCAAAAGGTACTCTCATACGAGTTAGATAACACTTATTTTCAATAGTCCCCTTCCCATTAGCAAAGAATTATCATACCACATTTTTAATAAAATCATAAGGATCCTCACAAAAATGCTCTCAACATTGATTTATAATGTTTTGCATTACTGGGAAACTAGGGTTATGAAAGCCTCTCTCCGAGATAAATTGCTTATTCACCACCAGCTCAACATATCTTTATTCAGCCTGTGTAGAAATAAATACACTTTTATGATTGGAAGAGGAAGTTATATTCTTACGAAATGTCATAGGGGTTATTCATCTAAATTGTTGAATAATGCAGAGCTTGAGGAAATAGGAAGAATTAAAAATGTAGTGAAATAAATAAAAACTATAAGTTTCAATTTACAAATTAATTGAGCATTGCAATGTTGAAGACTTCACCAGTGTGGAACTTAAAAACACAAAATGATGAGCAGTCTAAATGATAAATGCTACATTAGTGCTAGCTGCATGGTATTGTGATGCTCACAAGGGAAATTAAGGACTTAGCATTTTGACTAGGTGATTTTTGCAACATTTAACGCATACGAGCACCACAATATTTAATAAAGACAGCCATCATAGCACTTTAACTAAACTAAATATAATTTTGAACTAAAAATATTGAACTTATAATGACCCTACAGCACCCACCAAAGTGTTATAATTAAAAAGATATGATAGCATGAATAATTAGTTTCACTATCATGGAAAATTATAGAGCAACAAACCTAACATCATAATGCTTGAATAAGTAGCACCAAGATAGTATTAATGCACTACAACGTTCAAGAATATAATTTTATGGTGGTAAACTCTTAGTGATTTTTCTCAAGTGGTTAGTAATGAGGTGCTAGTACAAATTCCACTGTGCTTATTAAGTAGATGATGTAACAATTTAAATCCTAGCGTTATATGCTAGTTCAATTTTTTGCACAACTATACTTTCTAGAGAAAAAATTTCATAAACTAACCAAAATATAGATTTAATAAGTTTTATAAATAATGCACCATATAAACATATAAAGAAAGTATAAATAAAAAAATAGAAAAAAATTATAGAGAAATAATGAAAAGAATTGTGTTACCTCCCAATTTAGTGTTAAATTTATAGTCTTTAGCCAGACTTGACTAGATATATCATTTTGGAAAGGGTACATTACTATGACTCCATAAATGGTTTTCATAATGAACTATCCCTTTCTCTTTAGGGTAAACTTCAATATTTCTAGGTAATAATCCAAGTGGTCTACTACTAAAAGAGATTGCAAGCTTAACCAATTGAGTTTTTTATTTTTTTATTGAAGCATCTTGACATTCCAATTGAGTTCTTAATTGAATCACTATCTTTTTCAATGGTGTATTCTTATCTTTGATTCGATTGTTTTGATTAAACCTTGGAGGATAGTAAAGTGTACGGTTCCCTACATGTTGTTGACTGATCTACGGGAACCTACTAATAAATTGTAAAAAGTCTAAAGATTCCAAAATTGAGTAAAGCATGGTGAGGGAACTTCTTAAGCATTTTATTAAAAATTTTTTAATTTTTATAAATTGTTTCTCTGTCAAACTTGTCAAAATATGTTATATCAGTCCTAAATTTGGCAATTTTTGGCAATGGAAGAGGCATGGAATTTATGAGCCAACTCTTTCCAAGTGGTTATAGAGCCAGTGACAAAACTCAACAACATTTTATCCTTATTCCTTAGGGAAAATGAGAATAATAAAACTAATAACATCGTCACGAACACCATGATACTTAAATATTGAAAAAAATTCTAATAAACTATTAACTGTAAGAAAGGATCTTTAATAGAAATTCCCCCAAATTGGAAATTTTGAACCATTGGCATTTTT